>OX291543.1:12347100-12947100 GCA_946406115.1 Apoda limacodes | reverse complement strand
GAACTTTATGTAGTGACGTATGTAGCCACGCTAAGACAATAGTTGAATCGTACCATGAATACATTGAGTCGATATAAATTTTGTATAACAAAATGTTATAAGTGTGTTGTAAGAGACGAGCTTGGAGTAGAAGCACCGGATAACTCGAGTTTCGGAATTGTGAGCTTCTGTTTGACTGGAGCAACGCGAGACTTTGCTATGGGAAGTGAAACCAGACCCTACCGTCAGCATCTTCGGACCTCAAGTAGATCGAAGCAGCATAGCCAAGCTCAGAAGCATCGCTAAAACCATGTATTTGGTAGGAGATGATATTTTCCGTGAGTAGATATCGTTCAATGCGGATTTCATCAATTACATTTAATTCAGACAAGAAATTGAGCCAAATTTTAGCTAGATCGGAAGGTAGAGTATCATTTAAGGAGATTTCTGCAAAGGCGAGCAATATTAAATAGAACACCACATTTGGTAAGAGATTTATTACTAATGTTCGAAGAATGATATAGGAAATTGTCAAACTGTGGGTCCCATTCTATTCCTAAAATTTTGAAAATTTCATGACCTTGACCCGAGTCAAAGCGAAGAGGTGATTCGCAACAGTAAAGTCGGATAAAAGTTCAAGGTTATGGCTAGTCTACTATTTTATTTAAAAGCCACCTTGGCCAAGAATATCTATTAGCTTCTGTTGGAGTTGTTTTGCTGACTCTATGTTACTACTACCAGTGACAAAGTCATCTACAAATATGTCTTCGTGAAGAACCCGAGACAAATCTGGAAATCGTTTTGAGTTAAGGTTCGCCAATTCATGAATAACGCGTATTGCAAGATATGCGGAGCTTGTGATGCCATAAGTTACAGTTGTAAGTTCGTACTGATGAAAGGAAGTGCCTGAACATGAACTTGTTAATGAAGCATCGAAGACAGCTCTTAACTTGGTTGTGCTACTACTCTCTTTAAGTACACCATGATGTGGTATATACCTCTAGTATCTATCAGTAGGGTCTGTGGAAGAAATTAATTGCATATGTCCTGCTGAAAGATAGTCACGCATAAAATCTATATAGAGTGTTTGCAAGTCAGTTTTTCTGAGAAGCTGACGTTCTGAATTGTAAAAGCGTTTTGAAGCTGCCAGTTGAGTGTCACCTAAGGGTTTAAGATCAACTTAGAAAACTTAAAAACGGGGAGCAGCCGAGCATATTCAAAATAGCATAGCACGAGTGTTAAAAACATTACTCCTTTTTTTTTGGGCACACACACACATTCGGCGGGCAGTCGTGTAAAAAGACATATTACGTGCAATTGTATACAATGCTTATGGGCATGCTAATAGGCGCTTCATAATCACCCGTGAGTTCTATATATTAACGGTTGCCTTAAGAATTGCCTTAAAATGTACAAAAAACAAAGTCTTAGCACCCGCTTTTTCATAACATAATGACAGTTTCAGAGTAGGTGTGATAAATATGCATGCCCTGCGCCGCGTTCGCTTCAGCTTTCTACTGATGAAAGTTTCTGTCTTATATTGAGATGCTATGTATTTTATTCACAACGGAATACTAACTCATTTCTTAATTCGAAACACAAACAACCATAAGAAAACAGTAAACTTCTATATTCTGCTCTACCATTTCGTATTGCTTTGCCATACAACATACACACACTACACATAAATTATTAACATATTGTTTGTTTGTTTAAGACAACCGCAAAGCAAACCAATAAAACAATTTCCGCCTTTCCCTTTCCCACCCCCAGTGTGCCAACATACTTAGTTTCACCGCGTTATTGACAACGGCGCCATATTTGTTTATCGAATATTTTTCCCATTTCCAAATTTCCCTGCCTTCTGCAGCGCCTAATAGTAGGAGTTAAGGTCCACAATTGACTGGCAATTATATATCCTTCATCTCAAAAGGCGTCGTACCACGACCACGTATAATATTACATTTCACAAGAAAAGGTGCAAAGATACGCAGTCTTTAGGGAGTATTTTTTCTTATGTGGAAGTGTATGTTACGATACGGCAACATTTGGATTTCCCAAGATGTTGCATTATTAATATTTGCTGTACATTTTTTTGTTTTCTAGACCACAGACTATACAATACTATCTGACTTATTTTTCCGATCTGCGCAGCCGACCAGTGTGCCTTTTGACACACTATATTTGATTTGCTCGCTGCGCAGTACCTATACTGGTTTCGATTTCCTACAGGGGCCATTATTAGTGTTGCCGCGCAAAAATTGTATGTTCCACTTGTAGATACATATTATTTATCTCTTTGTACCCTAGCGCCATAGCCTACATAAACATAAGAAAAAGAGCAGTGTCAACATCTGTAAGCTGCCTAACTGCATAAGCAGCTGGACTAAGTTTTTCTGCCAAAACTGAGATGTGGGAGTTCCATTGCAGCATACTGTCTAATGTAATAACCTAACGCTGTACTGTCCAGTCCAGTCCAATAGTTCTTTTTTTTCGCCGTTTAAGTATAATTTTATACTTATGTTTTTGTCATGGCGTCAGTTCTTAGAGTTGCTTAAAAGGAAAAAACTTTTTAACAAAAAAAAAAACAACTTCAAACTGTAATTCAGATCAGATTTTTGGAAAGTAATAATTATTTTTACTTTTTAGTGCATCTTTTTGAAGCCGGTTGTTTTTTTTTGTTTAAAAGTTTTTATTTTTTTTCTTTTCAGTGACGAATTGCTTTTTTTTTCTTGTACACTAAAACATCCATACTCCTAGACAAAGTTTTTTACGATCATCAACATAAAAGGCGTTTCACCAGTTCCAACTTAACATTAATAATTTTTTTTTTCTCCAAAAGTTTAAGTTTTAAATTCACTATAATAATATGGGACCACCTGGAAAGTATAAACTTTTAAATAAAAAAAGAATTTCTCAAATCAGTCAAGGCGTCTTCGAGAAATTGGGTACATAAAAAAAAAAGTCTTCGACAAATTGAGAACCTCCTCCTTTTTTTGAAGTCGGTTAAAAAGGAACGCTTATAGGATCACTTTGATGTCCATCTGTCTGTCTGTATGTCAAGACCCTTTTGCTCAGAAAGTAAAGGTATAAAGTTGAAATTAATATCAAATACTAAGGTAAAAAAATCAAGCTTCTAAGTCTACGCAACAAAAAAATCCGGCCGAAATCCGGTCATTTTTGTCGGATATCTTGGCAATTACAATCAAGACACGAAGCAATCTAACGTCACAAACACAGAGTACTTTATATATACAAATATAGAAAAAAATCCGAAATTCGTTAATTTGTTGTTATATCATATTAAAAACTGTCAACACCCTTTAACTCAAGAACGCGTAGAAGTATCGAGTAGAAATTAATATCAAATACTAAAGTCTTCGGTCACTTTAAGTTGTAAAAAAGTCAAGCTTCTAAGTCAATGCTTTAAAAAAATATGCCCAAGATACGATAATTTTTGTCGCATATTGTGAAACAAATAAATCAAAACCTATGGGGTACTTCTCGTTGACCTAGAATCAAGAAATTTGGCAAGAAACAAGATGTTACGTCACAAATATAGGGAAAAATCCAAAAACTGATTATAAACCTCATAAATATATGAAGACTTAATCTCATGGCGGGAGAACTATCTACATATAATACGATTGTTCGGAACCCTCGGTGCGCGAGCCAGACTCGCACTTGGCAGGTTTTTTTTTCACTATATTTTAACAACAATGTTTTAGATTATGGCATAATTTTAAATTTTCTTTTTATATGCCTTTTTCCGATTCAAATTTAATGTCCCTTATTTCCTTTAACTTTGTGTCTTAAAAGGCTGTAAAGAAATTTATCTTCTGAAGCCTAAAAAACGAACGAGGACAAACTCATAAAGAAGTGGGCAAAGTAAAGTGAAAAACTTCGCGTTTCATGTCCTCCGGAATTGTTTGAGTTTAAAATTACTTTCCTAGAATTACTTAAATGATGCAAAGGGAGAGAGTGAAGTACGCTCGTGCTTCCTGTTTATATTTTAGGCAAAGTTAAGTGTAAGTAATTCAAAACCTTATCCATTTCAATTTATTTTCGGTAAGCATATAGTGCAAAATCGGTTCATTGTCAGAGTGTTTTTTATAAACTGTCTTTACCACGTCCGTAAATCAATCCAATCGACAACTTTGGTGCTCGTTCTTTTTCATCGTGTCGATTTGAGCGTATCAAATTCACTTCATGCTGAATAGTCGTAAAAATAAATGTTTGAGTTAAGTATTTCTATTTTTTTTAGTCAAGACGCGCAAAAGGTATATTCTTAAATAATCTTAAAATTAAAAACACATGTGGATGCCTACTTAAATAATTTAATTTACTGATTTTTAAAATGAAAACAAAACGCGCGATAACAAGACACTTCAGAATTTTTGGACTGATTTGGCTTTTTCTTTAAATATTCGAAACGACCGAACAAGGTTCTTTATAAAAAAAGTTTATTAAAAAACTTGCGATAAATTGAATCTGCTTTTTTTAAAATAAGACTTTATTCACTGATAATATTATTACTTACTATAATTAGGGTTGTCATCCGTCCGCGTTACCCGGATTTGTCCTAGTTTAGAGGGTGTCCGACGACCGTCCGGACGGGGTTTCATTTATAGTCCGGGTTTAAAAGTTCCTAAAAACTTTAAGTACCTTTGTTTTTAATAACAGAATAAAAAAAACTGGTTGCCTGTAAAGTCGGTATACGGGCGAAAGTTTTACGTGACAATGATTTTATGTCTGTCTCTCTCGCTCTTAGGCGGGCGCGTGCCTCTCACTCGCTCTCATTGTGAGCGCATAACGTGAGCGGAGCGTAACGCAGTTTCTTGAAGTGTCACCCGGCAAACCAATTTATAAGACGTTGTCACGTCAAAATGTAAGACTGCAAACAGTTTCTTTAAACGTTTTGTTTCTTCAGAAAAATAAATTTAGTTTATTTTTGAATTTTTCTAAGTAACTTTTAAAAAGAAACGGTTGCTATGTCCGGTTTCTAAGCTCCAAAATCCGGGGCTTTTACGCTTCTTGTCCTAGTTGCTTGATTTTAGACATGGCAACCCTTACTATAATAGAACATTGTGTATTAAGGGTAGTAATGAGAAAATGATTAACGAGAGGCTATTTAGAAGCCTAAGGCCGAAGACAAGGCTTTAATGACTCGAGTTTGGAATTTCCGTACCGCCCGTAATGTTTTTCATCACATTTGCGAGTAAATAAATAAACTATAAGGTGAATCAATATATAAATTAAGTTTCAACACAATTGAAATGGCGGGAATAGAAGCAAAGAAAACAACGCCACCGCTTGAAGGCGCTAGATATCTAGAGAACTTGTAATTGCTTGCTTGGCGCGTAGTTCATATTTTGCAGCTGAACTGCTTTTATATATACTTGATAGAATAGGCGCGTCATTACCACTCGTGGGTTCTATGAACGCGCGCTTTGCCTTGAGGAAAAAAAGTCCGTGGAAGTAATTAAGGTCTCAGCACCCGCTTCGCCTGCACGTAATGACAATGTTTACAGGCAGGTAAGTGTAATGAAAAATATTTTATTGCAACCGTATTAGTTATTATCTTAGCATTTGCATTCTTGTTCTACATGTTTAATTTATAAAGGGCGAGCCGAGCATTGTGAGAAATAAGGGAAAGAAACACACGTGCAGAATGTGAATAGATCTTTTTAATATTATAAAATTTTGATATTGACCAGAGTACGTTAACCTCGAGCCTGGTCCATTGTCTTGTAAACGTATTCGTATTCTGCTATTCAAATGATTCGCTCTCCGCGCAGGGACGCGACTCGATGCGTACGGAAAAACTCTTGTCTGGATCAGAATCTGAGTGCACGTGTTCTTTTGGATTTATAACTTATAAGGGTTGTCGATACAGTTTGCTGGGATAAGAAATACATATTTTTAGTAAGTACTTACTTATCTTTTTATTAAAAGTTACGTTAGCGTCAATAATTATTGTAAGTAACATATTATTAGCATAGCTTAGTTGTTAATAAAAAAAATGTACGCAGGTTGATTGTCTTTTAAGTTCTTGCTTTTTCTATATATTTTCCGAGGAAAAAAAGATTAGGCTGCAGTGTAGTACTCAATGGCGCAGGGTTAGAAGAAGCCGATTCACTACAGTCTACCTTTCAGAAATTCTATTTATTATTTTAGAACACTATAGTAGATTAAGTGTGAAGCAATGTTAATGGTTTAAAATAATTATGGCTTAGTGTTGCTAGACTTCAGTTAGATAGACCATAAATAACAAAAAATTCAAAAATGAAATCATATCTAATTCAAATGCTTTATTTCTTACTAATAGGATATCATATCACTTGTTTGAAGTTTCGTATTTACTTCCGGTATCTATATATACTTGCTGACCTGTTTCCGTAGCTGACATTCCCCGTGGCATAGTTTGTCTGCGCTATTATTTCGTTTTTGCTTAGGGTTTTTTTGTTTTCTATGCTTTTTTCTCGGCTCCTAATGGTTGTTGCAAGATGTTAATTATAACCTATAGCGTTCCTCAAAAATTGGGCTTTTAAATACAAAAAAAAATCTCAAATTCGACTGGAAGTTCCATGTTGGCGCGTTTAACCAAAAAAACCTACAAAACTCTTTAGCTTTATTACATAAGTAAAGATATTCATTCGATAAAAGAAAAAAAAATTATAAGATAAATAATAATAGAAGAATAAAGGTGACACGAATTCATTTTAGAGTCTCCATATTTTTTACAATTTAGAACATTTTTCTAAACTAAAAATCAACACTATTGTTGTGTCTGAGGCACCTAAAAATCCTTGACAACCCTATACATTTACCCAGGTGTGTGTGCAAGTTAAAGGATCGACCTCACTGAACTATAAGTGCATTTAACTGCAGGTCGCCGTAGTGCATTCGCCTCCGAGCGTTAGTCCTGTGCCCTAACCATTGTATTACATTTTCTTCTCAAACAGGGTCATGTTCCTAGTGATATTTCAATGCTTGTTAGGGGTCGAAAAACACATTAGTATATCAGAAAACCGATATTGTGATTTTCATTTCGCAGAAAAACCGGAATTCTGGTTTTGTAGTGATTTAGATTTTTCAAGTCAGCATATATGTTTCTATTCTTATTTACATATCGAAAAAAATAAATAGTATTATTGTATTTATTTTTATTATTGACTAGCTTTTGCCAGCGGCTTCGCCTGCCCTAAATTTGGTTATTGGCGTAGGATTCTTACGGCAACTACTCAATTATAGAAAAGAACCGACTTACACTCTGTCTCCATCTCTATCTCTCTCACTCTCTTTCTCTCTTTTTCTCAAAATTAAAAAATAATTAACAACTAAAAACTAATTAAGTAATGGATTAACCTCGAGCGAGCATCATACAAACTTAAAACCTCCGTTTAGGGGGTAAGTTTCGGAAAATGCTTTCTTAGCGCACGCCTACATCATAATAGCTGTATGTGTGCTAAATTTCAGATCGATCCGTCAAGTGGTTGGAGATGTGCGTTGATACATCAGTCAGTCAGGCAGTCAGTCAGTAATAGTTACTTTGGGCTAACGCTAACTTTAACCGGCGACTTTGTTTACGTAGAAGGTGAAAATATTTTTAAATAAAACGTACCGCCCTTCCCCCTCATGACTGTCCGCGGCGCTTGCACATCATAAATCCGCATGTAGTACTTGATCATTATGTTGCTGAGATGTTAATTTAAAACTACGATATTTCCTAAGATATTCATTGAAATCGATTGATGTAACGGGCAATTTTGTTTTAAATTAAATACTTGTGATGTATAACGTATTTCTTTGGATAAGGTTATCATGTTTATAGAAACACCGTCGTAAGTAATGCATTATTTCAGAACAAATTTGGTTTGCATAAAAAAGGTCATATATTTTTTTTTTATTATTATTATAGTGAGCCAACCTTAGAAGATAGACATATCCTGTCGCGGACCATTTTTTAGAACATTTAAAAGGAAACAATTCTGTCATACATGATTTTTGCAAAACTTTAACCGCTTACGCAGCGCACGCAGCGGAAGTTCTCAAAAGGAAAGAAAACCCCGATTTTTAAACATTCTTCATTGGTGCTCCCCCAAGTAGCACAGATAGCTGTATAACTACTCACCTTTAGACTTATTTGAAACTCTGTGCGTATAAAGACGCTTCGAAGAGTACACTGGTGATGCTACAGCTGCATAATAGCAGTCAGTGATATTAAAACAGTTATAGCCAATTAAAAGCTGTATAAAGGCTGATTAAGACCGACAAAACCACCATAGCTTAGAGTGTAAAAAGAGATTTTTTTAATGACTCTATTCAGCTTTCTAATTTTTTCTAATGGCTAGACCGTAGTAAGGCCTGTTCAGTGCATAAAATTACGCCAAATGCTGTTTAAGAAGATATTTGTGAACTCCTATTACACTCACTCATTAAAGGGGCACTTGTGAACTGTTATGAAGTGAATAGCTGTATAATGGACAATATGTGGCCCATTTTACATCTTATACCTAAATATGTCCACCGCTAATCAGCCTTTATACTGCAATGGATAGTATCTGCATAGCGGCTATTTAAACATTCGCTAGATGCCTCGCAGCTGCATAGAGACTCACTAGTGTATAGAAGTAACGACTTCTTTTTTATAATGGTTCACATAAGTACCTTAAATCCGACGTTATCTTAATAAAAGTAACATAAGTGGTACTATAATCAGTCAGTGTAACTAATTAATGACCATTATTACCAACGTATAATATTTTATTTGCTTTATATTAAAATGAATTCGCGTAATTCGTTGAAATTGAAAGCAAGAACAGGGAGCATTAGAAGAAAATTATCGAAAGAGTATCAAAGAATTATAAAGGTAGAAGAAATAAAACCTTCAAGTCGGGAAGTAACGCAAAGCGTGACAAATAGTTTGAAACATGATGCTTCTGTAAAAAATATCAATAGCTCAGAAGATGTTGCACATTCGACCAATTATGCGTGTCCAAGTTCTTCTTCCAGTAATCTCGGTGCTATTATAGTTATTCTGAAAACATGACGTGAAAAAGAACCTGTAAAGGTCTAGTTTCTGAATAAACGATTTCATTTTGATCTAGTGTCGGATAGATTTAAATATACTTTGAACTTTTATGTTGAGGGTGAAATATTGCGTTTATGTTGTCCAATTTAATTTTACAATAAAAAATATAAAATATATTAATTATATATTTGAAAGGTTCGCGCACGCGTAAAATGGTGTTCTAAATAATACCGCTTTGACAATTTTGAAATGGAAGTTATTCATGCGGTGGTTTTAGATTTAATACTAGGGATCCCTAAAGAGTCGGTATAAAAACTGTCTAATTGTTCACATTATGGCTAAAGGTAGAGCTTGTGAACAATTACAAGTAATGAAAACAGCTTTAATCTGTCTACGGTTCACATGTGTAATTTTATTCAGTTTTTTGTAGAATAACGGCACACTAGTGAACTATTAGACAGCCTGTTGAAGAATATAAGAGTTTTAACTATTCACGTTACTGTGTAACATAAATCCTCCATTTTATTTTATAACCTAAAAATATTCTGATTGATTTGTCAACCTTTACGATGTTTTGTGCAAGAAATAGAATGTATTGCATTAGTTTTTACTTCCTAATATCATAATAATAACTTTTTATCTTAAAATTCTTTTCAAAGCACTACAAATTGTTTAGTCATAGTTTACATCACAGCTTATTTATTTCACAAAACTAATTAAAAACAAAATATTTTCATGGCGCATTATAATTTTCTTAGATAATATATATGTATAATGTCAGTAAAATTTGATTCCCAATCATTTTTCCTTTATTAATATGTAAAACAATGTAAGTACCAGGGAATATGAATATTATCCACCATGTTTCATTTCCAATTCACTTCACGTAACAAAGTGCATATTATGTCCATCAAGGCAGCTAGAGCTCTTAGCTGCCTTGATGGACATGCACTTTGTTACGGTTAATATTGCTTAAACCCAGTTTGCTTTTCACTTAATTTTACACAGGCCGCAAGTAGCGTTTCGCGGTTTACAATATGTATTAGAGCATACATATGACATATTTTCTGAATAAAGATTAATTTGTGATCTCTTAGTCAGTCGAATTTCAGCGCAAAGTACTGTCGATACCCTTTATAACACTGTTACATTTCTGCTACACAGCTCTTAAGCAGCTATGTGAACCCAAGGCTGAATGATTTGTGCCCATTTAAGAGTTATAAGAGCTGAATAAGGTCGTATACAGAGTATGCGATAAATAGGATATCTAACACTGAAAGATTTTTTTCAAATCGGACCAGTAGTTCCTGAGATCAGCACGTTCAAACAAACAAACTCTTCAGCTTTATAATATTATACATATAGTATAGAGAAGAGACTTTGCTTGTTTTTGATTGAGTTTAAACTTTTCTGAATAAAATCGGATTGAGTTTTCAAACATGTATCAAAATAAAATGTAATTTAAATCAAAATCAGTTGTATCATAGTGCGAGTGGTCAGTCGATGTAACCGTGTTACGTTATTAATATTAATTTGTGTTAAATATGTCGCACGTCAAGCTTGAAAAAGTGGTGCTAGACTTGCAGCAAACTGTGTTAAGTCTGGTGAAGAAAGTGGACTCTTTGGAAAATATTGTGAAAGAACAAAATAACATAATTAAAACTCAAAGTGAAATGATTTCTAAACATTTGCTCCATTTGACAACAAATAGTGGTCAAGCTACCCACTTAGGAAGCGATTGTTTAATAAACGAGTCCGGTTCGTCGAAGCAGCCAATGCAACGCCTGCCAGCCCGAAGCGCGCGTATTCGCGCAACGACGGCTATACTCAGTGGCGAGAATAAAAAGCGAGACGGAGTGTTAAAACCACCTGTTAATGTCACACCTAAGGTCACCTGTACCGATAATAAACCTGCTTCAAACGTTTGTCTACCTATTGATACACCTGAGTCTCCAAGTACCGTTGTAATAAAAGACTCAACATCGGATAACGGCAACTGGTCGGAGGTACGACGCAAAAACAAAAGAGGTCCTCCACTAAATTTGATAAGGGGTGAGGCTGTCCCTGGTTCTACAGTACTCGAAGCAGCGCAGAGATGGAAGTATCTTCATTTGTTCTATGTAAAAATAGGTACCACAGAGGATGTCATAAAGGAACACCTGAAAAATATTAGTGATAGTGACTTATGCACCGTAGAAAAGCTTAATTCGAGAGGTAGTTACGCTTCATTTAAAATAGCGGTGCCTATAAATTTATATGATAACGTTATCTCAGCTGACAAATGGCCTGAGAGCGTGTGCCTAAAACCATGGCGCGGTTCATTTCGTAAGCCCGAAGAAACGAAAGAACAATTATAAATTACGTTACGGCTTCAAATTATATGCTTACTACCAAAACGTCAGATGGCTGAAAACAAAATTATTGCAATGGCGAAACAATATGTTTCTACTGAATAATTGCTACCTTGTTGCTGCCACTAAAACCAATCTAGATGGGTCAGTGCCTGACGCCGAGCTTTGCTGTGGGGATTGGAAAGTGCTGCGCCGGGACCGTGCTGATGGACGCAACGGTGGCGGCGTGCTTCTATGCTCTCGTCCGCCTATCCTTCTTGAACGTGTTCAGAAATACGAAACGTCTAGCGGTGAAGATCTCTGGGCGAAGTTTTTAGTCGATACACGTCATGTCTATGTATGCGTCGTATACATACCGCCGAAATCGTCAGACGAGTTATATATGACTTGGTTTGGTTGTGTTGAGCGACTATCTGAGAAACTTTCAAGTGAGAGAATTATTATTCTTGGCGACTTAAACCTATATAGTGCCAGTGAGAATATTACGAATTATTTTTGTTATTTTTTATCATTATGTAATATCGAACAGTACAACTGTGTGTCTAATATGAATGGGAGAATGCTTGATGTGGTGCTTACGAGCACGGAGCTAAGTGGTCAAGTTAGTGTGCAACAGGTGGAAGATGGTGAGGAGTTGGTCGCTATAGATGGGCATCATCCACCTCTCGCTGTTTGTGTAGAATATAGCTTCTATAAGCATGCAACATTATTAGAACCTTCAAACATAGATAGATCTAAAGATTGGAACTATCGTATCGCAGACTTTTATACACTATATTGCTGTATACGAGATACTGATTGGAAGTCTATTTTTGAGTGCAGGAACGTTAATGACGCTGTTAATCGTTTTAATAGTTTTCTTTATACTATATTTGACCATTGTATTCCAAAAAAAATACGGAAGCAATCGTGTAATCGAACTTACCCTGTCTTTTACACAAGAAGCATAATCCGTGACATTCAAACGAAAGCAAGCTGTCATCGTCGGTGGAAGCAAACCGGGGATGCCAATTGGTTGGCTGAATTTAGGCAACTTCGCTCGAAAATCAAATGCGATACACATAAAGCTCATAAACAATATGTTATGGATGTTTCTGCTAATTTGAAAACTAAACCAGCGTTATTTTGGCAATATGTCAACACCTTACGTAGTCGCGGCGGTGTCGAACCATTAGTAATACGAGGCGATAACGAGTATCGGGGCCCCGAGGCAGCCAATGCTTTCGCAGCTTATTTTCAATCTGTTTTCTTATCCGATAAGCCTTCTCTCGACCCTACAGTAGCCAGCTCAAGTACTTCCGCCGACTGTCGTCGCGTTGATATAAGTGTTATCACCGTTAATGATGTACGTCGCGCAGTCAAAAAGTTAAAGGCAAATGCCTCCCCAGGTCCTGATGGTATACCTGCGTATGTTATCAGGGGATGTATAGACGAGTTGATTGACCCTATTGTCTTCATTTTCAACCTGATTCTTAGTACCGGAGTCTATCCAACTATATGGAAAATGTCACGTGTCACTCCTATTCCAAAATCTGGACCTAGAGTCATGGTTGAAAACTATCGACCTGTAGCTAACTTATCTGATTTAGCAAAATTATTTGAGGTGGTCCTTCATACTGACTTACTACATCAATGTGAGCCTTACGTCACCGGTGCACAACATGCTTTTTTACCTAAACGATCTGTTGCCACTAATTTGATTACGCTGGTCGACTTATTGTCGGTCGAAGTCGATGCAGGGAATCAGGTAGACGTTATTTATTTGGACTTCAAAAAGGCTTTTGATAGAGTAGACAATGACCTGCTATTATTAAAACTAGGTAAGATAGGTTTTGTACCTAGACTTCTTAAACTTTTGTCAAGCTACCTCAGCGAAAGGCAACAATTTGTGAGGTATGGGCCTTACGAATCTTATCAATATTCTACGCTGTCAGGAATAAGTCAAGGTTCTAATTTAGGACCCTTCTTGTTTATTGTACTGATCAACGATCTCCCGGAAGTTGCCAAATATTCACAAGTATTGTTGTTTGCCGACGACGTAAAACTGGCTAAAGTAATAAAATCCTCTAGTGATTGCAAGTTGCTGCAAAACGATCTGGACGCGGTGTATAAGTGGAGCTTAGAAAACAGGTTAGAGTTTAATATCAGCAAATGCGAAAAAATGACGTACGGGCGATCAAAAACTCCAATAGAGTTTCAGTATAAAATTGGAAGCCAGGCAATCATCAAAGTAGAAGAGGTTAGAGACCTAGGTGTTTACTTTGACTCACACCTCACTTTCCGAACGCACGTACAGAAAGTAACTTCAGCAGCGTCTCAGCGGCTAGGCTTTGTGATACGCAATGCTTCGCCTCTTTCTGTTGAAGCCACCTGCGCGCTATACTCAGCTCTAGTACGAAGTATTTTAGAGACGAATTCAGTGGTCTGGAGTCCTCATGAAAGTAAATATATACTCATGATGGAACGTGTCCAAAAAAAGTTCCTTAGAGCTTTATATAAAAAGAAATTTTATTATTATCCATTTTTATTTCCAACTCGTTTTCTACAGGGACACCTAGGCTTTGATTCTCTAGAAATAAGGAGGTCACTGTCTTTGTTTAAATTCGTCCTACATATTATAAGGAATAAAATTGATAGTGTTGATCTATTAGGTAAGTTATTGAAGTTATTTGCGCCTGATTTCTATCTGAGATCTCGCTCACGTCCTTTGTTTAAGGAAGCTGTATCCCGCACAAGCCTGTACGCACGGTCACCGGTCCCACGCGCGCACGCTCTGCTCCGCTCCATGCTCGCAGCAGCACCACAGTGTGACCTGTTCGTGTCTGACATAACAAATTTGTTGACTGAGTGCAAGAGTATGCTAGAAAGACGAATGTGAGATCTAGAAGTATATGTTTTTTGTATTTGAAATGTATGTGTTTTAAATGTATTGTAGTGATATGGTTTACAAACTGTTATACTGCAATTAATAATAAATAAATAAATAAATCTGAAATAAATAAATCTGAAAAGCACTAAGGAGTATAGATATCAACTTTGAAGCAAATGAGCGCCAAAATAATTTTCTACCCGTTTTTAATCCCGTTAGGGGATGAATTTCAATATAATACGAAACACGTCTTCCACCAATTCTGTCAAAAAAGGTTTATGCAAAAGTTAAAGGAGATTGGACCAAGGAATCACGTTGTCCCATACAAACTTTGTCCCCCTTAGGGGTAGAATTTCGGAAAATCTTATCGGGTGCCTACGTCATACAAAAAATACACCCTCCAAGTTTCAGGTCTCTACGATGAGCGGTTTAGGCTGTGCGTTGATCCATCAGTCATTCAGGACAAAGCATTTTAAATGTATTATTATTAATTAATTATTATTATACAGTATTTATAATAACCCAGATTACAAATAATAAAGAGCTTCTTTTATCAGTATTTATATCATTAAAATCATATAAGGCACAATACTTATATATCCTAAAATAAATTAATAACACCAATATTATAACTTGAATAGTGTATTTGACAGTTAAAAATGTGTGTGTGTTGTGGTTTTATGTGTAAGTGTATACAGTAACCTCCTTTTTTACTTTTGAATGATTGTGTTTTTCGAAAATTTCAGGTCACACAGGGTTTTGATATTCTGTTGGTGCGACACATAAATTACGTGAGGCGATTTTGGCGAATTTTCGAACCATCTCCCCTTTTGGTAAGATTTGGCTCGAAACCCTTTCTCCTGACAAAATCTCACGTAAGAATTTTTCAAAATGCTTAGGTATCGTTAGTGTAAATACGGTAGTCTGTGATTGATTGCGCGGGAACTTGCTATTTTGTGGCGTTCGCATAGATGAAATAATTGTCATTGTGTAGGATTTGGTGATTTTTAATACAGTTTTTTCGCAATTCTACTCTGTTTTTTTCGAAAAATAAAATTACGTGATATTTGGTGAAATCGTTTTCATCGCATCATTCATTCTCCTTCATCTCATTTATTTATGTAGAGTTTTTTTAAAAAGACTTGAATTATCGAATCTGTTATATGGGTGAATATAAAAAGTTGTGTTACTTTTAGAGATATTTTGTTTATCATATTTTTTAGGTTAAATTTCAAAAAAAAGGGTTAATATAAATAGATCTAAATTGGGCCAATCACTTTTGGAACAATTCGATTTTTCAGAATTTAAATGTCAGAGGACCGACGAGGGTGATTAAATACACAATTTCGTAGGAAAATATGACGTTTATTAACATTTTGAGTAAATTTTAATAAAAGAAACATACATACGAAGTAAGTTTATACAGTATTATAAAAAGTGAACTAAAACAAAGAAACATCAGTACCCTGGAAACACGACAGTCCTCTGGCGCAATATTAGACAAAGGACTGACGCCAAAGTACTGATAAAAAGGTCATAAATTTGAGTTTATTTTTGAAACTAATATTTCTTACAATATCTTCAAATGCTAACAAGCTGCATTTTAACAAATCATATCGAACTATGTATAAATCGAAATAAAACACAGGTGTTCAAGCAAATAATGACTTACCACAGTACTGAAATGTTGACTGGATCCGCACGGGTATACGCGGTAAACGCGTGTTTAGCATTGGCATTGTAATGGCGGCCGTCACACGACGGAATCTGTAATAACTTCACAACGAATATGCAAAATGTTACCGTATCACAAAACGGTAGGTCTTACGGTTTTCAAAGTCGCAATCGGAGCAAGAAGATTACCCAATAGGTTATCTTTTTATATAGCGTTAAGAACAAAGCTACCATGTTTTTAACAGGTAAAAGTTTCCTTTATCACAAGGCAGGGGCAACATGCAAGCTGTGCACCAATTGTACCAATGGAAATTATAGTTCGCTCTGGCTGATACTCTTTTACAAAACCTCGAGGCAGCATTCCATCGATATAAACAACAGATATGCCCGCGACTGTAATTTTGTGTAGTACCTTAGAATGTAGTTGCTGTCTTTCTAACTTAGCTAACGTTGTATTGTTGTCCTTAGCGTCACTGGTTTGGAATGAATCCTTTTAGCTTATTTCGATGTGAACACGTTTCGTTGCGGCGACAGGTATATCTTGTTGTTTATATAGTTGCAGTATTTAATTAGCATTTTACATGTACAAGATTTTAGGAACTTTATCGAACCCTTAGTAAAAAAACAAATTTTGTAGTACATATTTCAATAATGTATTTGCGCGATCTAGCCTATATCTTAGCTTTAAGGAGCAATTTTCACCCAAATACTTCTATATATTAAAGTATATTTTATTTTTTCTAAGAAAAGTTTAAAGAACCCACTGGCGGTAATGACGCGCCTATTTTAGCAACTATGAATAGCAGTTGCTGTATCGTTGTTCGAAACGAACTATGCGCAAACTACAATCGAGTAATTACCTACCAGTTTTAACTTCAAATAAAACTTTTTAATTCATAAATTCTCTAGATATGTCGGGTGTGTTGATTTCTCTACTTCTATTCCTGCTATTTCAATAATATTTTGGTGAGTTTATTAATCTATTTACCTTTTATTTTTATTTAGTTACTCGTAAATGTGATAAAAACATTATGTGTAACACGGGCGGTACGGAAATTATAAACTTGAGTCATTAAAGCCGTCAGCCTTTAGGCTTCTAAATAGTCTCGCATTAGTAATTTTCTTCTTACTACCCGCATGACACAATGTACTATTTTCTTTTTCCGTTATAAAATGTATGCTTATACTTAATACATCTATGTATAAATTAACTTTCCAGCAGAGATCCGCACGGACGGGAGGGAGACGAGGAAGGGTTTTTGGTTTAATTAATTTGTGTAATAAATGACCATTCTGAAAGCCATAGCCATTTGTCAAAACATACCATAATTTAACTTTATCCAAAACAAACTCAAGTATTCGAAACCTTCGTTTCTTTGTTATTTTTGATTTACATCGCCCTTATTTTAATAATAATGTCTGCGACAATCCCTTATAAGGCGTCGATGTATATAAAAAATTTGTTGCTGTACAATACAACGATTTACTAGCTAAGATAAATGCAGGCTAATAATTTGATCAACAATGCCGTATATTGGTTTAGTAATTAATGTATAGCCATTTCTTATGGCGTCCACATTGTGGTGCACAAATATATTGCGGAAGCACAATGGAACCGAAACCAATTCCCCGGATGAATAGCAGTTGCCGAGTTTTGTCCTTGTTTTCGAAGTTAAATCGTACTTCGGGCTTCGCGATAGGGCACGAGGGGTATTGTACGAAGCCATAATGAAATATATTAGCTTGAGAGCAATATCGTCGTGAAGTTACCAATTCCTTTATTTTCATTATTTTTTTATTCGTTTTACAAAAAAAAAAATCAGCCAAGTACGAGTCGGACTCGCGCACGAAGGGTTCCGTACCATTATCTATAAAAACGGCAAAAAAATCACGTTTGTTGCATGGGAGTTTGTTGTTTGTTGTATTGTAAAAAAAAAAACTGTCAAGTGATTTATTGAATATTCTACAAAAAATCTTCAAGAGATTTGTTATTTACTCGGTTGTTGTATAGCAACCGTATTCGACACTACAAAAAATCCAGAATAATGAAGTTTTTTTTATATCATCTAAATCAATAAAGACAACTGGATGACGCGTGGCGTTCAGAAGTGAAAATTGATATTAAAAACTGCTCTACAAGACAAGCTGCAAACCATGTGCAAACGCAAAAAGTGCAAGATATGTGACGAAACTTATGTCAGATTTTTATCGCAATAACGGGTCTTGTACGTATCTCTTCTCAATCTGTCAACAATTTGTGACTAGTTTTATAATTTTTGTTCGAAATATTAATTTTCTATATCTTTTTTAAGCTTATGATAATTTTAACTATATTAATTTTTATTAAATTCTACCTACTTCTTTCTGAAGTGATAAGTAAAATAAAAAGTAAGTAAAGTAAAAAGTGGAATGGCTACCTCTACTCAATCGCAACCGGAATACCTTTACTGTGAGCAGTGTACTGATGGCCGAGCTTTTAAAGGTAAAAGAGGACTTCAAATACATATCTCGCGAATTCATAATCAGGCTTTATCATCTTCACAGCCCGCAGTAAACAGAGTTTTACCACCACAAAATGCCTTCAATGTACAACTTGATCAAACATTATTTTCTAACTTAAGTCAATTTTGCCGCAGGGTTCCTATAATCAAACGGATTCCTAGAGGAGCAAGAGTTTCTCTCGTCAACCGTCCAAGATTGTCTTTTGAGCACCGAAAAGAGTTGGAAAAATCTATTTACAATTGGTTATACCCACCTTCATGTTAAGAAAACGCTTTTAAAAGATAATTCATCTAATCCAAATTTAGTTCTTGATCTCATTAATAATTCTGACACCAAAAATAATTGCTAAGCAGAGAGAAAGCAAAGTTGAAAAAGGCGATTTACGAAACGCCGCTCGAATTTTATTCTCTCAGGACACTCTTGCTCCTCACAATGATGAGACACTTGAAGGCCTACGTTCAAAGCATCCCTTACATCCAACTTCTTTAGTTTCATCACCCCCTATACCGAGTTTAACAAATGTTTTACAAATTGACGAAAAAGACACATATGATGCCATTATGTCCTTCCCAAACGGCTCTAGCAGTGAGATCGACGGAATAACTCCTCAATACCAGAAAGATTTGATCAGCGTATCTGCTGGTAGAATATTATTAAAAGACATTACTAAAATTTGTAATTTCAAAATATCTGGAAAAATTAATGATCATATCACTTCTATTTTTTTCGGTGCAAGGCTTTGTGCCTTTAACGAAAAAGATGGTGAAATTCGGCCTATCGCCATCGGAAACACTTTTCGCCGACTTACCTCAAAATTAGTCTGTAGATACATTTGTTTGACCCTAAAAAAAGAATTTCAACCTATTCAGGTAGGTTTTGGAAGCAGGGGAGGCTGCGAAGCAGCTGTACATTCAATCCCTTGCCTTCTCTCAAATGAGAAAGCAGACGTTTTATTAAAAATCGATGTGAGGAATACTTTTCACTATTTAGACAGAAAAGCCTTGTTGGACCAATTACGTACAAACCTAAAAGAAATATATCCGTATGTTTGGCAAAGTTATTCCACTTCTTCTAAATTATTTTATGAAAACGATATTATTGAATCTGCAGTCGGCGTCCAACAAGGCGATCCTTTAGGTCCGGCTCTATTTAGCTTAGGAATTTACCCTATCATTAAACAATTAAAATCTAAATTTAATATCTGGTATTTAGATGACTTAGGAATGAAACGTTCAGAAACTTTGGGATACTCCGCTGGTCCAGATAGTTAAAAATAATCTACTTCGAAATTGCATTAGTGTTCGTGACAAGGCTCTCCTGATAGCTGTTTCGGCAAAGGAATCCGGCTATTGGCTTCAAGCTATTCCATGCTCAAATCTCGGTACACTGCTCGACAGTGAAAGCTTTAGAATAGCAATTGGACTTCGCCTAGGAGTGGAGGTATGCCATCCCCATACTTGCCCGTGTGGTAGTTTCGTAGACGAATTCAGACTTCATGGACTTTCATGCAGAAAAAGTGCAGGCAGATTCTCCCGTCACAGCTCTCTAAATGGCACCATCAAAAGGGCTCTTGCCACCATCAACGTACCCTCCATTCTTGAACCTTTAGGGGTGTGCCGTGATGATGGCAAGAGACCCGATGGTATGACGCTTGTTCCTTGGAGGCGGGGCCGAGCTTTGCTGTGGGACGCCACATGCGTTGACACCGTGGCTCCGTCTCGCCTCACTCAAACGAGTGTCAGAGTTTGGGCGGGTGCCGAAGCTGCAGGGCTGCTCAAGCGGCGCAAATACAATAGTCTGTTATCAAACTACGTGTTTGTGCCGTTTGCCGTGGAAACACTAGGCCCATGGGGTCCGTGTGCGCATAAGTTTTTTAAAGAAATAGCCCCCAAAATAATAATTAGTGCAGGTGACAAGAAGGCTGGCTCTTTCCTTGCTCAGAGAATCAGTACCTCAATTCAGCGAGGAAATGCTGCCAGCGTTCTTGCCACCTTACCACGCGGGCAACAATTATTTGATTTATATATTTTTATTTTTAGATAGGATTTTTTTGTTTTAGACTAATTTAGTTATATATTAATTTTATATATAACTGTATTTTTTAAAGTGAATATATAACTAAATATTCTGTGAATATTTCAAGCGTTATCAATATCGAGCAAAATCGAGCAAAAAAATCACGTTTGTTGTATAGGAGCCCCCTAAAATATTTATTTTATTCTGTGTTTTAGTATTTGTTGTTATAGCGGCAACGGAAATACATCTTCTGTGAAAATTTCAACTGTCTAACTATCACGGTTTATGAGATAAAGCCTGGTGACAGACGGACGGACAGACAGCGGAGTCTTAGTAATGGTTCCGCTAATTACCCTTTGGGTACGGAACCCTAAAAATGGTTCTACCTCTGCTGTAATGCAAATGAATGCTTGTAAATCTTTAAGGTTTTAATTACCATGGGGTAATCAGAGACGCACCTACATCACAATGTGGCGGACACCCTCTTTTCATCAACTACTTCAAACTTGCGTGACAGGTAAGTCTATCGCTGCAACACAGCTCCCGAAGCAGTGTATCTGGGCTAAAGTGCCTTTATATATGTCTCATAAGTCATAATTACCAGCTTTAAACGAAGAAATGGTAGAATAATATAACCCCTTTGCCAGTTATTAACGAAGTATAAAAAGTTAGTCAGGATTGGACAAATGAATTAATTAAATCCAGGTTCTAAAATACTGAAGAAAAAGTGTGAGTGTGGATCGGACTCTTGTAGGGTTTTTCTTGGTTAAGACTGAACTACTTTAATTGTGTGGTTGTAGTTTGCGCATAATTGTTTCAGGCATAATCAAGTTCTTCTTCTTTCTCCGGCCTGTTCCCATTTTATTTGGGGCGGCTTTCCTAATCACTCGTCTCCAGAGGACTCCTTCCTGGTAGTTAATGGATCTTTGCTGCTGCTTTTCTACCTATTTTTCAGTTATTGACATCCATGTTAGACAGGTTTTTCCACGTTTTTCCGGTTCACACTTATAGTTGAGTTGATTCACGCGGCTTCCTCATAACTTGGTCTTACTAATTGTTTATCAGTTTTGAGCCTTACTTTGAATGTTCCTCTGACATAATGGCCGAACCATTTTGTCTATAAGGGTGACGTTGGCGGTCTATCTGAGCATTTTCATTTTGGCCGCATGTAGTTTGTCTCTTTGTTTTATGAGTGGCTTTAACATTCCTGTGAGCTGTATTGGCATTCTTGGATCACAGAACACTCCTCCTATAAGCTCTCTCTGTGACGATATCAACAACAATAATGCCGTCACTTACCTTTTTTTGTAGTGCCTTATCCTTACTAATATTATAAATGCAAAAGTAACTCTCTGTCTTTCTGACTGATACCTCTTTACGCTTAAACCACTGTACGGATTAAGATGAAATTTGGCATGAAGATAGTCTGAATACCAGCAAAGGCTACTAGAAAACGTCAAGTGTGAGTCGGTTTTTTTATTACGTGTAATTATTTTGTACGTGTGTCTGTCAATTAATTCGACCTAAACGGCTAGCTAAATCGATTTGGCTGATATTTTGTGTGAATATTTGAATGGGTTTCTGAATGGTTAAAAAACACAAGTTGGTGTGTCACACACAGATCTTCTCCTAAACGGCAGGGAAGCTTTTAATGATATTTTTGTGTACGTTCGAGTGGGTTCCTGCAAGATTTGAATTCAAAATTGGACCCGGTCGGTGTGCTAGTGATCTTCTCCGAAACAGCAGGGAAGATTTAAAAGATATTTTAAAGTGTTCGTTCGACCATTCAAAAATAATAAAAAAAAAAAAGTTCACAGCTTATTATTTGTTTTTAGATATCTGAAAAACATCTTCTTCTAAAAAATAAATTCCCGACCTTCTTTGTTTTCTATTATTAATCCATAATTATGGATTATTCATAAAGCAGTTGCTAAATAACTTCAGCTGAAACATAATTTGAAATCATAGAATGGAAACAACCATTAAGCTAGCAAATTACTGTAATAGATTTCCCCAACCTTTGTAATATAATTATTTTATGCTGAGTATATGATTTTACGTTCAATTTGATAGATATTTTTGTCACGGAAAAATTAACGTTATTTGTGATTATCATTGTTGATTTATTGTAATAATGAATATGCGCCAAGGGGGCATCTAAAGTAGTTTTGGTTTTTAAAATTTCTATAAGTTGCCCTATTAAAATCCCCAAAATAAATTATTGGCTTATCCTCGCTTTAAGAAATAATGGAGAAGCATTGCCAGTGCGTTGGTGAATCGTAAAACAAAACACATAAAAGGCAAATGGGAAATATTTATTCAAATGATGGAATCCGTCATATTCGCGCCGCCCGCCCTTTGTCGAAAAACCTTTTCAGTAAGGCGCGTAAATCTTTTCATTTTTTACGGCAAATAATGTATGGCTGTACGTGTTTTCTTTTAGTAATATCTCCGGTATTTAACTGTAAATAAATGTGTTGTTTAGCTAGTTGCGCGATGAGATGAATGTAGGTAAAATTATTAAATTGGCGCTATTTCCACCGTAATATAAATAAAATTATGGTTTGTAGGTACTTTGTGTTTCAAATGAGTTGACCGATGGTGAAGAGCCATGTTGG
The DNA here is from genome assembly GCA_946406115.1 of Apoda limacodes. NCBI lineage: Eukaryota > Metazoa > Arthropoda > Insecta > Lepidoptera > Limacodidae > Apoda > Apoda limacodes. The sequence continues at coordinate 12,924,057 of OX291543.1, read as the reverse complement.
TGGCCAAAGTCTGTGTACCGAGCACACCGTAGTAACTCACGTACAATGTGGCGCCTACCTATCGGCCAACTTCTTTAAAAACACATTGAAGATAATAATAATAAATATTCTTTATTGTACACCAAACAAATAACTTAATCTAAGGAACACTAATTATAAGATTAATGTACAATATAGGCGGTGTTATCGCCAAGACGCGATTTCTGCCACACAAGCTATAGCTTAAGGGAAATTTACATAAAGAGTTGGGTAAGTGGTGTACTCGTATCATTAAAATTACTACATTATATATAAAGTTCAATAAATTTTATTGTTCTATATAAACTTACATACCAAATAAATATACGCAAATAAATTAATACTTACATATAAAAACATTCACTTAATTAAACAAAAATGTAGGAGATAGAAGAACATTAAATATCACAAGAAGAGGATAAGCATTAAAAGAGAGTGATATCAAAGTCATCATTGTTAAAAGCGCTGCTCAAATCAAGTAAAGTGAGAAAAGTAAGTTCCTTGTTTTTCCATTGCCATACGATTGATCTTGATATGATATCAATGGAAGTACAAATCGAACGTTTCTTAATATTTAATGTTGATATCTCAAGAAACAATAGGCTACATTCTCCCGTGACCGTACCATGAGTGTGAGCAAAATCGGTCCAGCGGTTTGTTTTTTATAGCTAAAAAACAGATTTTTTTCAAAGAGTTAATAATATCCTTCATGTATGAATTCTCAAATATAAGAACCTTAAGAGAAGATGCTCGAACGTCTCTTGCTACCAACTAATATTTATTTAATGGGTACCTACTGGACTTTATGTCCTCAAGAGGGTATATATTGGACACAGTTTGAAGTCCGCCATCGACCATCAAGACGATTGTTACGATACCTAATTTATCAAATTTTGAGAGTTAGTTTAGAAGATATCGTGAAACAGATGAATACACGAGTACCTACATACCTGTTAAAACATATACCCGTCTTATTTTTTTCTTTGCCGTAGTTGGATAAAAATAACACAAAATATGAAAATTAAGTAACCAAAGTAAAGTTTAGTAGACAATTGACTACACTTCTAACAAATAATGTTTGTATTGAACCGGTCCGACTTTGTAGGGATTGACATAAGTGTAAACATCTGGGGCGAAGACAGTTCGGTACAAAGCGCAAGTGGCTGCCGGGGGAAAGCGTTCCCGGATAAAGGAATCGCAGGAATCTTGAGTTAAAATATTCCCTTTGTACAAGCTACAGGGCGGAGGTTAAGAACAATTTTCTCTGTGATCAAAATCTATATAAAGATTTTTTAATGTAAAAGAGAAATTTTCCCTTCGTCGTCGTTTGATTCCTTTAACGCTTTGTAACTTTCATAACGTTAAAAGCTTTTGACGTTATGATTTTCGTAAGTTATTTTCGTGCTTAACGAATTTTATATAAAACTTATTTACTTTGAGAAGTCGTTGTGAACTTCCGGCCATCAACGGGAGTGCTCATTAACAAAATTGATTCAGTTGGTAGAATTATGTAAATGATTTTTTTTTCTTATTCTACTTTGTTATTCATTTTTGTAACGAACGAGTTATTAATATTTTTATTAATGCATTGTTTTCGCAAAACTGTTCTAAATTCATTCATTTTAGTTGAACGAGGCACATGATTTAATTTCGTGGAAAATTATAAGAAGGCCGAATTTCTGTAGAGAAGTCGTTTCTAAACGATTTTCCCATACATATATTAAATAGGTCGCACAAAAAGAAAAACATTATTGTATTTAAACTCGGGAGTTGTCTTCGTAGATATGGTGTGGGGTAGATATTATGGTTGCCGGCGACCTTGTGTAACAAACATGTTCAACTTGGTGATACCGATTAAGGTGATGGCATACCCAAACGAGTTAAGTTTGCAAAAAGTTGATTATTTCACACCTTTTGACGCTATTTATTAATTAAGTAATTGTAATAATTTGGCTAATAAAACATTTAGAAAAACAATTAATTCCGACACTCTATTTTTGGGCTTTAATAAAAATTGTTTGAAGAACTAAGAGTGATATTGTCCTGATTCTTATTTCATATAATATATATTAATAAGGCCAAGCGAATTTGCTAATTTCATAGTTCTAAATAAATATTTGAATTTTGTACCGACAAAAATCCGAGAAAATCGAGATTTTCAATGTGCGGTCACGCCAGCGCCTATCGTACGTGGAACTGTATCTCTTTGTATTCTACATTAGGGTAACGTCTTTGTACACTGGTCGAAACGGCACGCTTTCTCCAAGGTATGCCATAGCCTTAATAGTTTACTATACTAATGTATAAATTAGCTTTTGAAAATAGTCAATTACGTACTATTTAGTTTCATGGTTGTTTTTTCATGTAGTGGTCAGTGTTAAAAGGTGGATCTACATACATTATCTTTAGTCTTACGCCATTGTTTGGGATCGTAAAGATATGTGTGCCTGTGATCCGGATATATTATGTGGGTGTAGTGGTATTTAGTGGGTTGAAATTTAAGGCAGATTGGTAAGAATGAATATACCTAGACACGTAGATGCTTCTTGTCACTTCTTCTACCTATACGATTAGTTTCAAAATATGGTAATATTATCCGTGTACTTTAAATCTTTATATAAGTTATAAAGTTTTAATAAATCAATGCAACGAAAATGATTTTAAACAGAATGGTATTTCGAGTTTTACAGATGATAGGCAACATTTATCATTCTACGGAACCCTAACTTTATACGTGTACGATATGTGCCAGTGATTTATACTGTGGCACCCCCAGGTCCTTAAAGTCATACAACGGTGTACCAGTGGAATCACGGGTTTTATTTACTAGTACCCATGAATCCGCCAATCGAATAGTGATGTAACCAATGAATAAAATAATTTTAACTTTTTTTACATTACCAAAGAGAATGAACCAAGATTTGTACTGTATTATATAGAATTTATGTCTTGGCAGGATTATGACATTAAACGCATTGAAGCAGTGAACTGAACGCACCTAAAGAAAACAGTTATTTTGACAGCAACATCGAATCAAGACAGATTAAGCAAAATCTTTTTTTATAAAACATATATAACAGTTTATTTTTCAATCCTTAAATTTTTAAATTAAATTCTTGTTCTTTCTCAGTTAAACCTAAAAATAACTATTTATATGCAACTTACCAACTTACTAGACCCATAAGATATATTTTTTTTCTTTTTTGTGCAAAGGTAGCTTATTTCAAGAATGTACTACGTACAATGGATATTATGACTCTGGTCATACAGAGGCTACATTTAGTACGTATTTTTATTGTTTTTTGGAAAACAACTTTTAGTTATATACAGTTATCATTTCTGCTAAAAGTGGCCTTATTTAGCATAAACATCAAATTAAACACATTTTTTAACGTTTGAAATTAGCTTATGACTTGGAAAAGAATTAGCTTTGCAGAAAGTGGAAATAATTATTACATGTAACCGTGGCGCTAGTTACCTACTATATGCTACAGACTGCCTGCCTGTTTGTACTCATAAGGCTTGTTTTTAAGAACTGTAATGCTTCCTCACAATATCGTATTAGCTCGGTGTGTAATCCGCTTAGTGAAGTCAAGGAACAAGGGATAAGCCCTTTATCGTAGGACTTGTTAAACTCACCTTTGGTCGATATAACCTTTAATGTCTGCAGCAGGAATTAGAAACTTGATATTTATTAGAGAAAAATTGAGTGAGCTTTTGCAGGCTACTTTGGAAAAAATATGAAATAAAACTATATATTTGCTCTTAGTTTTCCACCCCCTATTTAAAGTTTATCTGTCAGTTTCATAGCAGAATTGGGTGGTCTAATTTCAATGAGTTTTTTGGAGTTTATATTTTTTTTCTACATTGTTGACACGTAATGTAAAAAAAGTTAAAATTATTTTATTTGGATTCATGGGTACTAGTAAATAAAACCCGTGATTTCACTAGTACACCGTTGTATGACTTTAAGGACCTGGGGGTGCCACAGGTCCGAATTAAAGTTCCCATGCGGGGTGTCCTCCAGGAGTGCCTTGGGTCCGGAATGTGTAAACCTATGTCACATAAAATCATATCCTATAAATCACAAGCACATATCGTACACGTGTTAAGTAAAATGTGTTTAATTTGATGTTTCTGCTAAATAAGGCCACTTTTAGCAGAAATGATAACTATATATGACTAAAAGTTGTGTTCCAAAAACAATAAAAATACGTACTAAATGTAGCCTCTGTATGACCAGAGTCATAATATCTATTGTATGTAGTACTTTCTTGAAATGAGCTTCCTTTGCATAAAAAAGAAAAAAAATATATCATATGGGTCTAGTAAGTTGGTAAGTTGCATTTAAATAGTTATTTTTAGGTTTAACTGAGAAAGAACAAGAATTTAATTTAAAAATTGAAAAATAAACTGTTATATATGTTTTATAAAAAAAGATTTTGCTTAATGTTTTGATTCGATGTTGCTGTCAAAATAACTGTTTTCTTTAGGTGCGTTCTGTTCACTGCTTCAATGCGTTTAATGTCATAATCCTGCCAAGACATAAATTCTGTATAACACAGTACAAATCTTGGTTCATTCTCTTTGGTAGGATTACCGCATTATGTACATTATGTCGGTCAACAAACCGCCACTATTATTAGTGACAGATTTTCCCTTTTGGTATCTCATGCCATATTTATTGTGGAATGTGCCCTAGCTTTGAGCTACTAAATGTACCTTTGAGATATGAAGAGTCACCAGACAGTCAGCAAGGTAAGAAAACCTAAAAAGAAAAAAAACTTTTCGTTTTGAGTATTTATAAACTTGGTCCAAATTTTCAAGTAGGTAACCCTGAGCAATAATAAAATGAAGCTATCGAATCAGCTAAAGTTTTCTCGTTCCAATTCCACTCGACGAGTCGATTACTCCGGCTTTAATCGAAATAAGGGTTTCTGAAGGGCTTCTGCTACCTATACTATAATACTTACAATGAAATGTTGACCTGCAAACTTACACTTGCCGTTCTGACACTAACTCTGTACAGATATTTCTAACAATTTTGGTCGATATTGGACTGACCTGACACCAATGTTAAAGTAGTTCACAGTACTTCGACAAAGTAAACGTAGGTAGATAGTTGGAGCACGTTGAGTTGGTGATTGCAAGTGACAGTTGAGGGACGTTTATAGTGCAAACTATTCACGACGATAGTTTGAAATTACCGAAAAAAAATTTGACAGCCCTTTACGATAGTCCGATAATAGCTGGCTTTATAACGACGGTTGCAGCTTCGGCAGGCCCTTCTATGGTTGTGATGTTTGGACTTTTTACAATACCAACAGATGTATTGTAATCCTAAGAGTAGGTAAATACACGCAAAGTAGTAACATATGTACAAACACAATTCATTCTGTCAAATGCAAGGGATCAGTTCGGATAGAAGCTTTTAGTTAAAAATATTTGTAGCAAGCTTCACCCAGCGACTTCATACATGGAACTATCAGTTGGTTGATAGCTTGGTTTAGCTTGGCTTCGGGGGCGATAAATCGATCTAGCTAGGTTTAATTTTTAAAAAAGGCCTTTTATCCGTGTTTTTGGCAATGATAACTAAAAAATATGACTCTTCCTGACCTGATATTGGCGTGTAGTAATACTATTATTTTTGCCAACACAGCAACACTAAAGCAAAAATAAATGGCGTTGTTAAGTAACACTAAAGCTACTTGACAATAGATAGCGCTGTTAAAAAAAACGAGCTAAGCTCGGTCTTTAAGGTACTATCACATATAAATAAGATGTTTCTAAGATTCATCGATCAATTATTAATCGATGGTAAGATTAAAGAAAAGGAAGTGGGCATTTTATATATTAAAAGGAAAAAATGGAACCCTTACCTAGGATCTTAATAGGATCAATTTTTTAGTCCCTCTGTCTGTCAAGACCCTTTTTCTCAGGAACGCGTGAAGGTATCAAGTTGAAATTAATATCAAATACTAAGTCTACGGTCACTTGAAGCTGTAAAAAATCAAGCTTGTATGCAATGTATTAAAATAAAACCCCAAAATACGGTAACTTTTGTCGCATATTTATTGTTGTCACAGATTTAAAACCTATGGGGTATTTTTCGTTGTCCGAAAATCATGAAAAATCTAAAAACTGATAATAAAGGCATAAACCTGTAATACTTGATCTATTTACATATAATAAGTTTGTACGGAACCCTGGGTGCGCGAGCCAGACTCGCTGTTGGCCGGTTTTTTAAAAACAAATGTAATCTTACATCGATTCCCAAAGTAGACATTAATAAGATCCTTAATATTAGATTAGGTTATTTATATAATTTGTTGTTTGTAAACCGATTTAAAAACGAATGCGTCTTGAAAAAGTCAACGTCTTCGGTCGCAGGTGAGTGGCCGGTCGCCGCTGCTCAGCCGGGGTTCGATTCCCGGCTGACCTGTATAATGTTACTCCCATTATACACGTGGCACTGAGTAAGATGTAAAAAATGCTATATTGATCAAAACATTTATTTATTTATATGTACATATGAAATAACACGTCCTTTGCATTTCACTCGAATATTCCGTTTATGAATTATGTATAGTATCAGTGGAATCACAATCATGAGGAAATAATAGGAAAAAAAAATAAAAAATTCCGAAAGACACTGGTGTCTCGGTAGTTTTTTCGGTAGTAATTATCTTATCTTTCTTAATATATATAAATCTCGTGTCACAATTTTGTCCTCAATGGACTCCTAAACTACTGAACCGATTTTGATCAAACTTCGTAAATATCTGTTATTTGATCCAACTTAAAAGATAGGATAGTTTTTATCTCGATATGTCAAGTGCGAGCCGGACTCGGGCACTATAGGTAAAAACCAACTTTCGCCGGGTACAGAGGGACGGCAGCGGAACAACGTTTGCCGGGACAGCTAGTGTTTAATAAAATCGTCGCGCAATTTTACCAAGTTTGAAAAATCGAACTTGTAAACATTTATTTTGCCAGATTTTTGTTTCCGTACGACATGAATATTTTACTCCATGCCTAGTACGTACGTGCATCCAGCTTTTTACGAGTTGACCATGAGGTCCATACTGTTTTAGTAATAAAAGTAGTATCCTCTTTCCCTATGTGCTTTTTATTTTCTAAAAAATCAAATACCACCCAGCCCTACACGGGAAGTGTCCATACCGAGGCTAACTTAGCGCACATCCCCCGAAGGAGTAGAGTTGTGAAGTCATAAATGGTATAACCATTAAATTGTATCATTGCAGCTGATTGTGCATAGCACAAACACTCAGCCTAAGGCCAAAGAGTGTGACATTCATTCACACAGACACAATTGACATTGGAAAGAGAGCACGCCTCACTCCGAAGAGCAAGACGCAATAAGCCCTACTGCATCCATTTTACTTCAGTCGTAGAGTATAAACGGTATATTTCGGTTTTCAAGCCGGCGTCCACACCATACCTACATGATCAAGGATTCATGAAAAAGTTAAATGTATAGGTATTTTATCAGTTCAAGTGAAGAATAATAGTTTATATTTTATGTATCTATCTGTACTATATATATTTAGTATCGAAGCTTTTTAGGAATTAAGACGCAAGCCAAATATGATTCCATGGGTTGTTACCAATCGCGTAGGTGAAGTATCACTGTCGCCTTCGCGTAATCAGCTTCCGACTCCCCGCAACTGGGCAACGGTTTACGTGTAAATTTTAATATAACAATAATTTTCACACCACCTTTCGCAGTTTTTCGACTCTGACAGACAGCATCGATCTTTACCCTTTAACACTGTGTAATATGTTGTCGTCGTTCTCGCTATAGCAGCAGTATAAGCAATCAAACATAAGAAGCAACATCCATCGCTTATTCAAGAAAAAAAAAGAGTCCAATATACAGGTTATTATTACAACACTGCCACCTTTTATTAGCCATGAGAAAGATACATAACTTCTCTCATGTTAGAATGTATTCACTCAATAATTGCATTTCATATCAATTTATCGCATTTTGCATATGCCCACCTCATACGCTTTCTTTATTTATGGTGGCACCGCGACCCTTGCCGCTGCCCTACGTATGTCTACGTAAACTTATGCTGTCCCGGGTGATCTAGTAATGAATTTTATTTTATTTTTAAATTTAAGTGCTTAACTACATGATTGCTAAAAGCCCGGCTTTTGAAAGTCAATGAAAATATTAAAGACCTCAACCTCCACGATCCTGGCTAACTTTTTCCTCGATCTTCCACAATCCTATTAAATAATTATTTTGATCTTTATGTTAGTTTTATATAACAATTTTGTTTTAGGGTCTTTTTTTAATTTAACATTATGGAGGAACGATATGGCTTGGTAGACGGGTAGACTTGGCAGATGGGTACATTTACATATGAAGGCAGGTATCTAGGGACATTTGTATCATAGTAATAATTATTAGTAAAAGTTTAGCTCAACGTTTATCCTCTTGCTCTAGGTATTATTTTTAAGGCCTTAAGATACGCTAACTAGCGCCAAAAGTACTTATTTTTTTTGTACGAAACAAATTTCAGTTTGTAGTAGGAACAGATAAGCTAATTTTAGACAGTTTTGTGTGTAAGGAATTATGCACTAGTTCGCTAAAATTTTCATTTGTGCTACTCGTAAAAGTGGTCTGTATAAGTCTAATCAATACGTAACTAATATCTTGCATGCATAACTTTCTTAAAATAGCTTATATGTTGTTCGCTAACCTTTTAATTGAGCAAGTATGCGCACACATCTAACCTTGTCCAAGAGCATTGGGATCCTAGGTGTTGAAATCTCCAGCGACGTTCAGTCCCGAGATCATTTGGAAGACAAGGTGAAGCAGGCGTCTAAAAAACTTGGTGTAACAGATTGAAGCAGTCAGTACTTCACCTCGGCGCAAAGGTTGCTTAGTAAGTCGCAGGTCTGGCCCCACACAAATTCTTTCCCCGTCTCTTCAACTATCTCCGTGCCAAATTTTAACTAAATGCTGCTTGCGGCGTGATTGAGTATAACAAACTATAACATTTGTAATATTATTTGGAATTAGGCACAAAACTAGTTTGTTTTTTCTTTATTAAAAATCTGATACAAAACCGATCTGCCCTCCTCATCACCCCACCGAACCCTAATTTTGCGATATTCAACTTCTTCCAGTAAATAAAACAACATCACGAAGGGTCCCAAACGTAAACTTTATCTCTTTATTATATATTCCGGAAGCAAGCGCCCTCTAACGGAAAATTCTTACTTTATATTTTTCTTCACAAAACAGTTAACCGTTTTCCTCGACAAAAGTTTTCATATTTCAGTTACTCTGCATACTTTCTAAAATGAAAATTTGTTACAAGAAAATATGTTTTTCTTTTAGTGAATCTTGAAAACAATCAGCTGCGTAGGTATTATACTGACATTATAAAGAGGAAAGGTTTGTATGTTTGTTGTTTTCAACTAAAAGCCCCCCAATGCGCATACTTGCATTTGTTTTATAGGCGTTATGCTGAAATCGACAATGTTGATCTCAAATAAAGTAAATTTTTCTGTGACAAAATTATCTTGCAAATTGGCGGCAATTTTCTAGTTAAAGGACTTGTATTTATTTCCAGTTTGAAACTGGCAATTGGACAGGGAAATCGCTTTTAAAAACAATTAGAGAACTGCACATTTTGGTAGGGCGCAGCCTTAGAAATGCTAAGCGAACGACCTGAACTAAAAGTTTTTGTTTTTATCTGCAAGTAGCTTTAAGTAACTTTTTAGTAAAGTAGCTTTTGAGCATGTGCAACCGCCAAAAGATAAATATCTTACTACCTAGAAAAAAAAATCCAAAGGGCTGTCATCCTGCACTTTGTTTCTCAAGGCTTATGATAAAGACTCGACCGTTTCCGCAACACATTTTGACACATCACTGTGAAGGTGAGAAGAGAGGGCTTAAGTAGATATAACCTTGCAGATGTGATATATTTCCAGATTACGATTCCTTTTCCTTTTATGATATTTCTCCTTTTGTTTTTATGAGGCATAACTCGCGTGATTTATACATTTACGAGGCGTCGCACACCGCCGCACGTCGTAAAACGCCCTCACAGCCGGAACCTTTATTGCACTACGCAATAATAAATTGTCCAACTGTCGGTTTCAGCAGTTCCTGTGAAGATTTCGAATACACGCCCTGATGAAGACTGGGTACAGTAGTACACCATTCGTTACCCAAATTAACTATGTCACCATCGTCTTCAAACTAATTAGAGTACTAAAGGGCATAAGTTAACTTAAAGTTAACACCGATGCACACAATAACCTTGATAAAAAAGAAACATTCATACTCATAAGTACAGTTTGAACCACGTTGTGTTCTCTCTTCTTACTATGTGTTTCGCTCTACTCATTCGGTCTTGTGCGCTAACCAATTGGTTTATCATTCCTCGTTGCCTAAAGTCAAAAGACCGAAGCTGGTATCCGGGTGTATCTGCCCAGATATGGCAACAGTATTCCACGTGGGGCCAGACCTGCGACTTATTAAGCAACCTTTGCCCCGAGATAAAGTACTGCGTCAGTCTGTTACACCAAGTTTTTTAAACGCCAGCTTCACCTTGTCTTCCAAATAATAGTCGTCTTGGGGGTTTCAAGGTCATATGATGCATAATATGCATATAATTTATGTTAGTCAGTGTATATGTTATGTATACATTTTATATAATCAAAATTTAGTATCATTACAGGTGACAAGCATTTGTTTACGATATTTTTGTTATTTTTGTCACTTTTGTTGCCGAAAAATTAAAAACATTAGACCCATGTCTAGAGGTGGGGTTTTGGTATTAATCTGTCAAACTGCAACTGCAACTGTCAACTGCCTGCCTTATTCGAGCTCATCGTCGCAGTACTGCTTCGGAAGCAGTGTATCTGGACTAAGGTGGCTTCATATTGGGTCGAGGAAAAAGTTTCTTCACATTTTGTTTAAAAACTTAAGAGAGCTTAAGAGCGAGGTGCATCTTTGACATCAAAATTCCCAGATTGAAAACGTTTTATAATCAACTTTGTGCTTCACTTACTGACACTGCATTAGGGCCAAAAATTCTACAAAATTGTTTTGCGGCTTGCGTTGCCTTTTCTTCTTTTTTGTAGTAAAATTTTAAAATGTAGTTATTTGCTTCACTTATTTTGACAAAAAGAAAAACAAATGAAAAATAGCGCGAAACCTTACTTCCTTCCTTGCTTCTTCGATTTGGAGACCAGATTTCGCATTATTGCATATCATTTCTCCAGAGTCATGTTTAAATAGATTCCTGTGCTTATATCTAAGTTTGGCGAAGCGCCATATTCAAGTTTTATCGCGGCGATATCGCGCATCCTCGTTTACTTGTCCTAATATAGGGCGGGAGTTTTGGTGTGGATCCTTCAGAAATTACGCGTCATGTCCTGCTTATTTCTTCATAATTCACTATTCATGAGCCTTCGATGCACAATTCTTAACACGCTTTCGTAAAACATTGCTAAAATATATAGATCGAAACACACTAAATGAATTTAGAAAAATTAAACACGAAAAAACACCACACCTTCTTAAGATTCGCGCCAAAACTCCTCGCGGGAAACAACATTTCACTTATTTGTTTCTTTTTTTGAAATGTAACCTTTAATTTCATTAAAACCAGCCAGATACAAATAGTACAGGCAAAGAGATTTTTGTTCAAGTTTATACATATCGTATGCGAAAAGACTTTTTCACCTCACCAGCACGAAAAGGATAGTTTTGCTGTGCAAAATCAGAGAGCAAAATCGACTTTTGCCTACTAATGAAGCAAAGTAATTTACTGATCGAACATTGACTTTTGGAATTAACCCGATGATGAAAAAAAACAATACAATAACTGGTCAGAAACAAATTTCGGGACAAATACTTATTCATTTTAATTAATAATATATATACATAGCATTTTTTCGTTTTTAAGTGAGTTTTTATAAATTTTTAGTATAATTACAAGTTTATACAGCTAAAATAAAAAATATCACACGTTGTTTTGATAGCAATGGCAGAGGTTGTAGTAAGTACAATTCCGAACGCAACCTCAATTAAAAAAAAACAAAGTAAAATGGCGTCAAGCTAGTTTTTTGAATATTTAATTAATAATTCTATTTTGTTTGAAAAATGAGCGGTACAAGCTACGAAGATATTTTCTCGCTTGTAGAGGTGAAAAGACTTTCCTTGACCTAATATGTCCCATACTTCATATACTACAAGTTTTGAGGTTAAGCGGTAAAATAAAAGACCCGGGATAGAATAATATATCCCATTGCCAGTTCCGGCGAGGAACAATGAGTTTTGAAGTGAAAACTTCTTTAGCGGCGTTGTGCACTTTTTTTGTGATTGGTAAAAAATGTCCAACTCGCGTCAGGACCCGTGACCTGATCGAAAATTTGTAAAACGGAGAGAGAGTAGGAGAGGAAGTATCCCCCTCCCTGTCTACCGTGCGTAAAGTTCTGAAGTGTTAAATTTTTAATGTAATATAAATTGTCATGTTTGTGTACATAAATTATAGTAGTTTTATACTGATAATTAAAGCAATTCGTGCAAAATATTCCCTAACCATTCCAAAATATCAAAAATGCTCAACGTTAATATTCAAGTTTTTTTTTTATATTTCTTAATTATAGATTATTTATTTACATCACTGGCTTTTCCGTGAAGGAAAACATCGTTTGGAAACCAGCATACTTCAAAAAAAGACACTTATGTGACACTTGAGTATTCAAGCGGTCAAATATAAAATTAGAAAATAAACCGAACTTTTTAAACCTGAACTGCTGAATAACTGAAGAGATAACTCATCAAGTTTTATTTAAATTTCGGACTGGCACAACAAAAGGAATGCGCCATTAAATTAATTGAAAAAAGTAAAAAAAGTAATCCACATTGGAACGCAGCGAATTGGCGGCAAAACTACCTAACTAAAAACTATTTTTATTATTGTTAATTTAATTAGTTTTTTTACACGCATGTTTAAGAAAAGCACTATACAACCCTTGGCCACATGTGAGCGCAACCGGACTCTGTGATGCGTGCCTCGGCGATGCCTTGGCCCGCATACTCACGTTCGCCCGGTTATGTTGCGTTTGTAGGCCTCGGCAGGTATGACTTATATATACATTATTAATATAAGTCGAATTAACAACATTGTATTAACTAAAAGTGTGATATTTTAACTTATATGTAGATGCATGTTTTAGTTCTTTGCCTGCTACGTAAAAATAATTCCATGGAAAAGTATTTGCACAAAGGTTTCTATCAGGCATAATGTACGATATTTTAAAAAATAATCGAATGGAAAAATCGATTGGTGTATTTAATAATGCTTACACGGTGTAGTGTAATTGTACAGAGATCATATGCGTATGATATTTACATAGTCTCATTAAGGGCCTCTTTTACTTTATTACACTTATAACAATAAATTTGGGAATATAATAACAAATAGCACATGTACATAGTAAATGTGTCTTGACGTTAAAGTAACATATAGCCTTTATTACTAGAATAGAATATTTAAAATGCTGTGATATAGCCGATTATAGCCTATGTCGCGTTCTATTTAAGGGCAGATCTAACAGTGCCTCATCACTTCCTAAGTAGATATATCAGACCATATACACACCCGCATTATTATCTTTATACCTTTAAACGAGCAATTCTATTATATATGTTTATATATAGGTGTATTTATAATCTAAATGTCGGAAACGGCTCCAACGATTTTCATGAAATTTAGTATGCAGGGGTTTCGGGGGCAATAAATCGATCCAGCCAGATTTCATTTTTAGAAAACGTCGTTTTATCAGTATTTTCAGGCAATGATAAACTAAAAAATACGGTTCTTCTTGACATCTATTGGCGAGTTGTAATACTATTATTTTTACCGACACAGCAACACTTAACCTACTTGACAATAGACTGCGTTATTAAAAAAAAAACCGGCTAAGTGCGAGTCGAACTCGCGCACCGAGGGTTCCGTACAAACCTGTATGTAAAATTATTAAAAATATTTTTACTATCTGATCTAACTAAAAATATACGGTTTTCGCAATTTTTATCTTTATCTGTGCTATAAGACGTTGCTTCGTACCAAATTTGAAGATTCTGAGTTCACGGGAAATACCCGGTAGGTTTTGATTCCCTTGCGAGTTTCGAAAATATGCGGAAATTTGCGGCATAAACGGCTGAATCTTTTGATTGCGTTGGCTTAGAAGTTTGATTTTTGCACAGCTCCAAAGGACAGTAGACCTGAGTATTGATATAAATTTGGGCTTGACACCTCCACGCGTTCCTGAGAAAAATAGTCTTAACAGACGGACGGACGGAAATAGTGATCCTTTTTTCCTTTCGAGGTACGGAACCCTAAAAACGAGCAGAGCTTGGTATTCCAGGTACAAGACTGATAAACGCATTACCCTCCTCAGTGATGTGTACAACAGAATTGTACAAGCATTAATATTTACGTAGACGCCCTAGAATACCAAGGTGGGGGATCGTAATATTATACGAAAATATTACTATACACTACAGTTATGAAAATATTACTGTACCCTTCCTTCCCAGACCCGTTGGCAGCGGCTATATAAATAAACATGCTTTTCAACCCGAAGTTACCTGCTCAGTGTTTATTCAGGAGACGTTTCCGAAATACATTTGATATCATATTGTTTATGCTGTATAAATCGAGCGCGGTTGTAAAATGTATTATGACTTTGTTGTTTGGACGTAGATATATTTTATATGCGTATATATGATCTTGTGTTCCGCTCGTGTAAGAGAGTCCGAATAGCTCAGATAATATGTATGAATCAACAAAATCCTGATCAAACTTTGCCATTTTTAACCGACTTCAAAAAAAGGAGGTTCTCAGTTGACCCGTATGTTTGAATGTATGTATGTTTGTCCGCGTTTGTCTCGCTTTTGGCTGAACCAATTTTAATGCGGTAATTAGAAAAGTATTTGTCATATTCTGGAGAAGGTTTTGGTATACAACAAATAGATACCCATGATCCCATAGAGCGCGTTCGTTCTGGGATGCAGAATCATTATTTTCATTACTTTTGCCACCTGTCATCCGTTCGTTTAGCATTGGTATCAAAAGTATCAAAATTTTAGTATCATCTGTGACAAACTGTCATGCGTTCGTTTACGATATTTTTGTTATTTTTGTCACTTTTGCCACCGAAAAATGAAACTTTAGACCCATGTCTGCAGGTGGGGTTTTTGTGTTAATCTGTCAAACTGCCTATACATATTCATTGTTTATGGTAGTGTGTGTGTGTTTTATCGTAGTGTGTGTACGTCAAGCGTTCGTTTTGCAGGTTCTGTAACCAAAAATTTTGTTAGTAACGTTTCAAAGCTAAACAAACGATAGGTGTCGGTGGCAAAACTGTCGTTATCAAAAGTGTGAAAAGTATCATTCGTGGGAACTCTTAATCCCAGAACGAACGCGCCCATAGTCATCAATCAGGTCATGATATAAAATGGGTTCCTGGATTAATAAAGAGAATTCTTCAAATTTTTATAGGCACACTTGAAGCGAGTTGAGTATTTTTTTAGTGTACGAAAAAATAAGCCAATAGGTCACTTAAATGTAAAAAATATAAACTTTTTAATCAAAAAGAACAACCGACTTTAAAACACACTAAAAAGGTAAAAATAATTATTTCAAAAAATATGATCAAAATTACAGTTTGAAGTTAGTGTCGTGCAAGTAGGGAAGTGTGTTATAAAGTTGTTTAAGAGAAAGACACCAACTTCAAACAGTAATTTATATCAGATTTTTTGAAATAATTATTTTTACCTTTTTAGTGCGTTTTGAAGTCGGTTGTTGTTTTTGTTAAAAAAGTATTTTTAGTATCGAAATCTTCGTTAGTTTCTTTTTCTATAAGTTTCTAAAGAAAATTCTAAAGTCGAGTCCATTAAGTAAGGAAGTAGGGGTGATATTTTATGACCAAAATGAAGTTTTACTGAACGTAAAGTAAATTTTTATCCGGCTTCATTCCTTCCTTACGCTCCGCCGTGCCGCCATGTTTGCTTACCTAGAGGTGCGTAGGTAGACCAATATCGATGAGGTAGACGGATCTGAGGAGTGCTTTATCGGCTTCTTATTCTACAAATGCTCTGACCGCCCTAAATTTGGTTTTAGGCGTTTTATTACTTCGTCAACTCCTTAAGAGGATACGATTCGCGGCACCTCGCAGCGGGCTTCATACAAACAAATTTCTCATTTGTTCTTCGCATTTACTAATCAATCACTGTGAAATTTCTGTCATAATCCGAAGCCGAATACCTATGTGGTTTTCCAAAATCTTGTAAAATGTTTAAAATTTTGTATAACTTTCGAACTATAAAATTTAATAGAAAACTGGCACACTGCAAACCTAGATGTTTATTACAAGAACATGTCTTCAAAATTTTGTGGTGTTTGATCGGCAACTTTCAAAAATAAGTGAGCAATTCGTTTGTATGGAACTCGCTGAGAGGCGCTCCGAATCGTATTCTCTTAGTTATACTAATGAAGTTTGCTATAGCATGCTATAGTTCGTTAAAGCTTGGTTATAGTTATTCACGAACTTTTGAATTTTTCGGGATAGTACTAATACTATTCTATGTCCTTTCCGGGACGTTATGCTAAAATAATAGAAACAAAAAATATTTTGCGAGCTATTGGTTTCGTAAGTTAAAAAGTTGGTTTTCTGATAAAAAATACAATAACCCTGTATTTGTATTATAATAAAAACTTTTAAACAAATAAAAAAACAACTGGCTTCAAAAAGATTCACTGAATAGGTAAATCATATGGATAGAATAATTATTGTATCATAGGTGTATTTAGGTGGAAGGATATTTAAGAGGAGTCAAACCCCCCCAAATTAAAATTCTTTTGTAAATAGTTGTGGGTATTATACTATATCCTATATACTACTCTGTCAAGAAAGTACCGGGAAAAGATCAATAATACACAAACTGTTTGTTAATCATCCAAATTTATTTTATCACCTTCAAAGTATGCTCCTTCAGAAACGATACACTTACGCCAACGAATAATCCAATCATCAAAACATTTTTTAAACGCTGTTTCCGGAATTGAATTCAGTTCTCGGCGCGAATTCTCCTTTATGTCTTCTACCGATTGAAAACGGGTGCCACGAAGTGGTAATTTGAGTTTAGGAAAAAGAAAGAAGTCGGCAGGAGCCATATCTGGTGAATATGGTGGTTGCTCGATGGTATTTGTTGAGTGTTTGGTCAAAAATTCATTCACAATGATGGCCTTGTGCGAAGGCGCATTATCGTGGTGCAAAATCCAAGAATTTTCATTCCACAAATCTGGCCTTTTTCGTCGAATTTGCTCTCTTAAATGCCGCATAACGCTCAAATAATATTCTTTATTTACCGTTTGACCTTCCGGCAAGAATTCCGAGTGCACAACACCGCGATAGTCAAAGAAAACAGTCAACATGACTTTGACTTTTGATCGACTTTGGCGTGGTTTCTTCGGTTTCGGTTCAGTTGGAAGGCGCCACTCCGAAGCTTGTTGACTAGTTTGCATGTCAAACTCGTAAACCCACGTCTCGTCACCAGTAACAATGCGTTTCATGAATGTTGGGTCGGAATTGACTCGTTCTAGCATGTCCTCAGCGACTCTCATGCGATTGAGTTTTTGGAGAAAATTCAGGTCTTTTGGGACTAGCCGAGCGGTAACATGTTTCATACCCAAATGATTAGTTAAAATAGTACGGATCGACTCGTGAGATACAGAAAGTTCGGCGGCTATCTCTCTCAAAGTTGAATGAGGATTTTCAGTCACTATTTCCTTCACTTTTGCGATGTTAACTTCAGTTGCAGACGTTGATGGCCTACCAGAGCGAGGCAAATCTTCCATCACATCTCGACCGCTTTTGAACGCTTTGTACCACTCATAAACACGTGTTTTTGATAAAGTCGAATCACCGTAAGCCTTCTGTAACATTTTCAGTGACTCCGAACACGAAATTCCATTGGCGATGCAAAATTTAAGACAAACTCTTTGTTCAATGTTTTTGTCCATTATGAAATTCGCAATACACACTAGATATGATATAACTAAAAACAGCACTGTATTTAATATAAATAACAGATGCAACTCAAACTCCGCGCCAAAATAGAAAACAGTTGTGCCAATCTAACAACAACAAAAAAAACAAAAATTTGAATTTGGAACCATAAACAAATCATCCATTCCCGATACTTTGTTGACTGAAGGTATAATATCCTGAATACCTACGCCTATAAATGTTTATATATATATAATAATTAAACACAGTGTTTAACACAGCAGATTTATCACCAGTATCATAGAAGTCGCTTTACTATTATTATATTATATTTAGTAGTAGTATTATTTATTAATCTAATCTGAAGTTCCCATTACGCTGATTAAAACAACATGTAACAATTTATAAATTGCTGCACCGTATCGGATGAAGCTCAAGGATACCAGCCACGTGGAGCACAACCGCGTAGTAGAGTAGTAGGTAGGTACCAGTAAGATAATAATAAACATAGCATATTGTGTGTGTGTTTGTATATACATATACTTACCAGGGCGTTTGTTACACTCTCAGTTTATTTTCTACTAGCTTTGGCCCACGGCTCTACCCGCGCTAAATATGATAATCGGCGTGATATATTGACGGCGTCTTTTATTATTATAAACTAGTCTTCGCCAGCGGCTCCGCCCGCCCTAAATTCGGTTGTCGGCGTGGAACTCCTTAATTAACTCCAATTAATTAATGAATTAGTTATACCAATGAATTGCTATAGCATGCTATAGGTGCAGCATTAGTTCGTTTAACTCTGTTATAGTTATTACCGCAGGAAATTTTGAATTTTTTGGGATAAAAAGTAGCCTATATGCTATTCCAGGACCTAACCTATATGTATGCCAAGTTTTATCCCGATCCATCCAGTGGTTGAAGCGTGATTGAGTACCAAACATCCATCTAGACATACAAAACTTTCACATTTATAATATTAGTAGGATAGTTTTCTTACTTAGTATGCCATCAGAAGCTTTAGCTAGTCCAAATGAAACGTCACAGTTATTCCTGCGGGAATTTTTCAGGACGGAAAGTAGTCTATGTCTATTCCTGTCTCTTTAACAATTTCTGGGCCAAAAAACAGCTCAATTGGTTGCGTGTAGCGAATTAAAGTAATGACAAACAAACAAACAAACAAACATACTTTCACAAATATATATATAACTTTTGATTTTAATAACTTGGTGTTCCAAGCGGTTTCATCCGCGTTTAATTAGTAAAGTTACTGAATATAATAGCTGTATATAATGTTTTTCATTATTAAATTTGCCATTTTTTGTTGTATATATGCCTTACTTTTCGGTGTATACATGCCTTACTTTTTGGTGTATATATGCCTTACTTTTTGGTGTTTATATGCCTCACTTTTTGGTGTATATATGCCTTACTTTTTGGTGTATATATGCCTCACTTTTTGGTTTATATATGTAAAGGTAGGTAACTAACATTATTCGTCTGAATCCTAATATCGCAGGAGTCTAGTACGTACTTCCTCAAGTTGCAAGCGATCTATCTTTTGCCATATTTCATTAAAATTTTCAAAGGTAACAGACTAACAGTTACTTTTGTAGATTATCATCTAATACCTTTAAACAAGCAATTCTTGTATATATATTTATAATCTGAATCTCGGAAACGGCTCCAACGATTTTGATGAAATTTAGTATGCAGGGGGTTTCGGGGGCGATAAATCGATCTAGCAAGGTTTCATTATTAGAAAACGTCGTTTTATCCATGTTTCCAGGCAATGATAATCTGAAAAATATGACTCTTCCTGACATCTATAGGCGAGAAGTGATAGTATTATTTTTACCGATACAGCAACACTTAAGCTACTTGACAATAGATGGCGTTGTTAAGCAATACTAAAGCAACTTGATAATTGATGGCGTTGTTAAAAAAACACGAGCAAAGGTCGGTCCTCTTAAAATAACACAAAATAAATATTAGACAATATTATAACCTATCTTCATATGAGAAGTTACGACAATCGTAATTGTAATATTTTAATATGTATATGTTTTATAACAAAGAGAATCAACTACTTTAAGCGATGTCTGTTTGTTATTCTTTTATTTTGATGAAATTAAGGGACTGGTTACACAGTGCGAGACAGACTTAAAGTTGGCCGTGCAAGTAACTGCTACTCACACCGCGTAACCACATTATGCAAATAACTGCACTGTGTGAGTCGGTTAGTAGCTGCCATACAAGTTCCTACAAGATTTTTTGTTTTCACCACCACTCAGTGAGGCTATTTTTCGATTTTTTGCGTTTAGGCTGCTTCGAAGGGTGTCGAGGCGACCAAAGGGTTCGAGGGTGCTGAATTAAAATCTTATGTATTTATAACAAGAAGTTTCTCGCGCAGTAGTTGCTGGCGGACCAATTTTCCTGTATGTTAAATAGTAGTATAAACAAGTACAGAACATACTAATAAACAAAAACACTAACTAATGGACTAACCATTATATGTAAAAATTGCACGTACGAAGTGGTCACATTACATAAAAACAAGTGACAATAGCAGAGATATGATCCGCCATTGTTTGTTAATATTGTTTATCAACAAGGCGGTTACGTAATTAACTTGATCGACCCGACACGTGTGCTCAGAGAATAAGTAATAGCGCTAGCGTATAGAACTAACACTGATATCTAGACAGAATAAAAATATGTTGAGATTTTCGGTTTTTACACACAAAGAAAAAGGTAAGTTAGTTACTTACGTTTTGCTGGTTGAAATTTCGGATAGGTCGCACTTCACTGAAAAATTTACTTGGTAGTAACCAAACTTTTGTTATAATTAAACAACTGATTCGCTACACATAACTTATAGTTAATCTACTATTAGTGATTTAGTTTAGTAGTCACCAAATTATGTTACAAGTAGATAAAATTTGTGTTATTGTTAGCTAATCTTTTTTTTCAGTGTAGCCGTGATCATATGACCTCACATCATCAACAATGTCGCGTTATGTTGTCAAGATTATCACGGCATAAAGACCTATCGCATCGCTGTACCTACAATACTATACAATTGGAATCGTAATATTAAGCAAATATAAGAAAGCGAAAAGGCCGATCACTACTTTGACAGCGCATCCACTCTGTGAGCATTGGATGTGCGTGAGTAAATGTGAAGCCAATGCTTTGAATGCGTACCGAAAGAACCGCCATATTGCGCATTAATTTTTGGTAAACAGAACAATCGAACACGCCCATAAAGAGCATAGAGCGCATTAAATGCATATATATGGCTTGTTAATTTTAACTTCTCTTGGGAGAGAGAAGTTATTATAGTAGGTCCAAAAATCGACATCGCTAAATTTGCGTTTTCTTTACGTTTGAGACATGAAGAGACATACATCATTTTAGAGTGATATCTTTGTGTGTGTGTAAACTTTTTTGCCCTCTTGATATCTCAATAACCAATCGACCAATTGCTCTCGTGACCATACCTATCAATCGATACGCCACGTCATGACTTAGATCTGAAAAGAGTGTAAGCAAAATCGGGTTAGCGGTTTATTTTTTACTGCTTAAAAACTGATCTTTTTTTAAGGACGCAATGATAATCTTCATGTATAATTTCAAGTAAGAAGAGGGTGGTTAGGGGTTTCTCAAGGTGCTAATTTCGAATCTTTTATTAATTTTTTAAAATTCAAAATGGCAGATACAACATTGCAGACATTTTTTTGCCAAAATCGTGAAACTGTATTAAGGGACAAACTTAACTTTGCCATTAGACAACATCGACATAGGTCTTTATGTGTGCTACATTGCATTGCTTCTTGCCAAATTTCATGATTCTAGGTCAACAGGAAGTGCCCCATAGGTTTTGATTTTTTAGTGTCACAATATGCCACAAAAATAATCGTATTTTGGGAATATTTATTTTATTGCATTGCTTTGAAGATTGTTTTTTTTATAAATTTAAGTGACCGAAGACTTTATATATAAATTTCAACTTGATACCCTCCACGCGTTCTTGAGTAAAAGGGTCTTGTCAGACAGACAGACAAACTTTTATGTTTATTATGTTATAACCACAAATTAACGAATTTCTGATTTATATTTGTGATGTAAGTCCTTGCTTCTTGTGAAATTTTATGATTCTGGGACAACGGGAAATACCCCATAGGTTTTGATTTATTTGTGAATGCCAAAATATGCGCAAAAATGGCCATATTTCGACCGTACTTTTTTTATTGCGTTGAGTTAGAAGCTTGAATTTTTTAACAGCTTCAAGGAACCGTAGACCTAAGTATTTAATATAAATCTCAATTTGATACCTACACGCGTTCCTGAGAAAAAGAGTCTTGGCAGACAGATAAACTGACAGACAGAAAGACAGAGAGACGGATAACAAAGTGATCCTATAAGGGTTTATTTTTTCCTTAACCTTAAAATCACTCAATAATATCGTATAAGAAATACACAAGTAAAACCGTGTCAAACAACTCGTTTATTAAGGTAGAAGGTAATTGGGTGGGATCGCGGGAAAACAAGAGTAAAATGGTATTAATTTATAGTACGGGAAAACAATTTATACATATTATACCTCAGTTTATGGTACTTTTAAGGTAGGGCATTAGTATTTCAAGGTAGGGCATTGCCCCACAATGCCCCCTCTTTGAATCTCGAAATCGGTCCAGCGGTTTTTTTCGCTAAAAACGGTTTTTTTTATAGAAGCAAAAATATTCTCAAAAGAAGTTGCTCGTGCGGTACTTGCAAGCGAACTAATTTCTTTCTTTTTAGTTCCCGTTATTTTTATCTATTTTTGGTTACGTCTTTTTCTAATTTTTTTTTTCTGAACAGACTATGTAGTTGGCTGATGCAGCCATTACTGCTCCACCGAGCTCTGAAGCAGTCTCAGCCCATATAGCGCCCAACGCTCAAGTCTCCCCATGGGGTCGGCCCTTCGACCAGCGTGAACCTCGATCGAACCCGAAGGTGAGTCAGCGCCAGGAGGGGATTTAAATAAAAGCTTGTTTATAAATTATTTTTTTATTTTTCGGTTAATTATTTACATTTTACAGTCGGTGGTGGCCGATAGGTTTAAATTTCACTTCACGTCCCAAGTGGCGGAGGTGTAAACCCCGGGGTCGACGTGTACCAATGAGTATTTTCTTAATTTTTCAAGTACACTGATTAATTTATTCACACCACTGGCTTTTCAGTGAAGGAAAACATCGTGAGGAAACCATGAGGAAACCTGCATACGTCAAGAAAAAAAAAAAGACGTATGTGAAGTCCACAATCCGCACTGGGCCCGCGTGTGGACTATGGCCCAGTCACCCTCGCTTATGATGGTAGGCCGTGCCCCAGCAGTGAGGACGTTTGGAGGCTGGCAACCAACATTTTATTTAATTTTAGCCTTGTCAGCGAGGCCCGTTGCTATAGGTATATAACCGTACTTGAATGTCATTTCGTAGGTGTGGTGTGGCCTTCGCGGCGCAATTAGCTGTAAGTACTGTGTAGCGTTGTACTCTTTGTGCCCGGGTTGTGTTGTGTTACCGCACGTGGATGCATCAGCGTCGTTCGACGTATTAAACATATTCGAATTGATAGGGGCATTTTGTTGACAAGGATTATTCACATTGAATATGCGCTCTATGCTCTCTATGCGCATAGTGATAGTTTTGTTGACCAAAAATGAATGCGCTTTGGTCGGCATTTAACCATTGGCTGCACATGCTTGGGAGGTAGAGGAGTGGATACGCTTTAAAATAGTGAACAGCCATATTGGTTCGCTTTCTTTTGGTGAACAGAACGATTTCAATGCCTATTTCATAGCTCTCACTCAATGCAGTCAACAAAACGCGGCTGATATAGATTACAAGTATCTACTTATATTAGTAGTTTTTATGCTTTAGTACCTAAAGAGAGTCAAAGGAGCCCCATCGCTAAGCCTATACTGTCTGTCTGTCTGTCCAACCAATCGAAGTAGGTACAAGTCTGAAGTTTTTACAGAATATGTGTTATAGTGGTAGGTAACCTAACAAATAATTAAAACTTGAAAAAATAATAATTGAAAATTGGGACCTCCCCCATACAAGAACACGAAAATATTTATTTGCTCTACCATAAAAACAGGGATACTTACATACAAGCTTCAAACTTGAATGGATAATAGCGTGAGCTTTAAAGTAAAACAACAAAAAGTAAAAACTGTAAAGTGTGAGACGGCCTCGAGCCATTCGTATCACCGCCATCTTACAAAAATAGTCTACATCATTAATTAAGTTACGATACTATAATGGTTTGGTTTTAACTATTCGGCTACGGAACCCTACATAACGGCAAACGTATGGATTGAATACGCAGACATGATGAAACAATAATGATTAATTTTTTACCATCTGGCTGCTAAACACTAAAATTGTCAAACGGGCGGACAAACATACATGACGATAGAATAGGAGTTAGGTTTTGGCATCGGAACACTAAAAACGTTTTTTTAAAATTTACTTACTACGACAATACTAAACCTTATGGTATGGTACCTACTAGCTACTAAAGATGGAATTGAAAACATCTTCTAGCCTAAATTTGTTTTTCCGATCTGATTTTACCCAAATTTGAATGGGACCATTCCATTTATGTAAAAATCGACAAAATCCAAAAAAACAAACAACAAAGTTATGCAGGAACATATTATATATGCAAAAAAAGAATATGGCGACGAATTGATAATCTTTTCCTTTTTTAGAAGTCAGTTAAAAATTAATGATTTGAATACTATTGCACTCGCTCCATGGGTTCAGTATAAACTCGTACCTTGCAACGAAACCCCCGATCTGAATCTAGACAACATAAAAGTCAAATCAACAGCATTCCTGTCTGTGTAATGAAGTGTTATACCATACCTACTGTGCCTATGTTTCATACATACGTGGTCGTCTCCTTACATCCGCATCAAGACATATATATGTATACGTTAGTAGATTGTTGTATATAATTCACGCAAACTATTTCTTTTCTTACTAAAAAACGATAAGGATATTATTTAGCTTATACGGATTGTACCGGTAAAAAATTGTCTTCGTACCTAAATATTACGAACGGACTATAAGTACGTTTTTGATGGATTAATTGCGCGAATGTAGATTTTGCATTGCGCTGTGTGTGTTTTTGGCTTTATTAAATCTTCATGAGCGTAAACCACAGAGCAACACGGCCCCCATCTGGCCGCGTCATGATGCCTGCTCTATCTATGGTTTAAACTAATGGCTGGCTAAATTTCAAGATACCTTAAGGCATGTCTGCACTTTGAAAAAAAACCAATCAATTCGGATCGTTTTCAATTGCGCTGTCTCTTGCTATAGTGTGCTCGCGGCTTTAGGATTTATTATTTCTTTATGAGTTCAAACTAATGGCTGGCTAAATTACAAGAAACCTTAAGGCTTGTCTGCACATACAAAAAAACCATTCAAGTCGGGTCATCCGTTCACGGGTTATAGTATACACAGTCACGACAGCAGATAAGCTAACATTTTGTAACGCATTCTGGCTCTATTATTATGACCATGGTGAGGTCTCTCCACAGACCATAAAACGAAGCGTGACCAACCGATTCTCAGGTCATCTCGGTTCATATCCATTATTTTCAAAACCACACATACCAAACTGTTACAATTGCACCACTATATATATAAACGTATGGTGAATGTTCAAGAGCGGGTTGGTTCTGCTTCTCATCGACGGCACTCGTAATTTTGTTATTGTTTGAATTGGTCTAGTACGCTATTATGCTTATGTTATAATTTATGACCATAATAATTTTCAATAGAGAACGTAAACAGATAGATTGGTGGTTGGTGTTAACAAAAACGTTGGCTAGTGGTGAGAGTTGGTCTTCGTGCTAAGGCTCACAATCGTTGTAGTCCTGGAGATGGTAGCCGAAAAAGTAATTTGTTACAAATATGGCGGGATTTCAGGGGTCAAATAACGTCATTAATGATAATGAAGTAATAGTAATGGTCACAGAACTGACAATGACGACATAGATGATGTATTGAATTTGTCTGAAAAATGTCGAGTATCAAATGATTTGTTATACAAAAATTCTTGTATTTTGCAGACATCAATACAAAATACACTCGGCCTAGTGAAATGCCATAATTATCTGGTTGAGCTTCTAGCCTGCCAAAGCAGTTAGAACAAGTTTTTTTTATTTTATTAAATTCCTCCCCAACCTTTTTTTTGTATTATCCTTTTCAGTAGTCATTCATGAAAATTACCATGCCATACTATAGCAACGGTTTATAAATATACCGCCGTAAATAAGCAGTATTATTTATTTAATATTATAAGGGATTTGTTGCATTATAGCATTCAAAACGGGGAAATTTTATGATACAGTGGGACTGTAAGCATTTTTTCACATTTCTATTAAAGTACAACAATTGGTATGGCGAGCTATAAGCCCTATCAGTGTTGCCCAATATAAAGATGGATGTTACCCTTTTAAATAAAGGGTAATGGAAAATAGCTATATCGGCTAACTCAATGTTAAAGAATAATCCTACGGTGTGGATCTAAAGGGGAAATGGATTAACATTTGATTGACGAGGGGAAAACGGTCAGCGTTGCATCCACGCGCCGTCCTCGTCCTTGTTCGTGATCGGCTGTTGGCAACCTTTTGCATGTATAGGTACAAAAGCTCCTTTTATGTAATTAATAAAATATAGAAGCGGTTCTTCGCGTTTTTATCGATTGACTTCAACAATTTATTTTTACAAGAAAGAAAAGAAAAATTTTAATCATAAAACTACAAAAGAAAACAAAAGGAAAGCCGTCGAAGTTATTTTTCACTTCCAAATTAAAAAAAAATTAATGAATACCGTCTGTGTTCGCAGTCCCTCAAATGTTGCCATATCAGGCAGATAGTACTGCTACACCAGATATGTATGACATTTCGCTACGCCGAGTTTATTTTGTGTTGATTACCGGAAAATACAAGTATCTTTGTGTAACAAATTGTTCAATTATCGGTACTTATTTCAAACATTTCACCCTAGAGAACGCGAGACCATAGTTCTTCGCAATAAACTCCTTCTATAAGTCTTTCCGTTGACGATATAATCGGTATGAAAGACTTGTAGGTATTATAGTAGGTAGGTAGAATTTAGGTACTTATCTAGAAATAATAAGATTAATAGTAGAAAAACCGATAGCTTTGGATTAACATGTGTGGTTTTCTCGTAAAGGATGTCAGTATTTACTGTAAGGATCCTCACGACCATCTGTTCAGTCTCTTAACACAAATATGAAGTGTGGATCGACTAACGCTGCGCGTATCACAACAAATAAGGCTCGCTTCACACGGTGTTGCATGCACCACGCCAGTGCTGCTGAGAAAGGGTGACAGGAAAATTACTAAAAGTCTAATTTCTTTTATAATCTAAAGGGAGTATTGAGTCTACACAATTACGTCAAACAGTGAAGAATGAAAATGTTTGGGCTTTTGAAAAATTAGGTTTATTTCTAGCTTGCAAAATTTGACCCATTTGCCGATGTCCAATCGAGTCGAAATTTTGTATACTTACATATATTACTTTAGTGACAATGCAATAATATGGCACCCTGGTGCTGATTAGATGATTAAGCAGGTTCATCGGAACTCCATAACTAAACAAGATAGCCCTGTCGTGTGAGGGCTCGTTTGATTTGTTGTGACAAGTACTCTTAGATGATAACAAGGGTTTCGATGGGTTTGTGTCGTTTCGTCGTTGAGAAACCTGCACACGTATAGACGTATGTGAAGTCTTCAATCCGCACTGATGTGGATGAAGTGTGAACTATGAACCGAATCGCTCTCGCCCAAGGTAAGAGTAGGCCGTGCGTACATTGGGGACGTATGAGGATGGTAAGAAAATAGGATGGTATGATTTAGTATAGAGTGCGAGTTCGACTCAAACTGGCTTGATTTTCTCTTCTACATAAAATATTAAGAAAAACGTTTTTGTTTTTTTAGAAACCCACAGCTCTTTTGGGTACCTTACTACTTGGGGTTAAAATATTCCTCATTACTTTTGAGAAAATCTCTTAGGCGAAACAGACTGTCACCAAATTGATACCATAAACGAATTTAAACCTACGTAACATGATCTCTATTTTAAATTGTAACAGAGGTTTTTCGGTCTTTTTTTTAATTAACAAAAATAATAATGTCCAAAGTGTGTAATGTCCAAAAATATCTGTTCCCTAACTGAGGAAAGCTTGTATAAATGTATACCGAAAATCAAATACAAAATACATATACCTACATATGTAAGTATATACTTTTTTTGTAAATACATACATACCAAGACTAAAGACGATCACAAATATTAAATGTTTGTCTTGTGCAGGAATTGAACCCAAGCCCCTCGATTCAGCAGTCAGGTCAATATCCACTGAGCCACGAGGAATTTTAATTAAAATATCTTAGTTGTTGCTAACTTGCACAGCAAAACTTAACTCATCCCATACCACGAGAATAATAAATTAATAATTATTCTAATGCTCGTAACTCCGGTGATTTACGCTCACTTTGGTGTTCATCAAACATTAACGCATCAATCCACTGCAACGCTATATCGCACAACTCCGAGAGACGCGCGCTCAGCCGCTTCACTGCTAATTAATTCAAAAGATCTTCG
Source organism: Apoda limacodes (assembly GCA_946406115.1). Lineage (NCBI taxonomy): Eukaryota > Metazoa > Arthropoda > Insecta > Lepidoptera > Limacodidae > Apoda > Apoda limacodes. The sequence continues at coordinate 12,895,276 of OX291543.1, read as the reverse complement.
CACAAAGTGGAAAGTTTGCAGCATTCAAGCACGGCTTGTTGGAAGTCTTCAACTTGTTATTCGGCCGGTTCTCCACTAGGAGACAAACTTTTTGTTTAAATAATGTTTTAAAAAGATATTTTGACTTCAAAGATATGGTACTTACTTAAGTTAATAAATATTGCTTTCTTAGTTTCAGAACTTGTAACTAAGTTTTCTGCAGTAGTAGTATACGTTTAATCACAAGACGACTTTTTATTTAGAAACTTAAAATATAGCATTTAAGCTTGTCTGCGGTAATAATTTTGAAAATGATATTGATCTGTACTCATACAACATTTTTCTAAGAACCAACAGTTAAGGAAAATTGCTTTCCGTGCTCTAAATGATAACAGGTTTATCTGTGAAATCCTGTCCATTGAACAGGCACTTTTGACTATAGATTAGCTAAAAGCTTTTGAGATTTTGACGTAATGGTAACTCATAACACTGTGTTTATAGTCCATACAGTGTGGAAAACAATAATGCACAACCACGATAAAGATCCGCCTGATATTGTATAGACAATATGACTGCCCCAGTAAACCGTGTACATCACTGATCACAGCATGTATTCATTTGGTATATCTAATATAAAAATTAGGTGGAAATAATGTGCCGTGCAATCAAAAAGAAAATCCGATGTACAGGAATGATGTCCAAAAGACTACTTACTTACATATATAAGTTATGCTAATGCTTTGACATCTGCAAGCACTACAAGCAGTGATTTAACATAATTTTACCCTTTCTTATTGTTTGCCAAACAATATTATCGCATCGCTACTTCCGTGTGTGCACAACAATCTCAAAGGTATCTCGGCTTAAGATAAAACCCACGACACTTAGCTGAAGTTAGGATAGCGCTGCTTATGAAAGGCTTTCGTTGATAAATGTTGTATTAACTCGGAAAGGAGCTCTGTTTATCTGGCAACACCGCACTCGAGTCTGGCAACACCGGGCCCGGCTGCAACGGAAATTACTTAGCTTGCCGAATGGAGGACGAACTATCAACTTTAAGTTTAGTACACTTTGATAAATTTCAGTAGTTACTAAAATTAATTGTATTTTGTGTTGTTAGGAGCTGGAAACTAGAACGTTCTCTCTGCTTTTGTATTTAATAGTTGTTTAGCATGCTAGGCATTACTAAGATATTTTTATTAGGGTAATCAAATAATAAAAAATATTCAAAATCAAAGTCTATTTTTTTTACTCAAATTAGGATTTTACAAACACTTTTGAATCGTCAAAGTTATGAAATACTATTTTTTGAACCCTCCCGGGTTCTTTCCGGTTCACAATGTTGTTGATTTCTACCGAGAAGAATTCGGCAAGAAACTTAATAGTTACTCTTTTAAAAAAATTCTTAAAAGCTTCAAATACAATCAAGGTTTTAAATAAAAATTTTAAGCTTATAATTGAGCATCTTCAGTCCCATGGATTTTTGTTATTTACATAGTCTGAAATACTGTAGTATGCTATTTTACAAAGTAGTTGTTTGATAAAATTAGGATGTAATTCAGGATGTCACGTAAAAAAAAACGCGCCTACAGACTGTACCTCATTGGTGGAAAAGAGTTAGGAATGAATAAGTAAAGTTGTACAAATTTAACAAACATTATTTAAGAATATATTTACAATAAAAAAAAATCAAAAATAAGTTAAACATTTCGTTTTGACCGGATTCTCATGAGCATTGACGAACCCGGTCAGCTTTGGAGCGCTGAAACAGCGTTTTAAATGAATGAAATAAAAAAAAATTACGGAGAAAAAATTTTCTCAAAATATCGTCTACAAGATTGGTCTGAGGTAATTTTTTTTTTAAATGTATAAAAAAAATTATAGAGCAAAAACTCACTTTTTTGCTTATAACTTCTTTAATTATTAATTTAGGGCAAAAAGTTATATAAACATAATTGTAGGCAAAACAATTTTCTACAAATTATGTCTCTACGATTTTTTTGTAAGACGCAAAGTTTCCGAGATATCGCGAAAAAGTGTTTTCACCCCTTTTTCCAAGATGGCGGCCGGATGACAAGGGTGGCGACCCCTTAAACCAGAGGTTAAGCTTCTATTGATCCCCCAAACACACATGTCCCAAAAATAAAATTGCGTCCTCTAACAAATGCAAAGCTCATGTAGCATTTTAATGGACTATAGCTCTGCTGATGTAAATACAATGTTTTTGTTACAAAAACGGGCAATTCGCGCTATTTATAAATTAGGACCTAGGATATCTCTGAGAGATAGGTTTAGGGAAGTAAATATTTTAACTTTAGCGTTGCAGTACATTTATGAAAATCTTTTATATGTACATAAAAATATCAATAGTTTCAGCAAGAAAAGTGACGTTCACAAAGTATATACTAGAAGTAAAAAAAGGCTGTTGGTGCATGATACACGTCTACACAAAATTAGTACTTATGGGGCAATGTATACACTTTTACAACAAAGTTATGAATATGAGGACCCCATTGAAGTTTGGAGTACAGCGTTATGGAAAGAAAGACTGTTGAATCAAGAAGTTCTCATTGCTCGCCATTAATATTAATACATGTTTGTATCTGACTAACATTTGGTAGGTAGTGTAAATTTAACACATTTGGTTTTTTTCTCATTAAGTAACAAATTATTAGCGTTAAACCAATTTACAATTTTAGAAATGGCATTATTTAATTCATTATAAAATGTCTGTCGTCTATTAACTTTTAAAAGTAAAGAGGTGTCATCAGCAAATAAGACAATGTCATGGTTTTTTACATGGAATGTATGATTGAAATTCAATGATTGAAGTTTGGACTTGTGCATCTGCGAGTCGATTCTGTAAAAATATTGAAACCTTTTTTGAAAGAAATAAGATATACATTGCGGTTTCGCCACAATCGATGAATTTCATACGTGATTTCAAATGCGCAATGTATATCTTATTTCTATGGATTTCAAACGAGAATTGTTAGCTGTCATTTTACGGAATCGAACCGCTGGACTGCAGCAAGACTTTTTTTTAAATCTAAATGTAAATTATTATTTTGAAATCGTTGTATGGCGCCAAAGAGTTTTCATTTCAGTGAAAATACTTAATTTTATACTCAAATTTATATTCCAAATATACATACACATACACAAAAAAAACAGTACATTGATATACGTCACGGTCAATTGTCAAACTGCAAATGTAAAATTATAATCGCAATTTTTTTGTGCTATTTTATATCCACAAATTCATTAATTTCGGACGTGTTTATTTACTTGTTGACGTGTTTACTTGAACTCGTAACTACGTGACTATTTAGGTTCTAAGGTAATGGCAAGCATGCGATGGTAGAAAGAATATAACTGTGGGCATCATTTCGAACACATTATACAAGCGGTAGAACGTACACAGGGAGGCAAAGTCACTCCTCAAAATTAAGGGTTCGATACGGCTTTCGAGTTTGGGATCGTCGACGATTCGCACAGCCTGTCGTTAAACCGAGTCAAACGGGCCAAACTGGTATTCGAGTGCACCCGCCCAGAGATGTAATACTCCATATGATATATCCAATTTTGGTCTCGAAAACCTTTGTCAAATTTTAAACAACCTTAACGCATTGTTTGGAAAACCAAGTCAGCGTCGTACCTTGAGCCGATTTCACTAAGGACCTGAGACTTGCCTCTTTGGAATACAAATAGTCTAAATCTAGTCGATTTTCGCTAAGCAAATCTTAGTTTTTGATGCCATTTATTCAAACAACTTATCCCATGGTGGTTTTAACACTACGGTATAGGCAAGCTAAATTCGCTGTTTTTGTGCAAATTTTATACCAAAAAGCAAACTTAATAATTTTGAAAAAATCCTCGAAGCTTAAAACGTATCCGAAAAAGGATAAAATAATTTTAAAACCCCTGACTTAACTAGATTATGTTACGAAAGATAATAAACGTAAAAAGCTTTTTATAATAGAGTTGATATCTCGCGAAGTCGATCATATAAACAATGGAGTATCAGTTTTCATAGCACTACCATAAATGCTTCTTCGTTTCCTGAAGATATACTAAGATGTGGAAATAATAAATAACATATTGATACTCCATTGTTTATATGACGTAGGCAAGAGATCAACTCTTTTATAAAAAGCTTTTTACGTTTATTATCTTTCGTAACATAATCTGGTTAGGTCAGGGGTTTTAAAATTATTTTATCCTTTTTTGGACATGTTTTAACCATCGATCATTTTTTCAAAATTTTAAATTTTGCTTTTTTTAGATTGTTGTATCCTTTTTCGATTACGTTTTAAACGTCGTGGGTTTTTTTTAAATTTGCTTTTTATTACAGACTTTTTAGAGAGCATGTACGTATTATGTACATATCTATATAGTTTATTTTTTTTTGATCGTGATAATATATAATGTATACATATTTACAACTATATTTGGCCCGGCACTTTGTTGTAACTCGATATCATCACGTAGAATGAGAAGATAAGTTAATATGATGTTCAAAAGATTCAGCTGCAGCTCAATAATAGTCGTCAAATGGTTGAGAAGATATAGCTCCAGCGAGTGTATCATTTCAAGGGAATAAAAGTTCTGGAAAAATAGATAGTGAATAAAAAATTAATATTCCCCTCATATTAAGTTGGGCAGTTATGTCCATAAACTACATGGCACTACAGTCGATAAGGCGGTTATAGGTCTTGGACCCATAACAATTGCCAAAGGGCAAGCTTATGTCGCGCTTAGTAGACCTGAGCCTGAACTGATCTAGATCAAAGAAAGCTTTTTAAGAATTAGAGCGATTCAGAAGCTCTTTAAGCCGCGCCGGTCGCAAATCGAGGAAACAGAAGAAAAGAACATAAAGTTGCCTTAGTCTTTGCACTACATTCAAATTTCGTGCATAAACCATCAACGACGTGGGTTTTTGTATTTTTTTTACAAATTTTTATTTAGCATTTTTAGAGCCCTACGTCACTACTCCCTATAAAAATACTTACTTATCGATTTCTATCGAGTTAATTCAATATGTAGTAACTAATATAAAACGGCCTTGATCAATCAAATAAGCCAAACACGAAGGTCTTACTAGTAACTATATTTCTTTTGGCTCCATCATCAGACCCTCTCCACCAAGCGTAATAAAAGAGGTTACGAGCCCAGATACGATTGGTTGCTGATAGCTTAAAGCTTGATAGCTTAGCTTAAAGTTACTAATTTATAGTATTGACATGTAAACCACATACAATTGCATAGTTTCAAACGGACAGGATGATCAAACTCAGCAAAAACGAGCAAAAACTCAGTTTTACGAAGGAAAAATGTTTACTGCAGCGCCCCCTAGTAAGTAACCTTCGTAACACCTATCTAAGAACCATCACTAGTCAACCACAAACCCATTACTGAAAATCGGACAAGCAGTTTTGGAAGTAAACAGCAACATTGGTTTCCACAAACAGATGTTTACTGCAGCGCCCTCTAGTCAGTTACCACCATAACACCCATCTGAGAACCAGCATCAATCAACCACGAACCCATTACTGAAAACCGCATCAAAATAGGACTATTTGTTTTGGAGATAAATAGCAACATTTGTTTGCACAAATCTCTCACCCTAAACGCATTCCCGCTTCTCCGTGCCGTCGTGGGTAATATATATATATATTATAAAACTTGCTTTTGTCACAAATAATATAATACTATTTATACTAGTACTTATGGCTACTTAGTTATTTATTTATTTGTTTAGGTGCACTTTTCTTAACGGACGGATTGTCCACTTTGTCATGTAATAAAAGGTAAAAATGGATAATTGCTTGTAATTTTCCCGCAACAAAAATGATGGATAAAGCAATGGATAATAGCCAAACTTTTTTTTGTATATGTAAGGACAAATTTTTTTATGTATTTTTTCTATTATCATTAAGTACTTGGTTTCACATGGGTCCCAAAACGAGTTATACTCAAGTCGGCTACGAACAAAGGCGTTATACAACATAATGGCCGGTCTGCAATCGTTAAACATGTATGTTTGACGCATAATGAAACCAAGTGTTCGCTACTCGCCCTACTTGTTATGGTCGTGATGTGGTCTCTAAAGTCTAGTCGACTGTCTAGTGTCAATCCTAAATCGCTTATTTCATCCACTCTCGTCATTTTAGTATCTGATAGTCGATAATAAAAAGTTGTATTAACGACGGCGTGAAACCCAGAGTAAAAAGTTTGTTCAAAAGTATGTCATTGTCCACCTTATGAAAATCTTTTTGAAAATCAAAATTTGTCCACCTTATGAAAATCTTTTTGAAAATCAAAAAAGGCCGTGTCCACCTGCCGCCCCATGTCAATTTCGAAATGTACGTAGATTACAAAGTTTAGTTGGTTAGTGGCAGTGGACCGACCAGTTCTGAACGCGTACCCAGGCGTACCCCGATTCGGTTACTTATACAGTTAGCCAATATCGTTTCGAATATTTTTTCAAACACAGGAGGTACGGTAATTGGCCTGTGTTCCTCTATTTGGTCCGTGAGTTCATTATTTGGGACTGGCGTTACCCTAGACGACTTCCAGTTTGTTGGGTAAGTGTTGGTGTTGATGGACAGGTTGTGTATATGCAGTAGTGGTGCTTCTAGTACAGTCAAACAATTCTTTTATAGGAATGGTGGTATGTCGTCAAGACCTGACGATGAAAACGGCCTGAGTCGCTTAACTGCATGTCATAGTTCCGTAGAGCCTATATATTTGATTGCCACCCGGAACGAGTCTGGGGTAACTGGGGTAGGCATTTGAGATTTTCGTTATTTAAGGATTGGACGTTATCCAGGAAAACAGACGCGAAGTGTTCCGCAAATGCATCAACTGCGCTCTGTCCTGTGACACAGCCATTTCTGTATAAGTACTCATGATTATACCGGTTTTCAGTACGTTGGTATTTTAAAAACAACCAAACATGTGATGGATCGTTACAAATTTTATTCTGTATATATGTAAGTACCTGGAGTACCGAGCAATGCTCGGTTTTTTTAAAACAGCGCCATCTATTGTCAAGTAGCTTCAGCGTTGCTTAATAACGCCACCTATTGTCAAATAGCTTTAGAGTTACTTATTACTACTCGCCAATAGATGTCAGGAAGAGCCTTTATAACTGCCTTATTTTTTTTTTTTTTTTTTTCTGAGCTGACTATGCAGTTGGCTGTTGCAGCCATTACTGCTTCACCTGACTTTTGGGGCGAGACTCTGAAGGAGCCTCAGCCATATAGCGCCCAACGCTCAAGGGCTCCCCGCGGGGGAAGCCTCGGCTTGGGTTGTCGCTCTCGGGGGCGTCCCTTCGAACGGCGTGAGTCTCGAACCCGAAGGTGAGTCACCGCCAGGAGGGGAGTTCCCCGTTACGCGGGTACGATTGCGATTGAGTGGGGGCGAGAAGCGCCCCGGCACTCTTTGATACCTAGTGTATCCTTGTGGGCGCCGACGAACCCGGGGACGTCGGCATCGTGTTTGGAGGGAGGCCCTATTCGGGGAGGTCGTAGAGACGAACTGCCTTATAAACACGGATAAAACGACGTTTTCTAAAAATGAAACCTAGCTAGATCAATTTATCGACTCCGAAAACCCCTACATAATAAATTTTATGAAAATCGATGGAGCCGTTTCAGAGATTCAGATTATAAATATATATATATATATATACACATATATACAAGAATTGCTTGTTTAGAAGGTATTAGATATATGTTTTATAATCTAGCCCAACTTGTGATTTTACTAATTCAAGATTAGTGATTAATTTCAGATTCAGTATTTGAATAACTCACGATTTAACTCTTCGCCTTCTTGTTTATATTTTTTGTGATTATAATGCTTACTTTTTATGTTGCGTATAATCTCTGCCGTGAACCAGATCGGATATGTAAAACTACCAGTACACCGCTTACGCTTTTTAATAGGGACACGATTATTAAGAGCCGTGTTAAGTTAAAGAATATCGACTGCAGTGTTTACCTCGTGGTATTTGTGAAGTCACTCCAGTCAGTTCTAGCGATAGCTTCATATAGCGACAGCAGGTCTGCCTTACGATAGTTCCACTGTGGGTGGGAATCGAAGGTGAGGGGTGTGGGGTCTAGTTCATTACCTTAATGAGTAATTTTAATTTATTTTTTTAAATGAAAAAACAAAAATCAAGAAGTGGGACCATTGTCTCAACACTTGTGCAAATTTTTAAACAGTAAGTAGGTATTTTGTATTTGCTAGTAATAAAAGTCGTTTAAATAATTAATAAAGGTTGTTGTCATTTCCCAGAAATAAGCTAGTCGAAACTGAAATCACACCTAGCATACGTTTTCGAGCTTTTCAACAGTAATTTCGAGCTATAGCTATAGCGATAGCTTCATATAGCGACAGCAGGTCTGCCTTACGATAGTTCCACTGTGGGTGGGAATCGAAGGTGAAGGGTGCGGGGTCTAGTTCATTACCTTACTGAGTAATTTTAATTTATTTTTTTAAATGAAAAAACAAAAATCAAGAAGTGGGACCATTGTCTCAACACTTGTGCAAATTTTTAAAGAGTAAGTAGGTATTTTGTATTTGCTAGTAATAAAAGTCGGTTAAATAATTAATAAAGGTTGTTGTCATGTCCCAGAAATAAGCTAGTCGAAACTGAAATCACACCTAGCATACGTTTTCGAGCTTTTCAACAGTAATTTCGAGCTATTACAGAAGTAAAAGGAAAGTCGGAAAACCGAGAAAAGCGATCTGATTAGCTTACTTCTCAGAATAAGCATAATGGTCCGAGACTATCTTACTCATAGTATTGAGGCTAGTTTCAAAATTTTGTGCTCTTTATGAGCTTTCACTTGGTATTTTCGAGGTCATCCGGAAAAGCGAGGTTTTCTGAAGGTATCTAAGACAGCGTTCATGTGATAAGGCATAGATTTAATCAGTCTCACAATATAATTCTGAGGAATTGTCTTTTTACTCTTCTTAGGCTGTTGCTGTAGTTGCTACATTGTCTGTAGAGCTGGCTGGCGACCCAGAATACACCTATACATTGTGAGACCAATTTTGAAATTGTCAGCGTTATGGAATGCTTGTCAAGCATTAGTGATCGTCTCCAACGTGTTAAAAAGCGTGTCGTCGTCGGAGATTTTTAGAGTTTGTCAAGATTTCCACAAAGAAATAACTGTGCCTTGAAGTAACTGATCTATTTTAATACTATTCAAAGTCTGCAACGATGAATAGGAATGTATACAAAATAGTTTTATTTAATAGTCGGTTGCACTTGCCACGTATCTAATAACGTAAGTACCTATGTCAAAGTATACACATACCTACTCACACACCTATCAAGGAACTGATAAAACGAAAACAAACCAAACGATCAACAAAACCAAAAATAAACCGTATTACTAACTAATCTGCCCAATTCCGCTACATCGTCCGCTCGTTTTTTATATTATGGATAAAATATTTCCCACCTTATTATTCACACTAAAAACTAAGTATCTTAATTAGGTTGAAATACTTTACAGTCGTATTCTAAAATGGCGTTCCACTTTATGATAACCTTGTAGTAACATTGATGCGATGGTCAATATTCATTAAATTTTCTGGACGCCTCGTTCTGTTTAACATTAATGATATCTATTGCATATAAAGTGAAGACGGAAGTATGGCCTCGATTAACCCGCAAATTAATTGTTTATAAGCGTTTATATTGTAGATTTTGAACTTTATCACAATAATTATATAGTTCATAATCGAAACCAGAAAAGTCGATTTTGTAAACCACAGAAAAATGGCCAGTATTAACAGTATTTAAAACACGAATTTGCATATATATTGGGTAATGGCTTGGTATGGGAAACACGTGTATCTGCTAACAAACATAAATAATCTGATCATTTGATCGAATTTGAACCTTATTTTTTTACGATAAAGATTTTCTTGTGTTTTCATTTTGAAGGCCGATGTTATCTTCTGTATGTTTATTTTGACCAATGTGATGTCAATGGCGCTTGTGATATTTTAAAGCCGTTGCACACTTCATTGGTGTTCAGGATGGAAATAGCTGAAACTGAAAGTCATATTAATAAATAGCATGAATAAAGTGTAACTTAAGCCATATCCTTCTTTGAATTATAATCGACTACTGAAATAAGACGTCGCCCCGCCGCCCTTGAATATGGGTCTCTAAAAATGCATTCAAGGTTATTGATTTTCTTTTTTTCTATAAGTATTTTTCTAAGTTATTTATAAGCTTCCAAGCTTATGTTATTAGTTATGTTGCGCTCCCGACGTTTATTTTATTTATTTTACATCCACGTGTTTTAAAAAGCTAAAAAAAAACGATCACATAGCTATGTCATTCTGTTAACTAATTTTTAGATATTTATAATGTTCAGTTTTCAACAGTAGGTAAATAAAATAACATTTTCGATGCAGTTGCTCGTAAAGTCTTCTTTATTATGTGAACAAATCATCGGAAAGATACTCTTTAGAGCACGCGTTAAATAAATAAAACACTACTGAAATCCATTAATTCACGTGTGCAGTAATGGATTTTTTTTATTTAGGCTTGCACTTTACACCATAGAGTACGATGCAAGGAGATTTTGATGTTTGAAAAATCAACTATTCATAAGTATGCGCGCTCTATAAGTAATTAGTGGATAATAAACACCACACGACATAATTTAATATTAAATTCTTAAATTAAAAATACGTATATTTTGTTTTCGCAAACAAAAATATATATTGAACGTTATTTGGCTGTACGTAGGGCAGACCTTTGCCTCTTAAAAAAGAACTGTGCGCGCCTCTGCAAAAAAAACGCGCCATTTCATTGCGAAACTGCTTTCTTTGTCTTTAGTAAACATACCTTTTTAAAAATGAGTTCTGATAAAGTTTATATTTATGTCTAACTTTTACTTCCTCGTTAAAACGTTGTATGATACGTGAGCGTAAAGGGTTATTCCGCCTTTAAGAACACTCGCTGCGCACTTGTATCATAAATTACTAAACAAATAGTTTTTCGCATTTAAAAACACATATTTACCGTATAGCTCTATACAGTACATAATTTTATGTTCATAATAATAACGTTAATGCGAAAGAGTCTTAGTTTAACTGTCTGCCTGTCCGTTTCGTTTTTGTGTCTGAACCACTGAACTAATTTCGGTGAAATTTAGCGTGGAGCTTGAACCTTAGGTAAGAACGATTACTTTAACAAATAAATAAAAAATAATATATTCTCTAAGAGGGAAAAATGTTAAGGTTTACACCTATAACCTCAGAACATGAGTAGGTTGTACACAACATTTTATAGACCTTACTGTCTGGTTTTAACACTGAACTAATTCGGATAAAGTCTGGTATGAATTTAGCTGGAACCCTAGCAAAGGCTACATAGCCTACTTTAGAGATTAAAATTAAATTTAAAAACTGGATGTTTCCCCGAGTCTCAGTAAAAAAGAAACAGCTAGAGTTCAGTTTCAATTCATCGGCTAAATAGGTGGGTGACATGAGAGCTATCCCTCTGGGTTGCTAAGACCACCAAAGCAAACTTTTGCCAGTCATCCATTGCAACCACTGCTAAAGACAAAAGTTGATTTGGCCCATAGTGCTAAAGAGAAGACCGATTTACAGAACAGTTGCTTTGCCTCAAACTTGAATCACAACGATAAAGGCGCTGTACCACTGCATGAGGTGTTATGGAGCACGCCAAGGTTTTCTCCCACAATGAAACAAGGGGTCTGGTACTGTCACCCGCATAGAAGCAGCGTAAGAAACTGCACAGAGCCTTGCGGGACACCAGCATTAAGGTCCATATATATATATCCATATATATTGTCAAATTGATTCCTATTAAACTTTGTTGTACATATTTCAGGATTATACCCATTAGGATACGGCAATTGTGTTAGTTAATCTACGTAGGTAGGTATTCCATTTATCTAGTTATGTTGTATAGTAAGTAATAATTCACCTACGCTGTTTCTATGCGGATGACAGTACCTACTAGAGACGCTTCTACACTGGCCGTGTAAACACCACTCGTCCCACCCCGCATCCAAATGGATATAGTCCTGGAATATGAACATCAAAGTGAAACAGGAATCAATTTGACACTTTTCCTCTTAAAATATCCCATCGACCTACATAACGCGTAACGTGTTTCGACACACGGATGACGTCACGTACGCACGATTTGATGAAATCACGTAAATTACTACAAATGGGAAGACGTGAATGTCTTTGTCGTCAGCGCCTTTGTTTCCGCGCCTCACTAAACTTCTTTGTTCTCTTTGTTTATACCTATTTTTATTTTTATTCGTTGTTATAATGTTTCTTTATTACATCATTTTGTTGTTTTAGAGGTTGGCAGATGAAAAATTGGAACGTGTCGTGCTTTATCCCCAAGTACACACTAGTTGGTCAAATTTACTTCTGGCGCTTGGCCAGAGTGACGTCACAGTACCGTAGACGCATTGTGGTAGCGTACAATAATATTTACAAAATAGTTCATTTTTTTAAAATATTATTTTTTTGCAAAGAGGAAAATAAAATAACTAAAATTAACATGTAAGTTATTAAAACTCATGATTATACATTCTCAATTCGTAGTACTTGTAGTCAAAATTTATAATGTCGTGATTGGCCTCGTTTTTTATTTTGAAAATATATACAGGTTAGGTAAATGGTGTGTACAGCTGGAAGTGGTAGATAAGAGTTGGTTTGTAGATGTTCGGAAAAATATATCAGAATTCCCAACAATCAGGAAATTTCCATTTGTACCTTAGTATATTATTCGTATATTTAGTAAGATAAATAAGAACACAGTATTTTTAAATATTTCGCTGATTTTTAAGGCGTCATCATCAGTCATGCTTGCCAGCCTTCATACGTCCTCATTGTTGGGGCATAGCCTATCCTCATAAGCGAGGTTGATTTGGGCACACGCGTGCCCAGTGAGGATTGTGAACTTCCCATACGTCTTTTATTTTCTTAACGTAGGCATGTTTCCTTACGATGTTTTCCTTCGCCGACAAGCCAGTGGTGTAAATAAATAAGTCAGTGTACTTGAGAAATTAATAAAAGACTCATCGGTACACGCCGAGCCCGGGGTTCTAACCTCCGCCACTTGGGACGTGAAGTAAAATTTCAACCCCTCGGCCAACACCGACTCATCAGTCATAAATAACACAAAATATATAAATTATACAACTACAACCGTATACGGTTATATATAATCTATCGCTTGGTACTTACACCTAAAATACTAAGATAAATGGTTTTCTTTACAATTGTATTGTGTGTGTTCGTGTGTGTGGGTAAAAGAGAGAGATAGAGAGAGAGAGAGAGAGAGAGAGAGAGAGAGAGAAAGAGATAGTACATTGCGCGCTTTCACACTATACAAAAATGACAAAAACTATAATTTATCATTTCCGAGATAATCTTTTTTGTAATTTTTTTATAAACTAAAAATGCTACTTTTTGCCAAAGTTTTTGTCACGATGTCCCTTACATGGTGTATAGAAATAGCATGTATAATTTTTTTTCCAAAATCATTACCCATTATTTAACTAGAATCCAAATACTAAAAAAAAACCGACCCGTTAAACTCGACTACTATTGAATAAACAAAATCTAAAAAATCGCTTTACCCGAAGTGCCTCTAAATCTACACCAGTTTATTTCGTTTGATTCTCAGTAAGTAATTTGCAGTGATAAGTTTCTAAAATACAGATACAAGATACAAAATATGTATTTTAATCTTATATAGTCAGGCGGGCGTTGCTTTCTCTAGACGTTCATAAGTCGAGTGGGCCAGACGGTATACCAGCAGTGGTGCTTAAGCAGTGTGCTCCTGAGTTATGTCCTGTACTCACGCGCCTCTTCGCGCTTTCCTACCACACTAGGCAATTTCCGTCTACATGGAAGACTGCGAATGTGCACCCGGTGCCCAAAAAGGGCGATAGATCAGATCCATCGAATTACAGGCCTATCGCTATTACCTCTCTCCTCTCTAAGGTGATGGAGCGTGTGATCAACACACAGCTTCTAAGATACCTAGAAGTACACGATCTGGTCAGTGACCGTCAATATGGCTTTCGCCACGGTCGCTCGACTGGTGACCTTCTAGTGTATCTCACACACCGATGGGCACTAGCCATTGAGAGTCAGGGGGAGGCATTGGCATGTAGCCTGGACATAGCGAAGGCGTTCGATCGGGTCTGGCACCGCGGTCTTCTATCGAAGTTGCCATCTTACGGAGTGCCCGAGGGTTTGTGCAAATGGGTGGCTAGCTTTTTGTCCGGCAGACGCATACGAACTGTAGTTGACGGTAGTTGCTCTGATAGCATGGACATTAATGCTGGTGTCCCGCAAGGCTCTGTGCTGTCTCCTACGCTGTTTCTACTGCATATCAATGACATGTTGGACATCAACAACATACATTGCTATGCAGATGACAGTACTGGAGACACTTTTTACACGGGTCGTGCAAACATCCCTCGTTCCGTTGTGGAGGAAAACCGCGGAGAACTTGTGTCTCAAATCGAGACCACACTGTCCCAGGTCTCTGACTGGGGACGGGTAAACTTGGTCCGATTCAACCCTACAAAGACACAAGTGTGCGCGTTCACCGCTAAGAAAACTCCATTCACTGTGGTCCCACAATTCCAGAACACTCCCCTCTCCATCTCCAAGAGCATTGGGATCCTTGGTGTCGACATCTCCAGCGATGTTCAGTTCCGAGATCATTTACAAGATAAGGTAAAGCTGGCGTCCAAAAAACTTGGTGTACTCAACAGAGCGAAGCAGTACTTCACGTCGGGGCAAAGGTTGTTACTTTACAAGTCGCAAGTTCGGCCCCATATGGAGTACTGCTGCCATCTCTGGGCAGGTGCACCCGGATACCAGCTTGACCCTTTTGACTCGGTTCAACGACGGGCTGTGAGAATTGTCGACGATCCCAAACTCACTTGCGGTATCGAGCCCTTAAGTCTGAGGAGAGACTTTGCCTCACTGTGTGTGTTCTACCGCTTGTACAATGGGTTGTGTTCTGAGGAATTGTTCGAAATGATGCCCACGGCTACTTTCTACCATCGCACCGCTCGCCATCGGCAGGGAATTCATTCTCACACTTTAGAACCTAAATGGTCGCGTACAGTGCGGTTTCAGAGAAACTTCCTCCCGCGAACGCTTAAGTTGTGGAATGAGCTCCCTGCCAAGGTTTTCTGCAAGGACTACAGTATGGAGTTCTTCAAGAAAGAAGTTATTAGATTTCTGAAGGGACGGCAACGCGCAAGTGATACCCCTGGTGTTGCAAGCGTCCATAGGCTACGGTGACCGCTTACCATCAGGCGGGCCGTAAGCTTGTTTGCCACCTTAGTGGTATAAAAAAAAAAAAAAAAAAAATTTAGATACCATTAGTTTTGTATCTTAGTATTTCATATAAATACTATGTTTTCTAAAATACTTTTATAGTTATAATTATCTAGGATTTTTTTTTACGTTTTTAAATGACCCTATCAAATATATAAAAATAATATTTTGTCACATTTGCGCGATCTTTTTATGTATTAAACTTAAACTCAATAAAATTGTGTTTACTTTCAAAAATTATCTTTCTTCAAAAACTATTTAGAAGAAACGGATTTAGTATTGAGTATTTTAGATACCATTTTGAAAAGTATCAAGTATCTGGTATCTCAAAAACTTATTTTAATGATATCTTGTATTTTGTAGTCCAGATACTTAGTATAGGGTACTTTGTACATCACTGGTAATTTGGCACAGAAAGTTCACCAAGTCGGGCCTGCACGATAGATTAAGATAAAGACTGAGCGCCCTTGTCTATCGATTTGTTTGTTTTCGATATATCGAATGAGGTAAAGATATACTATAGAATATTGAAATAAATTAATAATTCTTTTTTAGCACGACCGGCATTACCGATTGCGCGACTCAACATTTATACGAATCGGTCCTAAAGGAGAAAGGACGGAAAGTAGGTACTTAAGTAGCACTTAAATCCTTTCTAGGCCGGAGATGGAGAAAAAAATATGTAAGAAATGCGGTATTTCTATTCCGTGTACTGAGTAGCACACTATTTTTTTGTTTTTTTTTTATGATAACCGGCAAATTGTGTGTCGGGCCACTTGCAGTGCATGGTTCATCATGCATTGTATAAGTTAGTGGGGGAAGTGTCGTGACTCAAGCAAATATAGATCTTGAAAGCTCAACATATCCCAAACGGATTTCTGAATCTAAAAATGGTTTTTACTCAAGATCGGCTATTTTCGCATTAAGTGTATATGTAGCCTTTGTTTGTTTTCATTTTTTTTGTAAGTAGGTATTGGTTTCGTTATAAATTTTTTTTTTTACTGTCAAAAGAAGAGCATAAGTACCTATAAGAACAGGCTAGTTTAGACCTAGTTCCTTGTTGCCTACGGAGCTCTAAAACCACATTTCTATTATACAAGATCAGCGTCAGATCCTGTATGTATGTAGTCTGTGATTACAGAACAGGTGAATAGCCATCCACTGTTGATAAAAAGTAAGTAGACTGGATGAAACTTTCTTTTGAATTCTTCTTCATTAAAAAATTTTAAAAATAAACCCATAAATAACATCGGCGACTAAGTACAAACAAGAGACCAGTCAGCAAAGCAAATCTTTTCCAAAGCTCTCATAACTTCATACCCAAATACGTAGAATCACGTGAGGAGATCAAGTATAAAGTGCCCCAGTGTGCCCTGCGTGCCCCCGCGTTCCTTATATACATGCCCCGCGTGCTCCACGTGCCTCAGATACCTCAGCGTGCCCGGAGGAGCTGCGATTCCGTGAAACTGTGGAATTGCACCCCGCGGATGTCATTAACCCGTGCTCGTGAGTACTTTTACAGCACGCACACCTCATTAAATATACCACCCTCGTGTTTCAGGACGCGACTACAGTAACCCAACTTCAACATTGATTTAGATTAGATGACCTTACATCTAAGCTAAGTTGTCGATAGTTTTCGTCCAACTATCTGAGTGTTTAATAAAATACTAGCTTTTAACCACGGCTCCACCTGTGCTTTATTCTGTCAGCGGTGAGAGTTTCATACGGCAACTCCTTGATTATAGTAAGGAAGTTTGCTGTAGCTAGATATAATTTGTCTACGTGTATGTAATTCGGTTATTAAGGTAAGAATAATCTTGCGGGAACTTTTGAATTTTCCGAGATGAAAATTAGCCTTTATCCTCCTCCGTTTCTTCGATGGATCCCCTGCGACCTGAAGGACAGACAAACAAACTAAATCTCTTTTCCAATAAGTGTAATATTAGTGTGTGCTACTTTACTGAGAATCGTAACAAGGTAATAAAGAACATTTGTCTCTACTGAACAATCTGTCCCATCAATTTAGTCTATGTAGCTGTATCGATTAAAATTGGGTATCCTGTTACTTTTTAATTGTATATTTTATCTTTTTACTAACCAGAGTATAGGCTACTGGTCTCCTCAATAACGTTGTCATATGGCACGACCACACAAGTCACCTAAACGTGTTAAAGATAGTTCTATGATACAGTTTACGATCAATAAAAGTTTGTGAAGAGACTAGCTGAGTGTAGTCGACCAGCTGTGAAGCGAGGGGTAGGTACCTATGCAGCTTGTGGGACAGAACCGTTTTTTTTTATTTTTTTCTGACTTACTATGCAGTTGGCTGATGCGGCCATTACTGCTCTATCGGGCTTTTGGGGTGAGACTCTGAAGGAGTCTCAGCCCATATAGCGCCAACCGATCAAGGGCTCCCCGCGGGGGGAGCCTCGGCTTGGGTTGTCGCTCTTGGGGTCGTCCCTTTGACCAGCCTGAGCCTCGAACCCGAAGATGAGTCAGCGCCAGGAGGAGACTTCCCCGTTACGCGGTTGCGGTTGCGATTACGATTGAGTGTGGGCGAGAAGCGCCCCGGCACTCTTTGATACCTCGTATATGAGGTAGGTCCGTGCGTTTACCGACGAACCCGGGGACGTCGGCGTCGTATTAGGAGGGAGGTCCTATTAGGGGAGGACGTTGAGACTAGTGTCCACGTGTATTGTGGAGAGTTGCTCTGCCACGGAAAGGGAAGTCTTTCAGATATTGTGAGCAGTTTTATCTATCTGTATGGATACTATCCAACTAATATTTTAATCCCACTAATATTATAAATGTGAAAGTATGTCTAGACGGATGGATGTGTGTTACTTAATCACGCTTCAACCACTGGATAGATCGGGATGAAACCTTCCGCGGACGAAAGCTACTAAAAATATATATAAAAGTACTTACTGAACCAAAATTAGATAATACAATCGCTTTGAATCGTAACCTCAAATCTCGTTCATCAGTTTTTATGAAGTCATAACTTCGCGGCAGATAACGAACTTGTTCGAACTTCGCGAACCCTCGGGTGTTAATTAAATTCTAACGAATAAAGCTTCGTAACACAGATTCTGATCATCGCGAAACTTCGCTGAAGTTCGCCGAAAGACTAATGAGGAAAACAGTATTAATTAAACTCTCAATTTTTTGTTGAAAATATTTTAGCGGTCGTCATATTTAGGTCGTACATACAGGTGAACAATATGCAAAAGGGCCAGGCAAATCGAATGGTGGATCATGCGTTGTGGAGAAAATGTGAAGTGCCTAATTAAATGACTATTTGTGGTTGTATTTTTCTGTAAGTCGACATAAGGCTGTCTCTTAGTCCTTCTGATTGTTAAATTAAAAAATACTTAAGTATTTTAATTAAAAAAAACCGGCCAAGTGCGAGTCAGATTGCACGGAGGATTCCGTACCTACCGCCAGCTAAGTAAGTGATTTACAAACACAAAGAAAAGCAAAAAGTGTGTCACTCATACAATTACTGACCCAGCCCGACGTTGCTTAACTTTGAATATTGTTTCCCACAGACAAATGTGTCACTGTTTTGCTAAATAGTATTAGCTACATGGCGCTGTAATGGTGATGGCAAATGACTGGGGCCCGTCTGACACTTTCTTGGGCTGGTTTTTATTATTTTTTGTTATGATTTAGTAGTACTATAAGCACTGCAATATTGAAACTTGTATATGTTACTGTTTTAACGAGAGAGCAACTAGATTTTTTGTTTGAACCCTCTACCGCCAAGCTCCGTGCTCGAATTCGAACGTTAATTGACTTTAGAATGTTATAACTTTAGTTTTTCTACAATGTTACATGGTTTATAAACTTTATTTAATACTAGTTTCACAAGTACCAACTTCATCTAAGTGCCTTTTAATGTAATTTGAACGAAATTTTTACTTATCCGACTACATTTTTTAAGTTGGTCGACTGCTACTTATTAAGTTGTAAAGCCTACTTACCTACCTTTGACAGTTTTTCTTTTAATATAGTTATATATGCTACTCCCATTATTTTTCACATACCCGAGAACAGCCATTAGCTGGTAGTGGAGAGGGGGGGGCGGGGATACTGGGCTTCAACAAAAATTGCACTTAAAATCTTAATATTTCGAAAACGCATCGCTGAATCAAAAAAATTACTTGTGCACACCTTTTTTAAATATGTCGACCAAATTAATATGTATACCCATGCCAAATTACAGCTTTCTAGTACTAATGTTCTCTAAACTAAGCCGCGGTGGCGTGTAATCCATATAGGCAGAAAGGAATTCCCTGCCCTTGAGCATTTACATAATAGTAAGTAGTATAAAATATCAGGACCTTATTGAGAACAGTCTCGAGTTATTCGAACTCTGGAATTCGAGATACAAATGTATGCAAGTACCTGCACGGGTTTCGAGAGGTATTCCATACATTTTTCTCCCGAATTCCAGGGTCCGAATAGCTCGAGACTGTTCAAATTGACCTCCCTGGCCAATAAACACCGCGCGGCGTCTCGTGTTTTCATTTGGTACTTTACGTAGCTATAGAATGTCCAGTAGATTTTGCACTAACAATTCTAAATGAAACTATTTACGCTTCTCGAGTAGACGGCGGTGACAGAAGCAGAGAGAGGCTTAAGCCGTGTCTCCTGCTAGTTGTTTTTGTTAAATTCTAACAAAACATCTAACTTAACATGTTAACATTAACACTTTTCTTTAACAAACTGTCTCCTCGTCATTTTTTCGTATTGTTTTTGTTTTGTTAGTTTCTCAGTGTGCAAGATGAGCTCCGACAAGGAAGATGTGTTAGCAGTTGTAGCTATCTTGGTTTTAGTCCAGAGGCGAAGTGTTAGACAAAAATGTAGAATCTACAAATGTAAAATTTTACAAAATCCAAAGCACAGCAAAGAGAATATACCTAATTAACTTAAATAAAGAAGCACAGATTTGCATTAGTAGCAAGCTAATGCAAAGATGGCGGGCGAGCGCGCAAAGCGAACCACAGATCAGACAACACGCAACGAATACTTAACACAAAATGAATGAATCACCCCCCCTGCAGGCGAACGCGGGTGATGTTTTCCATCCGCCTCGGATAACGTGTTAACATGTTTTTTTAACTTTAAATGTCAAAATCATTAACATTTCTGTTAGAGGTTAGGTGTTAGATGTAAAATTTAACAAAAACAACTAGCAGGAGACACGGCTTTAGATACTTTTTTGCGGCAAAGAAACACAATAATGCACTCACACATGCACAAATAAACAAGCTGACAATCAAGTATATCTTTGGACATTCTTTGTCACTACCGTCTACCCAAAACGATGAAAAAATATAGCAACTCTCTATAAACGTTAGTTCCACACTTTCACAACTTGAAGTTAGTGCATCAAATCAATTATTGTCCGCTGTTTATGCACAATTACAAAAATCTACATCTGCGACGAGTACCTCGAACTATTTTTTGTGAACAGCTTGCATTATTACAACTGTCGAACATAACCAAAGGTCGATGAAGTTTTACGATAGATTAGTTTAGTTTTAGGTAGACGATACGATACGAACGACGTTGCAGGGACGGATCCAGCGGGGGGCGATCGCGCCCCCTAAGGACCGCCGAGGAAGAAATGAATTGTAATTTTTTCTTAAATATATAACTTTTATTACATATAAAAAATACTTGGGGCTACTTGGGTTTGTATATTTAATTATTCAAAAATTGCACGAGCTGGGTCGATTGGGTAACTTACGTTTGCAGATTCAAAGTTAAAAAAATACCTTCAGATCTTATGATCGCCCCCCCTAAAGTTTTGTTCTGGATCCGCCCTTGGATAGTTTTTATTGTTTGTGTACATATATTCAAATTCAAATTCAATATAATTTATTCAGTTTAGGCTACAATAATTGAGCACTTATGAATGTCACTACGCCATCGGTTCGTAAGTCTACAGGGCGGGAGACCTTGTACTGAGAAGAACCAGCAAGAAACTCAGCAAGGGCATTTCTTTTCTCCCTTACAGCGTCCAATTAAAATATTGGAAAATGTCCTCCCTATCATAAAAGGACACTTTCCATTACAAACATAAAAAAACATGAAATATAAAGCACAAGCACAACATAAAAAAGTATCTAATATAAATAAAAGACAGTTTATGTATTCATCACTAAAAAATATATAATAATTAAGCACAGATTACTTAATATTAAAGATTTTAAAATTAAGTACTTAATTTGTTCTCAAAATGATAAGTGAGTATACTTAACGTGAGGGCACAGGTTTTGATATAAGTAGAAAACACGAACTTTGAAAGTAGTTTAGGCAGTGTAGCATTTCGTGTAAACATCCAAATAATAATAAAATGTATGAATATAAGAAATCAGTGTTCGGGTTTAAAAAGTTCGTTCCATTTTCAAATTACATATTCGAGCGCTCAAGCATCGGGCTAAAACATTGCAGGCCGCTCTCTGATACTGTACCTACTGCAAGTACGATTTATCCCAAAGAAGCTTGTGCTAGATATATTTGCATATCGTAGAATGTTTGAGAAAAGTATTCTATCATGCTCGTTTTTTATTATTTTGTACATTTTGTAGTGTTTTCTCTTCAACAATATATTTTTACTTCAGTAGATTATTATCTTTGCATAATGTATATAAATTATTGGATTCTTAGGTTTCTAATTATGAAGACCGTAGAGTAGTATCTGAGATTAGCCCGCACTGCACTACATGTATGGCTGTAACTAACTATACAAAAAGTGTCAACCATACACTTTTTTCGGCATTGTACTCACTACTCTTTCGCCAAACGTCTGATTTGTAACGTGCGATAAGAACCATCGTTTTAAACAAATATGCACTTTTCGAGATACCAAAATTAACACATTTATTATTTTTACACATAAATATATCTATAATGGTCTTGTTGACTGACAGATAAGAACATAAAACTCAAATCGCTGGACTTAGTATACTATGTACTTAGTACCTGAAATATGTTATTAAAATATGTATATACCTAAGTAAAACAATTTTCTAAATATCATGTGTGGGTACAAAAAAAACGGGTTGCACTCTGGCTGTGCCGGCAGAAGTGAAAAATATAACCTGGATAGACATTTTAACATGTGTAATCTGCACTTCATCTTTTCATCAACCCAATTTCCACTTACTTTTTATTCGTCCTATAGAATTTAACATTTTTATCCATCACAAAAAAGTGCACAATGCGGCTAAAGAAGTTTTAACTTCAAAATTAATCTTTTTATTTTGCCAATCGTCCTATTATGGCGTGGCATTACGGTTTCCGCCTTGCGAATTTTCATGGCGTGGCATTATGATTTCCGTCTAATTTTCGATCAGCCTGAGGCGAGTTTATCATATTTTACCCATATGAAAAAAAATGCACAACGCCTCTAAAGAAGATTTCACTAAAAAAAACCAAAAGAAAACTAAACTTTGACAAAGTAAAAAGTTTCATAACTTCTGTATCGCAAAAACATTAAGTCGAATATAAATTCTTTCAAATACAAAATTTTATGTTGAAGCACAATCATTTTTACGCTGCCTTAAATCTTTCCTTTTCACGAAATTTCCTTGAAAATTTACGTCTACCATAATTTCTAATTTTCATTCAAAACATCTTCAAAACTTTGCACATAGATGGTGCGTGTCGACGTAACAGCACACAAACTTTTCGGGAATTCGCTATTGCCGAATATTAGCCTCAAATGTGTGCACATGTTAGCAATGTTCTTGTGCCACGAGAGTGCTGGTGTATGATGAAGTGTGGCGGCACAGCTGTGCGACGAATATTTTCTTAGTCGGTGTTCATGAAATAAGTTAGACTGATTTGCTTGGATGGTTTTAGACACAAATTGGATGTGCTTAGACTGGACCGGGTTATCTAAGGCCAGGCGTTGGCATAGACTATTCTTGTGAGAGCAAACAAAAGATCGTCCTTTGTCCTTTGTTCATATTCAATAGAAAAAAAATTCACCCGTGGAAGCCAAAATAACTCGCAATATATAAATGTTAGAGAAAAAGAACCTAGAGAAACTTTAATGCATTGTGCAAGTCAACGCAATAAAAAAATACGGCCATATTTTAAGCATTCACAAATAAATCATAACCTATGGGGTACTTTCCGTTGTCCTAGCTAGATGTTACATCACAAGTATAGGAAAAATCCAAAACTGATAATTAAGGCATAAACCTGTGAGCTTTGATCTCATGATAGAACTACTATCGAAATATAATAAGTTTGTTTCGCACTTTGCGGCTTTTTTTTTACTCTTAATAATGTCGCCGTACAGTTTAGTTGCGAAGCGATTTATAAATTAGATTATGTCTAATAACTCTGCTAACTACGACGTCTATTTCTGAATGTAAAATTTAAAGCGATATTTACACTTATATGTTATTATAATATCTAGATATGTAAACGCATCAGGAGTTGGTAACGACCCTTTATTCTCCATTACCCCGGTATAATGGCTTCATGCAGGAAGCGCCGAGACGAGAGTTTAATGATTGGACGTCGCACGAATTTCGCTTTTTGCATTTCGTAATCGAAAAATAAATGGAACAATTTAGATCCAAATCTGTAATTAAATTTCGTTATAGCTACCCTTTTAAAAATATTTTAGGAAAAAATTTGTAAACTGGACACGAAACAAAATAAATAGATTTAAGAGAAATCGAATCGGAGCGCCCCTCAGCGTGCTTCATACAAATGAATTTGCACTTATTTTTGACATTTGCTGATCAAACACCAAGAAATTTTGAAGACATGTTCTAGTAATAAATAAATATCTAGGTTTGCAGTGTGTCAGTTTTCTGTTAAATTTTATAGTTCAAAATAACTTTATAACTACAGAATCCTGTATAACTACAGGATTCTAGTTTTTCATACAAATGGTTTAAAAAAAATTTTACAAGATTTTGGAAAATCACAGACATAGGTCGGCTTGGGATTATGACTAAGAAATTTCACAGTGATTGATCAGTAAATGTCAAAAATAAATGAGAAATTCGTTTGTATGGAGCCCTCTGAGAGGCACTGTAAATCGGATCCTCTTAAAACTGTTAAAATGATACTTTGAAATTTCTGTTGCAAACAAGGAGCATAATGCATTTTAGGGACGATGGCAAAATATTTGTGTCTTGATACATAGTTGGCAGACATTTTTTATTCCACTATGGTGGCAAACAAGCTTACCTCCGCCTGATGGTCACCGCAGTCTATGGATTCTATGGGCGCTTGCAATACCAGGACAATCACTTGCGCGTTGCCGAGCCTTTTAAATAGCAGTCCTTAGAGAAAACATTGGCATGGAGCTTATTCCGCAACCTGATCGTTCCGAACTGTACATGACCATTTTCGTAGACCAATTAGGATATAAAGTATTTCTAACATTAAGGTAACAAAAAAGAAGTAAAAGAAAAAAAAGAAGTAAAAGTTTGAAGCGTTCGTACCGCTCCCGCTTGCTCTCTCCGTAGTGTAAGGGTTAACTTTCCAGGGAGGGCCCTGTTGTGTACGGGTTGACTTTCCAGGGAGGGCCCGGTTGCGTACGGGTTGACTTATCCGGTCCAATACAAAACTGACTCTCAAAATATTATACATCTTCAACATTAACGTACAATTTATATGTCAATAATCTTCAAATAGAAATTAAAACCACAAGTTTACATAAATAATGTCATATCGAAGCCATAAACATGGAAAAAAATGTGTTTCTAAGTTGCGTCTGATTTGGGATTTTTATTTTGTTTTGACGGCTTTGGCCTCCTCGGCGCCAGCCACGAGCACAGATTAGCATACAAATGACCATATTAAAGTGAATATGGCCTGACCCAACATAGTAGCCTATAGATATTCAAAGGTTCCTTACAGTGGGTATTTGAAGATAATGAAAGTATAGTAAATATTGATAATAAGAATAAAAACAACTTTTAATTATGATAATGATTGATATTTATAAGTATTTATAACATATAAGCAGGCCGAAATGCCGAGACCAAAACACAAAAAGACAAAGATTGTTGAAACTGAAAGGCTGAATCCCATCAGCAGAACTTGACCGCCAATTCAGATATGTGTCGTGCTTATCGAACTAAGAAGAAAGAAGCGGAAAAAGTGACATCAGCTCGAACTAGGTTGGTTGGTGTAGATGCCGGGCGGCAAACTCGAAAACCAGGTATTTTAATAACGCAACCTTCTACATCAACCAGGCCGCTTTCAAACGATTCCGATACGAATGTAATTTTGGTGGGCGTGGACGATCCAGGGGGATCAGATATATAATAGAGTCTTATATGTTTACTAGTTCGCGGTTCTCTAAAAAACTACTTGAAGATAATGGAATACACGAAAAAACTAGCAGCAATAGAGCGACTTCTACTGAGATGTATTTTTTTTGTTTTTATAAAAATACGTTTTTATTAAGCAATGTCTATTTTGAACCTCCATTTATTTTAAAGTCGTACCTACCACGTAGGTCACTCTGCCATTTACGATGGTACTTATTTTTGATGATCACTCAGTCGTTGCGCAGAAGGGCTCTTTCTTGAGAACCATTTTGGGACAATAATTTAAGTCCGTTTTTGTTTTCAAACTCAAACTAAAAACTTTTCAAACTTACTTTTTCTTTTTTATTCAAATAGAATTTTAAACAGCACTTTTGAATCGTCAGCTTAATTACTAATTTTTAAAAATTACCACCGGTTCGGAATGATTTCCTACAGAGAAGAACCGGCAAGAAACTCAGCAGTTAATCTTTTAAATTTTTTCAACTTCATATGTAAATACAATATAGCCTAACACTAGGTAATAACATTACATACAATGTTTTAATTAAAAAATATTACAAATGGACCAATACAGATTTATTGAGTTCTAATTGTTCCAAGCAATTTTATCATTTATGTATTCATCTACTTTGTAATAGCTTTTTTCATTTAACAATCTTTGACATATATTTAAAATTTATTTGAAGGTTAATTAACAACATGTTCTGGAACTTTATTGCAGAAATATATACTTTGTATTGCGAAGAAACTCTGAAGACAACATTTTGGAATAACTAATTTATCCTTATTTCTTGTATTAACATTGTGTTGGTCACTTAGTGCTAGCAAGCAGCAAATAAGTGAATTTTTGGGTACTTATTTTATAAAACCGTTTAATATTTTAACAAACTGAACCCAGGTACCAAAACCGGTTCAAATGCCATGCGTGACCCATTAGACACGTGTGTGGGCAGAGCTAACACTGGGTTGTGGGTAAACGTGTTATTGTGTTACTAAATATAGAAGTATCATTTACATATACGTTTATAATCTGTGGTTTTTGGGCACAACCATAGACATAGAGACACATAGACAACTGGACAGCGCATTTTCTAGGCAGATGTAAAAAAAAGTCGCAAATGAGGAATAGGGACACTGAGAAACTTTGGTCTCTTGTTTCTTCCTAACTTGTTATAGCAAACATATCTTTGTAGTAAGACATGAGCAAGCACAGCTATTGCCTAAATTCGGGTATCGGCGTAGGATTTCAATGGAAACTCCTCAATTATAGAAGAAAACCCGACTTACACTTGACGTTTTCAAGTAGCCTATGTCCTTCCCCGGGACTCCAACTATCTCCATGCAAATTTCATCTTAATCGGTACAGCGGTTTATGCGTGAAGTGTTAACAGACAGACAGACAGAGTTACTTTCGCATTTATTGACAAGTTGTAAGAAAGACTGATTGAGAACTGATTTTTATTGCAGACTATTATCACAATTGAGAGTTCCCACGGAAATGTTTTTTTTGGTGTACTTTTCTGACGGCGTAACAGTCCTCTTACAATGGACTTTATTTATGGCACCGAAGTAGGTTTAGGGACAGAGAAAGACTAGTTAAATACCTCACCTACGGAAAACCCTTTTCCCGTGGAAACTTTCAATCGGGACAAAATTTTGAACATGTTAAGAGGTCTTGATGGTAAAAAAGTATGCATTGCAAGCGGTGTACGAAGATCGAAATAATTTTATTGTTACTATTAATTATTGAAAACAATTAATAAATAATAATAATAATAATAATAATTTTATTACCTTTATACTTTGCTTTAGCTCAGGAGGTCTGTCGACATCTGCGCAGCCGCAGTCACTGAGACAATCCTCGTATGAAATGTTTAATTTCTAACCCGCGAGTAGCTGCCGGTATCAAAAAACTACTGCGGTTCAATCGGTCTTGCAGAGAAGCTAAAATTCACAAGCAATCTGCGTATGAGGCTTGGACCACGGCTCAAATGAATAAGGAATTAAATATTTTACTGCCTCGAGGTTCAGTAAGAAAGGAACCGCCAGAGCTAAATTCCAATTCATTGGCAAAATAGGTGGACAACTTGCGAGCTATATAGCTATTAGTCGTGCTTTCTGGTCGCTTGCTAAAGTTGCCGAAGGAAACTTTTGCCAGTCGTCGCTGTGGTGGTAACTTGGCCCATAGTGCTAAAGAAAAAGCTCTCTTTGCCTCAAACTCGACGAAGGTGCTGTACCACCTACTATACTGTAGTGCGGTAAGACCATGCCGGAAATCTCCATGACACAACGGGTGGTCCGGCGGGCGCTGGTTTCTCTAGACGGTCATAAGTCGAGGGGGCCAGACGGTATACGGAGTAGTGCTTAAACAGTGTTTTGTCCTGTACTCACACGCCTTTTTGCGCTCTCCTAACACACGAGGCAATTTCCGTCTTCGTGGAAGACTGTGATTGTGCACCCGGTGCCCAAAAAGGGCGACAAATCAGATCCATCGAATCGCTATTAACTCTCTCCCCTCTAAAGTGATGAGGTCTATAATCAATACACAGCTTCTAAGATAGCTAGAAAAATACGATCTGGTCAGCGACTCTTGGAGGTAAAGCGTGGAGAACTTGTGTCTCAAATCGAGACCCTCTGTCCTAGGTATGTGATTGAGGACAGGAGAACTTGATCCGATTCAATCCTACAAAGACACAAGTCTGCGCGTTCATTGCTACGAAAACCCCATTTACTGAAGTCCTACAATTCACTCTCTAGAACACTCCCCTCACCATCTCCAAGAGCTTCTTCCTTGATTTTGACATCTTCAGCGATGTTCAGTTCCAAGATCATTTGCAAGACAAAGTGAAGCTGAGCTGACGTCTAAACAACTTAAATACTCAACAGAGCGAAGCAGTACTTCACCCGCTCGGGGCACTCCCAAGTAACATTTTAGCGTTAAGAAAAGCTGTAGTGGACCTTTTTTTCGGTTCTGCTTAAATATTAAAGAGTTAGCGTATAATTTATAAGAGAGTTATAGAGTGTAATAACACCTTTATATCTTCGATTTTGGCGCAAAATTTAGCAGGTTAAGCCTGTATAGACTCTTTATAGTGGTTCTATATAACCTTTAGTAGAAGTGTATAACAGGTGTTATAAGATCGTAAGTTTTCCGCTCGAATCTTTATTTTATACCTTTAAAATGGACTTTATTGAAACTTTTAGTTATATCAAATATCTATAACGGTGTGAAATAGAACTTGGATCCGTATTTTGATACCTTACTACTCATTTGTAGCGTCTTCTGGGTCAAAAGTTGATAGTAAAAACTTCTAAAGTCATAAACTTACATTAATTTATAAATATTAAATAAGTGCTACTGTTTATCTACGGACAATCGGACATTGCAAAATTTTCATCACGAAATGTAAGTATTGTTGATTAACAGTGTTCTGGAAGTGTAATATTAATTATTAGTGCGCTTGCAAGTTTAATGTGATTGTGTATCATGTTTATCGTCTCAATTTTGACGCGCCTTAGAAAAAATATGATTTTAAGGAAAAAAAAGTAAAACAACTAAAAGTACTAATAACCTAAAATAGTTTTTAGACATTCAATTTCAAATGTTGGTCATTTTTAGTGATTGTTTACATAAACTATGTAAAATAATTCGGAAAATTTATATACCACGTTATTTAAAAGTGATTTTGTATAAATAAATATTTAGTTTTTTTCACAGAAAGTGATTGAAGATCGCGATACTTATCTTAAAGATGCAGAATTTTCTTAAATCTTTTACGACAGAACTACAACACCAGTAGCCAAGAGTATTATGCGATCTTTAGTTGACATAAGAGAGGAACTACTCACTTAGCGAAGACATCTACCTGCAGCGGAGAGTAAAATACCGGCTTTAGCGTTACCTATATACCTTAATTTTAGCTGAGTTCGATAAATGTTTTCATAATGTAAGGTAAGATTACAGACAAAAACTTTAAGCGTTAGAAACATTAGATGATGTCATTAAAGAATTACCATTTGTTTTACTTACACCATAACCCTTATATCACGATCGTACAAATCTGCTTTAACTATTTAACCTATTATTGTCTTTCGTATTACAGGCGTAAGCTGTATG
The DNA here is from genome assembly GCA_946406115.1 of Apoda limacodes. Taxonomy (NCBI): domain Eukaryota; kingdom Metazoa; phylum Arthropoda; class Insecta; order Lepidoptera; family Limacodidae; genus Apoda; species Apoda limacodes. Next base: position 12,865,468 of record OX291543.1, on the reverse strand, counting down.
TAAGAGTTATACAACGCATGTAGTGTTTGGTGTTACTACACTCTTAATTAACTCCGTTGCAGAACCAATGACTTTAATGAAGTTGAACAACAGCCTTATGATATATAAGCAATTCTGATATTATAGCAATAAGAATTATAGGGAGTAAATGAAGATCTTCAAACAGAATTTGACGCTGCAGGACGAAACAAGCTTTAACGTCATAAGTATATAAACGTCCACTGCTGCTACACTAACTGGAAAGAATATTTAACTTCGTTTTTACAGTTCTAATACAACCTATAGAGCTAAACTTATTTCATAAGTGAGCTGTATCACTTTTAGTGACAATCGAATCCATTATAAATCAATAGTATTGCTCTAAGCTGCAAAATTACCTGTAACCAACGCTAAATTGTTTGTTGGGCAGGGTGGTGCTTGACAAGTCGCAGGTCCAGCCCCATATGAAGTACTGCTGCCATCTCTGGGCGGGTGCACCCGGATATCAGCTTGGCACTTTTAACTCGGTTCAACGACAAGGTGTGAGAATCGTCTACGATCCCAAGCTCACAAGCCGTATCGAACCCTTAAGTCTGAGGAGAGACTTTGCCTTCCTGTGTGTGTTCTACTGCTTGTAGAATGGGATATGTTCTGAGGAATTGTTCGAAATGATGCTACTTTATACCGTCGCACCGCTCGCCATCGGCAGGGAATTCATCCTCACTCCTTAGAACCTAAATGGTCGCGTACAGTGCGGTTTCAGAGAAACTTCCTCCCGCGAACGCTTGGGTTGTGGAATGAGGAACGAACCTACCAAGGTTTTCTTTAAGGACCACAGTTTGGGGTCTTTCAAGAAAGAAGTTATTGGATATTTGAAGGGCGGTGGCCGCTTACCATCAGGCGGACCGCAAGATTTTTTGCCACCTTAGTTAAAAAACAGCAAAAATAATAATTATATTACAGCAAACTTTTCTGAACCGGTGGTAGAAATCAAAACTACAGTTGCCATATTGAAATTGCTTGAACTTATAACGACACTAGGGGCCAAACACCGGGTCAGAAAAGTTTTTTGCACTGTAACATTGTAAGATTAACATATATTTACTTGTTTTTTTTTAATTCGAGTGAGGGTAGGCCGTGCCCCAACAGTGAGAACGTATGGGGGTGATAGGGGTGCCGCCAACCGGGTAAGTTCTAATTGAATACTTATTATCTGTGTAATTCTAAATGTCATCTTTTGTTTCAAACAAAAGTTACAATGAAACAAAAACAAACATCACACCGACGACCTTAGCTTACATTACGCATTAATAATTCCATCGATGTACAGTGCAGCAAACTTTTCTGACTTTCGGTGTTTGGTCGCTAGTGTTGTTGTAAGTTTACATCATTTCAATATGGCGACTATGATTTTGATATTTGACCACCGGGCCAGAAAAGTTTGCTGCACTATAATTATTATTTTACTTATTCCACTCCAGACCCGACGTATAAAAGGTACCATTATGTTATTTATATGCGATGCACATTCACAATCACATTATTATACTGCAGTGTACGGATTAGGCTAAGAGCCGTGACGTTAGAAACATTACAAAGATAATATTAATATTAGTTTTTTTTTTCTCGAGGCCAAATCTTGCAATCGGTCATAAACCATGAGCAGATGGATTATATTTATTCATATGAGTAATGTAGCGAGTGTGATTACAAAAGCTGGTGTTAACGGAATTCTACGGAATACGATCTAACATAAGTTATATGTCACCTTTACTGTGTCCGATTGTGTAAATACGTATTCAAGTCAAGTCAACTCAATATCTAAAGTAACAAAAATAATAATTGTAAACCACGTGTTCCACAAATGTACTTACAAAATAATTTAGTGCTTTAAGTCTTATATACATTGTAATTTTAATTATTACTGACCTATCTAATATTGCATATTTTTACACAAAAAAGGTTAAAAGAGATTTTTTGTAACTGCATGATAAACCGAATGATGACCAAAGTTACATAAATTTAAATGTATAAAAAATCAAGCGTTTGCCAGCGGCTAAATTTGATTATTGGCGAGGTATTCCTGCGGCAACTCCATGATTATAGCAAGGAAGTTCGCTATAGCATGCTATAGCAGTAGCTGTAATTCGGATGGCATGGATATGTGGAATTCGGTTATAGTTATTCCTGCGGGAATTTTAAACTATCCCACAATTGGATGCTTGGATATTAAGTGTTTCATTGCGACGTTATGCTTCCTTCCTTGGCTCTTAAATTAGAAGTACAGTCGAGAACAAAATGCACTTGCGTGTATTAATTCAGCTGCCGTGCCACAGCTGCGAAAAGCAGTCAATGCGTATGCACAGTGCAGCACAGCACACAGTGCGACACAACGCCGCCGCCCGTAAGCCCGGTGCGTTGGTATTCCGTGCAGGCGACTGTACTCGTTAACGACAGCTTTCGCGATTCATACACGATCGATAGCTGAATAAAGAATTGCTTCTGGCTTAAGTACCTCGTCATGTTGTAATGCAGATGTATCATACAAGTTTCTAAAAGTGTATTTATCATTTGAATAAAATAAAAATTGTAAGGCCTATAATATTGAATAGGCGTAGAGTGTATGTAAATGTAAAATGTAAATTTGAGCAAACACGTTTATACTCTATTATTATTATCACGACTTTAAACTTTTACATAGTTTACTAATCATGAGTAACACAATATCGTGCCTGCTTACTGAGTTACCAAAAAATAATTAAGGACAAATTGTCCATAGAAAAATACTTTGACGGCCTATACCAATTCTTTACCAAGGTATTGCCCATTCATTCTGCTCCTTCTGCCTCAGTTCCTTATACGATTGAACCTAATCCTGTGCCGTATTCCTGGTTAATGAGGGTTTCCTTCTCTACTAGTGTATGTCAGGTAAGAGTGAGCGAAAGGAATTCGATATCAGTGTGCCTGAATAATTCACTATCTTCAGGGCTTGTATACAAGACTTTGATAAGTATATGCCACTGTAGATTTTATTAAGAGCATATAATGCTTCCATAGGATTTCTCGGCGTACACAAGAGCTCCAGTTTTAAATGAAAGATGGACGATTATATTTCAAAGCAAAGCAGAGTCCGTGTCTTTTGATGTAGGGCACGATGTCCATGTCGCTAAGAAGAACGATCTCTTTAGTATGACCATTATTATGGCCTCTAAAAGGTTCCAGTTACTGCGGTCTTGTCTTCTTCTAGAGCCACGAAGCCGCTGATCGCAGTGTACGTTCATATATGTATTATTATGATGATGTTTTGCCTGATTACTTGGGACGTTTCGTTTCGAGGCTTGGATTCGCTAAAGGTTCGCCTGATGATAAGCGGTCACCGCAGCCTATGGCCGCTTGCAACACCAGAGGCGTCACAAGCGTTGCCGACCGTTTAAAGTCTAATAACTACTTTCTTGATGAACTCCATGTCCTTCGAGAAAATCTTCTACAACCTAAGCGTTTGCGGGAGGAAGTTCCCCTGAAACCGCACTGTAGGTACGTGACCATTTAAGTTCTAAGGTTCACACCTTAGATGCATTTCCTGACGATGGCGAGCGAAAGTAGCTGTTCGATAGGTACGGCTTGTGAGTTTGGGATCGTGGACGATTCTCTCAACCCGTTACTAAACCGAGTCAAAAGGGCCAGCCAGGGTGCACCCGCTAAGAGATGGCAGCAGTAACTACTCCATATGACTTGCGACTTGTAAAGCGACCTTTTATTATATTTTATTTATAGTAAGGTTTGGTAAAATTACAAATACAAGATTTTTCAAAACTTAAGGCAATATTCCTATATCTGTAAACTGTGTCATCAACTGCTATGTTTGCCCAAATTTCAACCTTCAAACTCATAAACAGTTTTCTTTCTTTATTCTTTCTATTTCCTAATGTTTTCTCAAGTATGGCTGTAGTCAGTTACCGTGCCCAGGTGGACATAGAAATGATACCTGCGTGCCAGAAAGTTTATTGTCAACCAGTCTCGAGCGCCCTTTACTCGGGAATTCATAAGAAGATTGTATGCAAGTAGGTCTTACGTCTCGAGACCCGTAAAAGTACTTGCACACATTATACTCACGAACTGAGCCCCGCGCACTCAAGACTGTTCCCAATGAGCTTAGTATAATTTCTGGTATGACTAAATTAATGTCTAATGACATGGGAAACAAAGTTGTCTTACAGTGAGCTTGGCACCGATCGGTCTAGACTATATGGCACTATCTGTATGGAGCCAAATCCATCCTTTTCATTCCATCCTTTACCGAGAGTGTGCTCCTTCCCCCCTGCTGACGACCATGATCACACTATTATTCATTCTATGTCGTTGCGATAGATTAGTTGTTGCACGTAACTAAATTGTTATCAGTACGACCACGTCGTTGGTTGCGTTCTTGCGTGAATAAATTAGATAAAAACGTTTATTGTTCTCTGTACAGACTAATATAGTGATACGTATGTACATCTACACAATTACAATGTTCTAAATATCTCTATAATCTTTCTCCAATTTGTCACAGAATTAGTTGATAATTTTTAAACAATCCCGCTTTGTACACTTTATTTTTATTTTTCGGGTCGTACATGCGAACAAACTTTTACCTTTTTGGTTCTCGACGTTTCTCAGATTGTACTGGCCGTGGTTACGAGCAGACTGTTTGCAGCGAGGTGCGTTTAGTCGATGGGAGCAAGCAGTATTAAAACTACCCACAAATCCGAAGTTGTAAAGAATAAAAAGTCACAATACACTCCTTGTATCTGAAAAGTTGATGTCACAGCACAAGATACTTATTGGTTTTATATTATTAATCACTGGGTTCCATCCGAGGATAATTTGAAAACGACTTCCCGATGAAATTTTAATAGCTTCACGCACAATTCTACTGTAGCAATGGCAATCAGTGGAGAAGATTTATGATGACGCTCTATCCAGTGATTAATACCAGAGTTAATCACATGATCTGCAATAGCGGACTTACTTGTCTGGTAGTTCGTTACAGCTATGCGATATGTTCTTTAACCCGTTCTTCCCCTTCTTTCATTGTGCGTTTGGTTTGTCCGATATAAGAACTACCGCAACTAGAATCAATTTTGTAGACGCCTGGTGTCTGGTAAGGAATTACGTCTTTAGGAGTGCATATATGATTTGAAAGTTTTGAGTGAGGATTATATACGGACTTGATGGAGTGCCTCCTTTTTTGGAGCTGAATATGGGCGCCGGATGGGGGGTGCCAGGTGGTGCACTTGTTCCCCTTGGCAATCTCGGGATCAACAGGAATTATTGAAATAAAAAGCCGTCTGTTGGAAATCATTTTTTTATTCACAATAATTTGTAGGCAGTAATTACACAATTCTGATTTAAAAAGCAACTGCAGCCGACGGGGTTTTTGACTGAACTTATTAATGACGTTTTTTATAAAGTTATCTTTATTGTCCTTGGTTATCTTGCCTCGGTGGACACTTAACAAGCATAATCCAGACAGTCGCTCGTCACCTGTTGTGGACCTATTCCAAGTTTTAACTCTTCTCAGTGTGCTAAAAGATCTTTCTATTGTGCACGTTGTGACGGGTAGACTAAGGCCAATCTTGATCGCTTCTGCTACCGAAGAAAAGAAATCTTTTGCCTCGTCGATGTAGTCTATAAGATGTTTTTCATATCGATCAACTCCACTGATATCATTTGCTGCTGGCTGTGGATATTTCCACATTTCAAACCAAGTCATGATTTCTGAAATAAAATTAGGTAAAAGATCGCCATACAAATTTTCAATGTCTTTTGCAGCTCTAAGAAATCCTCCTTAATGAGGCCTTTTATTATTTTTGGGTGTAGTTGCAACAGAGAAAATGATTTTTTATGTGTTTCGGAAAATCTGTCTTTTAAAGAAGAAATGATCAAATCAAGGAAAGGGATGTATAAAGCTCTTCTGTAAAATTCTTTAACGTTTTCGGATGGGTGGTTGGATCGATGAGCCTGTCGTTTCGTAACTCGTTGGCATTTAATCTCAATATTAAGGTCTTCGCGACTTTGTGTAGCTTCTCCAAATATAGCAGTAAATTCCTGAGATGCGTTTTGTCTGTGAATTAATGTCAAAATCCACTTGTTGAAGCTGGTTGCAGACAGGCTCAAGCTTTGCCGAGTAAGTAGCAATAATATGCAATGCCACAACAAAATTTGTGGTGGTCAAAGCAGTGCGCAGTTGGTAAGCTCTAACCCTTGTCTTAGAATTAGTGACTTGATCTTCTGAGAAGTCTTGTAATGCTTCTACAATTTTGGTGTAATTTTGAGCGAAAATTCGAATACTTTTGTACTTTGCAGACCATCTGGTTTCGCAAAACAAGGGAATATTTGGAATTTTTTTTCGCCGTAAAATGCTCTCTCTAAAAAAAGTTATAGTTTCGTTAATCATTCCAGCAGTATTTCTTATTTCACTCAAATTATTTAAATCATTGACAACAAGATTTAATATGTGACTAGCACGGTGGAAATACTTTGCTTTGGGATATTTATCATTAATTATTTTCTGAACTCCACCAACATGTCCAGCCATCGTGAAGCAACCATCATACCCTTGCCCAACCATTTTGTTGAGATCTAAACCACATGATGTCAAAAAAGATATTATAACTTCAGAAATCGATGCAGCATCTAAGTTTTGAAGTGGTCTGTACCCCAAAAATTCTTCAAGTATTACGTAACTATGTTTCGTTCGGTCAAACTTGACGTATCTTATGACCATTGAAAGCTGTTCAGTCCCGCTTATATCCGCTGTCTCGTCAGCCAAGATTGAAAAGTATGCCGCTTCTTTTGCTTCATCAGTAATGGTTTCACGAAGAACATCAGCACAGGTTTCAATAATTTCGTTTTGTACTTGGTGGGATAAATAGAGGCCATTTTTCGACCCAGTCACAAAGTGGTCTTTTAAAACCGTATCTCCTGCCTTAACTCGGAAATGCAGTAAGTCTTTGAAAACTGTCCCATCTTCTGTTTTTCCTCGAAGGGGTAAATCATGCGTAGCACAAAATAAGACCGAAGATATAATGGGTTGAAGTTTTTTTCTGTTTTCTGAAATTTCCCTGTGATATTCAGTATCAATCTATTCATAAACGTAATTTTTTTTCTTTGCATGATTTCCAGATTTTTTTTAGAACGTATGACCGATTCAAGATGCTACTGGCTATTTGCATGAGATTTCGCACACTCATGAAATTTTTGATATTTTTTGCATGGCCGAACGATAAATGGCCCCTGAGTACTGCCTCGATGAATTTCTGCGGGAAATAATACACATGTACGGCAAAGTGATCCTTTAGCCTGAGCAGAATAGGCTAACCAAGGGTATGCTGTGAGCCACTCGTGACGAAATGCACGTTGTTGTGTTTCGTTTTTATGATCGATGTCTTGCTTAAAATCATAATTTTGCGGAGGTTTCCACGCTGTTTCGAGCACTTTAAAACGTATTTAATCACTGATAGGTACGTTAGAATCCAGATATAAACCCACATCATAAATATTAACTAAAGTTTGTTGTGTTGTTAATTCAGTTTTACTAGTTCTTTGCTGTGCCGAAGTACTTAGACAATCTTTAGCATTAAACTGTTCATTTTCAATCTTTTTTCTCTTGCAGATCTTTCTCACATTTTATTACAGAATTATAATTATTTTTACTTTGAAAATAAACAAAAGAAACACACATTAGCTCACTTGTCACTGCTTGCTTGCACTGATTAATTAATTACGGTGCGCACTGACACTGACTAATTAGCTCGCTCTTGCACATGTAATCAAGTCAAGCAATCATGCTTGACCTATTGGACTGTATGAACTAACTATCTATATATTTTCGAAATTAAAATACGGCAACACTACTAACACTAATCTATGGAAACGAATATGGCGGGAACTATTAACTTTTCAAGCGAATGCACTGTTCACTGAAGATAACTATTAGTCACTACTCGCGATTTGTTCACTCGGAACGAACTGTTCGAACTTCAGTCGAAAACTGACTGACTCGGAACGCGACACCTTTTATATCAAAATGTAAGGAAGGTTCCAGATTCCCAAACGTTCTCGAACGTAGCTCTGTCCCTGTCATCTATAATCTATGTCTCTTTCACATTTATGAACTTTCTAGTTCATTCGCGATTTACTTTGACAAAAGTCGGTCTCTTTCGCACTGCTTAGAAACTGTATTGCGCTTTCTCTGTTAAGTACATCCCATTTATGCTGGTGCTATCCCGTGTGGAGTATCGGTACTTTAAAGGGTGCGTTCAGAGAAGTAATGGAAATCGATTAATATCGATCCCGGTACTCCTGGCCCACCAACTTAGAATTTTTAAATTTCGATCGTCGCTAACAAATAGGTGTAACCGTGAGGACTGGGTACCTATAAAATAAATTTATGAATTTAAAAAATATTCAGAAATATTATAGTCTAATAGTCAGAAATTTGTAAACATAAAATAAACCGGGCTTCAGATGTTTCCGACTAAAATTTAAATTTTTTATAAACAATCATAATACGGCGAAGATTTTAAGAAAACTAAAATCTGCACCACCTGGAAATTATTTCTGCCGGCGCCCATGGAGCTGATCCAATTTTATCCGTCACTCCTTTCACATACGGCATAAAGTCCGGTTGTCTTTCGACTCCTGGGTGCTTTCCTATGTGTTGGCGACTAAATCTTTTTTTTCCGTCCTATAACCATTTTTAGTAAGTACCTCCTGAACATGTGCCAGTTCATTCTCTAGATGTTCAGGGTTATATAAAGTTGATACCACAGGGAGTAAGTGACGTTGATGGTGGTGTTAGGTGGCGTGCAGATATCCGTTTGTGTGTGTCGGTTTTCTTTATACTGAGTGTGACACGTTACTGTCTGGTCTCACCATTATACGTACATACAGTAATGGTAATGATTTGCCTTACTCTTATTCAACTGTGAACTTTGTTTTGAGATGGAGCTAGTTTAGAAAGTTCACATATTGTTCAGCCTCTAGGTTACCTCCTTTAAGTATGCAAAAGATATCATCAACATACTTCTTCCAAAGACTGATTGTTGATGGTCCCGATCTCAAGACGGTGTCTCCAAAATGTTTCATCCAAATATTAGCTACAACTGGTGCTACTGGACTACTTATAGTAACGCCGTAAATTTGGAGGTAGTACTGCCCTAGGTATAAAAAAATGTTGATGTAGAGTTATATAGTCATGAGGTGAATTATTTTCTTCTTGCCTGTTCCGTACTATGTCTAAACAGTCTTTTACTGGAAGGTTGGTAAAAAGCGATTCAATGTCAACCCCTACCATAATTTCATCAGGGTCCAACTGTATTTTTTTAAATGTCTCGACTAAATGGCGAGAGTCTTTCACAAACAACGGAAAAGGTAAAAGTTTGATCGCAAGTAAGACCCAAAAAATATAAAAATAAATAGAACTAGTTGGACTGAGCACAGTCTTTTTACCGTTGAAGAGATTTCGTGGCAAAAACAAAAAAAATGTCTACTAGTAGACATTATATAGTCCAATAAGATGTTGAACGCTATTACATCTTTTTATTTAAGAGGCCAGAGACGTTTTTGAGCTTGACACGCTAAGGTTTTTTACGCTAAAAACCTGAACTGCCCTTACAGGCTCGTATTATGTGCATCGTGACCAGCATAACGCGTCGGAGACTGGAGCCGACAAGCGGCGTGACCTCTCTTCCTGTAAGCGCGTCGCGGGTAGCGCACTCAGGCTTCTATTGCAGTGAGTGACATAACTCATATAAAAAAATCAATTTATATATTTAACTATGTCATTTTATTTATCTGCTCTAGTTATCCGTCTAGAGTTATTTTTGTTGATAACATATATCTGTCAGTCTTTTTGTTCTTTGTTTTAACGAGCAGTTAGAGTTTACTTTTGTATCATTAAGTCATCGAGCTCTGTAATCATGCCAGCACCGCAAGCCAAGAAGTTGCGTCCACACCTGATTGTAACGTGGTAACATCTGTAGGTTTAGCCACCTCTATAGGCGAGTAGGTGTGGATTTGAGCTTTAGCTTATACTGTTTTACTCTAATTACTACCTAGGTATCCTAAGAATGAATAATTTTTTCGTTGATGGTTTTTTTGGTGCCGGCCTACATAAAATAGTTGTAAGTAACTTTTTCTCTGGTCGGTTAAGGAGCTTTTGATTACGTATTGGTTAAAGATTTATGGCTTATTTGTGGCTTATGAGTAAGCCTGTAAACATTGCTACTCGAATAAGAAAACGACGTTCAGAATGATCCATATGTTATGATCTGGAAGTTAAAGTTCTTTTAATATAACCCCTACTTCGTGGGTATCTTTTATAAAGCGTTAGTCGTTGTCTCGACTGTCTATTGTCTCCCTCATCAGAACCTTACTCCAGGGGGACCAGATCAGATTAGATGTTAAAGTTTTATTAGAACTACATAATATGTGTGCCAAGTTTCGAAATGTTTGGCTTATAGGTAAAAATCAATCACCTTACCTATATTTTTCGACCCATATTGATTGTTTTTTTTTCGAACTTTTAATGAGACCAACTAAATAATAAAGAAGAACCATTAAAACTTCTACTTCTACAAACATCGTTATTAACCACAGGTGATTATCATTGAGTTATTAAACAAAGACAACTTATCGCTTGATATCCTCGGTGTCCAGTGTCCTCTTTCCTGAACCTCTTTCTGAATAGGTTTACAATTGCTTTTGGAATATACTACTTATTTGTGCTATAAGAGCTTCTACCAGATATTTGACACAGGAGCATCTGATGTTGACTCTACTGGCTACTCAGAGCCATTCTATAATTTTTTGAGGGTCGGCTCATACTGAGACTTTTAATGAGACCAACTAAATAATAAAAAAGAACCATTAAAACTTCTACTTCTAAAAACATTGTTATTTATCACAAAGGTACTGCACGGAGCGGGGGCGTAATGCTGCTTTTCCTACAAATTACCTTTAGGTACGGGATCTAACTGCTAATTGAAACCAGGTTAATTACGGAGATCTCTTGTATATTCATGTTCTTTTTTCATCTGAGGTGATTATCATTGAGTTAATATTCCTATGCGACATTTTTAAACAAAGACAACTTTTCGCTTGATATCCAGTGTCCTATTTCCTGAACCTTTTTCTGAATAGGTTTACTATTGCTTTTGGAATATACTACTTATGCGCTGCGCGGCATGAATATCATCATATGGACAAAAGGAACAATCCCGGCGTTCCGATGTTTTTATTCAAAAAATATCTGACGCCGTCTCTTATAGCTCCGTAATATCGCTATGAAGTATTTACTGCGATAAGACGTTCGCTAGCATTTCTACTTCCTTTTCACCTAACGAGAGGTCATAACCTCTACAGTACCTACATAAAAAAATATAAGTACTTACGCATCAAAATGAGAACTTCCTCCTTTTTTTTTTTCGTCGGTTAAAAAGAAAGGCGCTCTATAAAATGTCAATGATATAACTGGTAGTTCGTTATCTGTCCCCGGGTCGCGGGTTCAATCCGCGGAGAAAGTTTCGAAGATCTGTCGTCATTACATAAAACTGCTGCACGCATCTCTTGATCTCTTGCCTCTCACTATTCGTAAACATAAATTAGGCGATCTAAGATAATACTTTAAACCATATCAAGTGTTAGATATTCCACGAGGATTAGCTAGTTTACCTTTATAGAAGTAACCAAATAGAAATTAATCAAATTAGAAAGCAATAAGTTAACAAACTGAGTTTCTTAACGGCTCCAAGAATAATCCAATTGACGTAAATATCCAGGGAAAAGGTGTACTTAGTGTAAATTGGTACTGCTTTGATACATATCAATTTGAAATTTGTGCGTTTTTAAAACGAGGAGGAAGTTCTTAATTCAGTTTTTTTTTTAATGTTTGTTACCTCAGAACTTCGTCATTTACAAACCGATTAAAAATTTTGTTTCGTATATGGAAGGAATAACGCACAGATTGGTCCCATTTTAATTTACTAAGGATTGGTACAAGAAAAGAGTCGATTGCCACTGCCCCTAAAGCAAACAAACTGACAGAACATAAATTTACAGTTTCTTTGTCTTAATTTCAGATGTCAACAAAACTTTTAAACTATCTTTACTTATCTTTATTTTCAGCAATCGATTTCAAGGGGAATAAAACATTTAGCTGAATGTTTAGTCTGCTTTAGGGGCTTGTTTTTTATTTTTAGTGGATCTGATGTCAATTTATGTTTTTGTTAAATAACAAAAACATAAATTGACAATGTAACATAGTTTATATTTTATTTATTCCGACCTCCTATGAAAAAATATTTTTGTCTAAAAATGAACTTTTAGCCATATTGGCTCGGGAAAAGTTATAGAACGCAGTGCAAATTCATGATCTAAATATGCTGCGGCATATGGAAAGTAATTTTCTATATTTACTGCCTCTTTAATTCGGGAGAAGTATAAAATCTATTAAAAATCGTCACAATCATATTCATTTGGTATGCTTTTTATTCGTACCTCATTTAAAAAATCACATTTTTATACGGAACATCTAATTTTGTACTACATATATACATCAATAAACCAATAAAACGAGATATTAAAATCTTATTATGTTCAAACAAGGAGAAAAGGTCATTTATCTTTATTGGAGTGTACCTTTCATTAAAAAATGCGATGCAATAGCTCTCTATGCCAATAACGTGGCTAAACTAAGTAAACTTTGCTCACTCGAAAGAACCAACTCGCGGTCTAGATATTCAAATACTCAGCTTATCCAAAAGTGATCTGATTTTGATAGTCTATCGGCGAATTATAGCTGTGACATTAAAATTTTTTAATAATATAACAACACATTTATGTATGTAAGTAAGTATAACTTCACGGTTTCAATTCTCATAAGGGGATAATTAGTGGCTCGATAGGTATACACACACCCACACTATTAGGATATTCTCTCTTCACTAACCACTAACTTGTAGTTCTGCTTCACAGGTGGTGAATCATTTGCTGTAACCTTCTGAAATGAAGTGCATTTTTACGTACAATTTACCATCTATACATATAATAAAATGGTAGGAGAGTTAAAACTGTAAACATTGAATATTTTTTTAAAAGAATACTTGGGGTGTGATCTAAAATCGATACCAAAGCCAAAAATATAGTTTTTAGAATTTTTGTCTGTTTGTTTGTCTGTATGTATGTCCGGGATAAACTCAAAAAGTACTGCATGGATTTACTTCAAATTTGGAATGAATATTATTAAGTAGTCGGGTCAACATAGTGGCTACGTGTTATCACGCTATCAACTACGGGGAACGAGCAGTGAACCTTTATTTTTGCAACGCATTCTGTAACAACGTGTAATCTAATTTCATGTCGCATATAAACTTAAGTAAGATGTGGAGTAGATTCTTTCCACTCACACATAGCCATTTATTTACCGACTTCAAAAAAAGTTTTTTATGTATGTTACCCGATTTCTCGAAGACGCCTGTTACATAGGTACATAGACACCAACTTTAAACTGTAATTCAGATCAGATTTTTGGAAATTAGTAATTATTTTTACCTTTTTAGTGCATCTTTTTGAAGCTGGTTGTTTTTTTTTATGTTAAAAAATCCTGTAAAGTCATAACTTAGATGTTTTATAATTTATCACCATATAAAAAAGGTATCCTGTTTGCAAACTAGATGGCAATTGCGTCGAATTAGATCGCGCTATGGTTTCGTTCATAAAAAGTGATGTTATGAGTACAGATGTCGCCGCCTCAACCTGTAGAAACTGGGGTTACCTACGTTGCTATAAGTTATCGTGTCCTAGGTCGAATTAAACGTGAAAACATTTTCCTGAAAAATAAAAAATAAATATAGACTTAAATAAACTTCAATTGGACTACTGCTTAGCTATTATTATTATGTGTGTAAATTCTCAGTGTCAATTTTACAAAAGACAGTGTCCCTCTGTTACTGCACTTCCTGTAGATATAAAATGTAAAGAAGAAACGGGTAGATGAATATTATTTTAAAATGCATAATCATAGGTATTTTTGATGCTGTATAGCGTTCACGCAGATGAATATAATAAAGTACACAATACATATAAAAAATTAAAATCCCTGTAGGCGAATGGCGTTCTAAATAAATTGCCAAAGACACGTTTGTTTATACGGTAATGCGCTTTCGAAGGTTTAGCGTCCACGTATTACATTATGTCTTGGAACGTTAGATTTTACAATTCGTTGTCATAAAACTGTCGGTTGCCGCTAACTCCAACCACGAACAAACTACTACACAAATAACTTACTTTCCAAAAACAGCTGTATGTTTATTTTTCTGTAATAACAAGACTCGGTACACACCGCGGCGATTCACTAATTAATAAGTTAACATCTATTTTCGGCTTTATTTGGTAAATTGAATGTTGAAATTTAATTAAATTAGCACAAATAATAAATGGAAATAGTATTTGTGTTAATTTTGAAGTGTTTCACGTGAATATTAGTTTTTTAACAAAGTACCGAGCAACCGAAGTTGCTAACTAAGAGCACAATTGTTGCGGTCGTTTAAAACTTATTCGGTTATGGTCGTACTACGAAATTTGTTGATTTACTTTACTAGGTTATTGCTCTCTATTAAAATATTTTAATAAATCAAGGTTTTGTTCCAAAAATTCAGATACTGTTTATTTAGGAGAGCAGCCAAATCTTGTAATCCGATTTTTATGTGATACAAAATGTTGTTTTGATTATTGCTCAATGAAATAAATGTAAAGGAAAATTTTATGAGCAGGCATGACCAGCTTAATGTGTGTTGTCAGCCATCATACGTACCAACTGTTGGGACACCTCCTAGTCCTAACCCTCAAATCATAGGCAAAGACGACTTGGATCATGATCTGCTACTCGAGCCCAGTGCGAATAAGAGGTCTTGACATACTTATTTTGAATCTCTTCGTAGACGTATGCAGGTTTCCTAATATCTTTCTTCAACGAAAAACCAGTGGCACACACGAGAATCGTACTTGAGTACATATAACTTATAGACATTTAGCACCTAACTGGTCACGTACAGTGTGGTTTCAGAGTAACTTCCGTCCGCAAACGCTTGGGTTGTAGAATGAGCTCCCTGCCAAGGTTTTGTCAAAGGACTACAGTATGGGGTTCTTCAAGAAAAAAGTTATTAGATTTTTGAAGGGTCGGCAACACGCGAGTGATACCCCTGGTGTTGCAAGCGTCCATAGGCTACGGTGACCGCTTACCATCAGGCGGACCGTAAGCTTGTTTACCACATTAGTGGTATAAAAAAAAACGCGCGCCCTTCAGAACGTAGGGCGGACACCGATATGAACAGGCCATCACGACTTACACAACTTACAAGTGTTGTACTGTGTATAATAAGTTTTGTATTTCTAAAAGGAACCTTTTACTATTAAAACTACTCGTAGCGTTAAGGACCTTATGTTTGAATACAATTTCTGATGTTTGTAGTTTCGTTTTATTAAAATGTATAAAACAGGTAAACTATCAAAGCCAAACATCAAATACTTACAATCTAGCATTTAAACAAACTCATAACTTAAATTTGCAGAAATAGTAAAATATAAATGAAATGGAAAAATCGAAAAATAAAAAAATAATATTAAAACTGAGTCAAGCCATTCACGCACAGAAACTTTAATGGATGCTAAACGTCGGTGTGAGGGGCAGCCGGTTTAACAAGACGCCCGTATTTTCGGCGCTCTGGGACGTTAATTACTTGATTTATTTATATTTACTGTTCCCGCTTGCCTCACTCTCATGTTGTAATATGGTGGCTTCTTTGAAATGTACGCTTCTAATCTTAATACCTTCCTGATATTGATGACAAGTGCCGTCTAGGCACAAAATAAAATATCACAAGGATTCCTTCGCGCTAGAAATTCACTAGGTACAACGCGTTTTTTATATTTCCACTAAATAAGTAGCTACTATTATTATGTTACAGTGTCAGAGGTTCCGTACCCAAAGTTTCATTTAAATAAATGGCCATAATTGCACCGTGTAGCGCTGAGAGCGATAAAATCCATCCCTTTTCTGTATGCTTAGCGTGAAAGATACATCTTTTGTTATATTACCTGAATTACTATCCAGAGTGACACGGCAGGCATACAGTACTGTAGTGTCCTGACAAAGTGCAATTTATTACTATTTACATAATATGCAACCTAAAGCCTCGTCGCGCGTTTGCTCCTCACTACTTATGATATGTTTGGTTTGTGCTAGCGCGTTATAAATTACGCTTTAAATTGCAGTTCTTTAAAAAATACTGGTCTTCTTCCTGCCCAACTTCATTTGGGGTCAGGCCTTCTTGTCGGGCGGCGCCAGGATAGTCTATCTTGGGTCTATTCTAGGTTGTCAACGGTGGGATGTTTTGCATCTTCAGATCTCATTCTCTAGTAGATCGCAGCCGGTCTCTTCTTACACGACCAATGTTTATACCATCCATACCACCTGAGACAGCCTTCCTTGATTTTGTTTGGAAATAGGAGCCACTTTGAAGGATCCATCCTCTTTTTTTTGAGGTCATTTAAACCAAATACTTTATACCTGGATAGGCCTAGCGCCTCTAAAATAATAGCCAACATCTCAGCGGCGCTAATAGTATTGTGTAGCGCTGTGAACCTTGTAATATAAGTAGGCTTTTCACGCTAGTCGTCAAACGTCAAATCAAAGAATTTTTAGTATATCTGCACATAAAAACGGGGGGTTTTGTTAAATCACAAAAAGTCCCGACTGGTGCTGTTTTGTGCACTGATTTCTTTAGATTTTAATACTTATTTGATTTACTGTAATAAAACATTGATTCAATCCCAAAATACCTTAGGCTTTGGGTTCTACGCTTTACTATGATAAAAATGGTATCAATAACAAAAGTTGGTGGAAATCTAACACGACAAGATGTGGTAAATCAATAAAACTACAAATCAGGTGTTTTTTTTTAGTATAATGGCGGTGTATTTTTATTTACGATCTCTTTGCTACTTTTCGTTTAGGTTTTTCTTCGAGTAATTCATATTTATTTTCATGTATGTATCGCGTAAGTACTCTTTTTTGTGGTCTATTTCGTAAAACGGGCATAGATGATGTCTGACTGGAAATGGATTCTGAATTAACTTCTTCCTTGCAAATCTTTTTGGAATTTTGACTGGACGATTTTATTTTAGAATTTTGACTTGCTGTCTTAGGATCTATAAACGATGTACTGGAAGATGCCATGGCTATAGCATTGAAAATGGGCTCAGGCTCAGTTCGACATGCTGACTCGGAGCTTGTAGGTGAAGTATTGTGAACAGGCTCAGCATCTGAGGATAAGGTATTACAAAATGAAACAGAATCTTCAAATGAAGTACTGCAAGTAAGTTCTGGATTTATAGTTAAAAATCGACAATTGGGCTTCGATTCTATAGATACAATTCTGCATATTGGCTTTGGATTAGGGTCTATAGACAAAATGCCACAAGACAGTTTAAAATCTATGGACAAAGTTTCATGTGTATGTTTTGAGTCCTCAGAGAAGTTTTCATAAGATGATTCAGTGTCTACTTTTGATAAAGTATTGCACGATGGCTCGAATTCTGCTCTGGATACATTGCTACACGTGGGGTTATCTTCTTTAGAAAAAAAGTTTAATTTAATGTTTTCTACAGGGAGTTGCCTGCTTGGAGACTGAATTACTTCTTTACAGAAAGAGCTGCACGTAGGCTCAGTTAGCTCGGAAGACTCATCGCTGCCTGTATGTTTGTTATCTTCTATACTTAACAGGCTGCGTGGAGGTTTGATGTCTTCTATAGACAAAGGGCTACAAGGTAACTCGACATTTTCTGTTGACAATTCGCTGTACTCATCTATAGTTAAATTATTATATACAGGCTTAATATCGGCCATAGATAAAGAGTTACATGAAAGATTATCATCTTCGGTCGTGTTCCATGTTGGTTCCGGATCTATGGAGATTATTTCCATTTGAGTAACTTTTAGTTGGGGCACCAATCGCGAGTACACAGATAAAGAATTGTCCGTTTGGGTACCCTTGTTCATGTCATCCAAATTTTGAATTTCTAGTGTAGGCACAGCATTTTGCTTTAATCTCTTTCGACGTAAATTTTCTATTATGTGCTTGGGTTCGAAGTGTGATTCACAAACTCTGTAGGTTTTCTTTTCATGTCCACTGGTCGAGATGTCTTTACGATTAATAGCATTGAGCCACACTGCACATCTAAAACAAATTTATGATCTGTAATATATTTGAAAATAGTGACTAACATAGGTATCGCTTCTCTTAGTTTCTTATGTAAAAAATAACAGTGCATTATATTGCTAAGGCCGGGACTCCTGCTCGTGTTTCGCCAAAGCATTACTCAAAAACATCTACACAAAACATGTTTTGTTTAATGCAAGTATTGTCTCCTGCTTTGGTATTGCTGTTTTTGAAAACATTTACTGTCAAAATGACTTCAAACGTTGAAGACGTATTTTCAATTTTAGAAATAGTAGATTTAGTAAGTTCGATATTAACAAGGAGAAGACATTTGATTACCACACATCATAATACGAACGAAATTAATGATTAATGTAAGGGCCCTCGCGGGGGTAAATGTTTAGAGATTTTCCGTCAAGCGTTTAAAGCAAAAACATTGTTTCCATCAACAAAAATAAAGTTTTAACAAAAAATGTGTAGTGATACAATGTATTGTGTACATGTTTTGCTGGTGACCCGGCTTAGCAATAGCTAGATCGATTTGTCGCCCCCGAAAGCCCCTGCATACTAAAATTCATGAAAATCGTTGGAGCCGTTTCCGAGATTCAGATTATACATTTTTAAAAGAATTGCTCGTTTAAAGCTATAATTAGATAAACCTTAAGTAGACTAATTTACGTTTAGTTATTATTTTCATGTTATGTCATTAACTATGAAATTGCTATTAGTGCAACAAAGCAGGAGTAATTTTTTATACCTTTTTTTTTTATACTACTTGGGTGGCAAACAAGCCTACGGTCCGCCTGATGGTAAGCGGTCACCGTAGCCTATGGACGCTTGCAACACCAGGGGCATTACTCGCGCGTTGCCGACCCTTCAGAAATCTAATAACTTCTTTTTTGAAGAACCCCATACTGTAGTCCTTAGAGAAAACCTTATTTTTATTTCTATTATTTAAATTATTCTCAATGCGTCTTTGTCAGCGCATTGACAATTTATCGATGCTCTTCTTGAAAAAGTAAGCTGGATTGGAGGTAACAAACTTACAGGCATTTTGTACTGCTTCTCGGGTATAATTTTTTTTCTGCTAAGAAGCTGTCCTTATTCTGGAAAAAGTAGAAGTCTACAGAGTAAGGTAGATGACGAAGAGCTTCCAACCCTAGCTTTTGTAGATAGGAGACCTTCCTTTGTGCAGTGTGGGGTTGTGGGTTGTCGTGCAAGAGCAGCGGGGACGAGCGATTGAGTAATACAGCTAGCTGAAGATCTGCGAGCTTTTCCATCATTATTTTCAGCTCTTCAAAGCAGACATCCACAGTAATGCTCGGGTCATTAGCTAAGAAACTGTGATAAATCATTCCAGCTCCGGCATTAGACCACTAAACAGAGACTATTACTTTTTAGGGGTAAATTTTCGGTTAAGGTATTGCTTAGATGCTGAACCTGGGTCCAGCCAACATGATGAGTGGTTAAAATTGTCTAAAAGAAATAATTCTTCATAGCATGTGAAAATGCAATTCAAAATCTTAACCTTACGGCATGCCTCAACGCGTACATCGTGCTATGATTAGCATAGCCAACAACGGCTATGGTTCTTAGTCAGAACGACAACTTCATAGGTAAAGACCTACCTACTATTAAGTTATTACATATGTATAAAAAATATAATATAATATATAATAGGTATTTTTTGTAAAAACTAGGCCGTAAATAATAAGCTAATAGAAAATTAAATAAAAAACCGGTCACACTCACGCACCGTGGTATAGGCAGCACAAACTTATAGGTATTCATTATGGGAATTGTATTTTTAATCGATAAAAAATATCGTTGCTAGCTTTATAGCGTTAAAATATAATATGCGCCATAAACGGAGCTTAAACGGCCGTATCTTTTGCTTGCGTTGACTTAAATTTTGATTACTCCAAGGAAGTGCAAACCTGAGTATGTGATATTAATTTTAGCTTGATACCTCTACGCGTACCTGGGGAGCAGGGCCTTGACGGACGGACAGACAACAAAGTGATCCTATAAGGTTCTTTTCATTTTTAGGTAAGGAACTCTAAAAATGCAATATTTCTACAAATACCACATTTCATCAAGATCAGACTTTTATTATTGCTAGAATAGACACACACACACTTACAAACAAACTCACACATACACACACACACGATTTTTATGTTTCATATCTAGGTATCTATTCTATATCACAATATTTACAATCAAAAACTATGTATTATGTCAAAATCCTTTTATTTACTCCTTAGTTGCTCGGAAGTAGAAACTTTGGTCAATGAATAAACCGTCTTTGTCACTTACCTTTTCTCGTCCGATGGCAAAGTAAAGTATGTCAGACTAGAATCTGTCCTCATGCTCTTTTGACATCCGAGAACACAACAATTAATCATCATCACTCTGACACTGTTATATTTCAAACTAAATAGTTGGCAAAATCTAGTTAAATAATGATAGTTATCAAAGATGGCGTGTAAAATACAATACAAGTTGTTAGCTCGCAGCCAGACTGCGCGAGAAAGAGACCTCGAACATATCCGTAGAAGGTATAAGTGTGATAAGTGTGAAGAGTGCCGTGGTATCTGCGCCTGTGTGAGCGTGAGCCCGTACCGATTTGTGAACTGAAGCGTGAATGTGACGGGTGGCATTACGTAACGCACTTGAGCGAGCGAGATATCGAGCATACGGTACGGTCGTGTTTGAACACTTGTTAATGTGCGTCAGCCGTCGATATTTTACACTGGTGTGCCCTTTGTTTACTATCGCCATCGCGCCATGATGTGCCGGCCGGCTGTTAGCCGACGCACACACTTACAATCAATCACGTTATGAAGAGTTGCATTACATTACAAAATGAGAATGAAAGAGCTGGCAGTTTGTTCAGAGATAGAAGATGACCTTATCATATATTAATTAAATAAAAAAAAAATAGGTAATAGGTTCGAGAAAAGGGTTAATGTGTTGATATGGTAAGCACCGGTATTATGTCATTTCGATAATATACTCCACACTTTTTTGGAATACAACTTCTACTATCTACTTCTTTTTTTAGTGTTCCGTAGTCAAATTGCAATAAAAATATATGTTAAATAAATAAAAAAAAAAACTACTGCAAAAACATTAAGAACTGAAAAACCATTAAAAAAGTGCATAGGTACCAAACATTTTACATGTCAACATGCTTATGTTTGCAGTCGGTTTTTTTTAAATTTAATTATTTATTTTTATTAACAGCCTTTTAGTTTTAGTTTTTTTATTGACTGGCGCTTGATTATTTTATGTTAGTACCTTATAACTCTCGGGATATGACTACTTTTCATTTGAGATCTCATTCATCGAAATCGGTCCGGTACAGCATGTTACAATGGAACGGACATACCAACCCACATCCATATGTACCTACTTACATACGCGCGAAAAACATTATCCTCTTTCTTTGTCCGTCGGGTAAAAACGGAACCCTCTATGTCACATTCGCATCACAGCATAGCCTTATAATTCCACCTTCTTTGCATCGATTCAAATGAAATTTTATAGGAAATCAAAAATGCATTGTTTTGCAAGCAAGACCTTTTCAATGACATGTCGCACAATGGGATGCGCGAAAACAGGAATTGACCCCTTAGTTACTGTATTAGTCGCCCTCCCCTTAATTTTATTTACAAATTTCATAACAAAACTGTATGGTGGTTTACAAAGGACAGCTTCCTGAAATTATTGAACAGAATCAATGCAAAGACATACGGACATGACGGAAATATAAGAATTCTCTGAAACCTTCTACGGTGTGTGGATGAATTCCCTGACGTTCGATGGCGAGCGGTGCGATGGTAGCAAGTAGCCGTGGGCATCATTTTGAACAATTCCTCAGAAAACATCCCATTATACATGCGGTAGAACACACAAAGGGAGGCAAAGTCTCTCCTCAGACTTTAGGGTTGGATACGGCTTGCTAGTTTGGGATCGTCGACGATTCTCACAGCCCGTCGTTGCACCGAGTCAAACAGGCCAAACTGGTATCCGGCTGCACCCGCCAAGAGATGGCAGCAGTACCAGAACTCCATATGGGGCCGGACTAGCGAATTGTAAAGCAGCAACCTTGCCCCTAGGTGAATATACTGCTTCGCTCTGTTGAGTACACCAAAGTTTTTTGGACGCCAGCTTCACCTTGTGTTGCAAATGATTTCTGAATCTGAAAATAAAAACGATAAATTAGACTTTATAAATACTTCCAATATATTAATGAAGTTTTTAAAAATCCGCAATAATTCCTATTCTACAGAACTCTAACTTAACGACACACATTTCACCAGCTTTTGGTTAATGTTTCAAATCTTCACATTTTTGTAGTAAATTAAAAAAAAATAACTCGATGCAGTCGGTTTACAGACTACGGTTGGTACATAACATAACCATAGGTATAAGGTTCACATTTTTGCTATTCCCTCTGAAACTAGAAACTTTAAAATTAGCAAATTATGAGAGAGATAATTTTGCTATTCGCGAGAAACGAAATTTGGTTAAGAAATCAGAAATTAGTTTCATGTGTCAACAGACAACTAAAGGTTCCTGACTTTAACTGGTATCATAATAAATAATATACATTTAAATATTAAATTTGACAAATATATCTTTATAAATATATGCCATCGCGACACGTATTACCGAAGGATTGGTCAGAGATACTACGAAAAACGCTCGTCTGTAATCCTCGTTTCACCGGTGGTATCCAGCCCATCGCTGTACCTGGCACAAACCATAGGAGCGTACAGTGCTGGATTAAGTCATTTTAAATTCCGAAGGGACCCCTTTCTCATTAAGTAGTTATGTAGCAATTAAACCTTATACTAACACCATATTTATAATTTATGCCCGTAAAGAGCCGCAAGCCTTATTAGTATGGTAACGCTGGGACCGCAACTATACAATTCACAAATTGTAACCATACTGGTTACCCCTACCGAAAATAGAACTCAGGACCTTCGACAACACGTCCAACGTACTCTACTTCCAGTTACGAGTAGGGTTCCCAGGTCATTTAGGTAAAAAAGGCCGGACTCCTCAAATTTTTTTTGTCTTAGTACAACACAAAAATTTTCTTTTTAAAGTTAAACAAGTTTTTTTTACTATTTAGCATAAAAAAAGATAAATTTTAATCCTATCAAGAGCCTGACAGGCCGGACACCGTCTAATTTGGCCGGACACGCAACCAAAAAGCCTTACTGTGTCCGGCTTTATCCGGACGCCTAGCAACCCTAGTCACGAGTGGTAAAAAATAAAAATGTACTCATTTCTCTATAAAATCACCTATTTATATGTTGACAACAGAAAGCTTTATCAAAAATGTGTGCGAAATAAATGTCATTTTCAGAATTTAAACTGATGCCAGGTCAGGATTGAGAAAAGAATGCGGACTGTAAAACATTATTAATTGAAACGTAAATAATAACTAATTAAGCACATTTTAAATTCCGCCCGCGCTAAATTCGGTTATCGGCGAGAAATTTCTACGGCAATTTCTTGATTATAATAAGAAAGTATGCTGTAGCAAGCTATAGTTGTTGCTGAATAATTTTTTCTTTTCTTTTCTGTAGTTATTTCAAGTGGAATCCGTTCATAGCTATTTCTGTGGGAACTTTTGAATACAGCCTATGTCCTTTTCCGTCCCTTTAAAAATATCTGTGCCAAAAAAAAGCTGGTTGCTGTTATATTGACAATTACGATTACGTATAATATTGACAATTTAAAACGTGTAAAGGTTTGGAAGTTTATTTATACACATGTAGTAAACGAAAAAGTTAAATAAGATTTGCTTTAATAATTTGCTCCACTCTAATGCAAAATCAAATCAAAAT
The DNA here is from genome assembly GCA_946406115.1 of Apoda limacodes. Taxonomy (NCBI): domain Eukaryota; kingdom Metazoa; phylum Arthropoda; class Insecta; order Lepidoptera; family Limacodidae; genus Apoda; species Apoda limacodes. The sequence continues at coordinate 12,841,356 of OX291543.1, read as the reverse complement.
CAAATTTGATGACTTGAATAATACTGATCGAAAATGAACGAGTCGTTACACTTTACCAAGATAAAGTTTATAGCTTTTTGAAATCGTTATTCACTTGTTCCCCGTCTCGACATAGTCACAGTAGGTATATTTCATAGGAATATCCACGGGGAGAGTTTTGGGGAGTTTAAACCACCTCCTCCCGAAATGAAAACTCTTTTATAAATGTTGTGGTTTTACATATTCACTTAAACGAAAACTTAACTTAACTTAAAATGATGGACTATCCTGAATTATGGAATATTTATCCATTATTATGTTTACTAATAACTTTGCTGTGTAAAAGAGATTTCTGTGACAACGGATTATACAGCAGTTCTCGTCTTTAGTGACTTTTTTCTCAGAAACTCGTGAACGTTTCAAGTTGAAATTAATAACAAATACTAAGGTCCATTTAAGCTGTAAAAAAATCAAGTTGATAAGTTTTTGTCGAATATTTTGGCAAACAAATCAAAGCATGTAGGGTACTTTCCGTTGTCCTTGAATCACGAAATTTGGCAAGAAACAATGCCATGTAGCACACATAAAGGAAAATATCTGAAAACCTGATGCATCACATTTTTTTTTGCGATTATAAACTTATTTGCAGTTGGTATACTAACCACGACCTATGTCGATGTATTGGGACAACAGTTTTCCAACGGTAAAGTTAAGTTTTTCCCTCAATAAAGTTTACCTTTTACGAGTCCGACTCGCATTTGACCGGTTTTTTTTGGTGCATAAGAAGATTTTAAAAGAGATAAATTTGATAAACAGAAGTAAAATTAAGTGTCGAGAATCACAAAGATGTTACAAAATCTTATCGCTATCGTTGTTGTTGGCATGCTAAAATAAAAGATTAACTTTTTCAGAATGAAGAAAAAAGAATACTATGCAGAACTGAATACAGAAGCTATTATTGTATAAGACATTAATTTAATTTTGTTGTAGTTCAGGAAGTACAACTCTTGATTTTTGCTTTTACCCTGGCTTAGGACCACGACTCCCTGAGCAAGACCCTACGACTCTCCCGGGGATCGCGCTTGCAACCCATAGGTTAAAAAACACTGATTTAAAGCAGCAAGTTTTTATAGCACAATGCAAAATCGCCGTTGCGTCGCCGATGTTAAAAGTATCGTGTCTGCTGAAGCCCTTAGTTATTTTTAGGGTTCCGTACCCGTATAGGATCACTTTGTTGTCTGTCTGTCTGTCTGTCTGTCAAAACCCTTTTTCTCAGGTATAAAGTTGAAATTAATAAACAATAATACTAAGGTCTACGGTCCTTAGGAGTTGTAATAAAATCAACTAAATGAGTTTCAAAGTCAACGCAATTAAAAAAATACTGCCGAAATACGGCCATTTTTGTTGTATTTTTGACATTCACAAACAAATTAAAACCTATAAGGTACTTCCGGTTGTCCTAGAATCATGAAATTTCACACGAAGCAAGATCTTACATCACGAATATAGAAAAAAAACGTTAATATGTATCTATAACACATTAAAAAAAGAGTTTGTCTGTCTGAGAAGACCCTTTTACTTAAGAACACGTGGAGTTGTCAAGTTAAAATTAAAATACGGTTATTTTTGTCACAAATAAATCAAAACCTATGAGGTATTTCCCGTTCACCTAGAATCACGACATTTGGCAAGAAGCATTGCCATGTAGCACACATGCAGGAAAAAAAATTAAAACCGTAAATTAGTCGTTAGATCGTAAAAAAAACCGTAATCACGACCTATGTCGATGTATTGGGAAAATGTTGCCTAACGGCAAAGTTAAGTTTTCTTTCCTCAACACAGTTTTCTTTTTACCGCCCTCCCCCCTTTTAGGGTTCCCCTCTGTGCGCGAGTCCGACTCGCACTTGACCGGTTTTTTAGTAGTGACAATGTTTCGATATACTTACAAAAAGTCTTTATTTTATGTTGCTGCTTCTGTGTAATTCAAATAAAAATAATTAAATTAGTCGATCGTAGTGAACTGAGACCTTCGTGACTTTCCATTTCAACCCATTATTAAATATTTAAAGTATGTACCCACTTTTAGGGTTCCGTATCTAAAGGGTAAAAAACAGGATCCTATTACTAAGACTTTGCTGTTCGTCTGTCCATGCGTCCGTCACCAGTCTGTATATGATATATGATGTACCGGGATAGGTAGACATTTGAAATTCTGTTGCCGTTATAACAATAAATCCTAAAAAAACAGAATAAAATAAATATTTAAGGGGGCTCCCATACAACAAACGTGATTTTTTTAACCGTTTTTATAGATAATGGTACTGAACCCTTCGTGCGCCGATTTTTTATTTATTTAATAAACTAAATCCAATAATGCTTATCTGGCATAAAAAGCATCAGATCAGTTCCATGTACCTAATTATTGTCATTGATTTAACACGGAGGTACCCCCTTTCATTTCGACCCGATCACCCGATCAGGCATATTTTCTTACCTTATAGTTTTCATCTCTCTTTGCACCCCATATCTCAGTAACCCCACGATCGAGCCTCAACTCATGGGCCTCAATTTATCGTGTAAGAAAAATCATGAATATTGGAGAAACGGTAACCAAGTTATTGCCAAGTTAATCAAAGATACAAACGACACAGCTTCTTACCACTTAGACCTCACTCGCTGAGCTCGCTCGGTTAATAAATCAACCATATCAATATAAATAATATAAATGTAAGTGAAAGTATGTCTGATGAAATTTGGCATGGAGATAGTTTAAGTCCCGAGGAAGGACTAGGTACTTGAAAACGGCGAAAGTCGGTTTTATTTTTCTATAATTCAGGCGTTGACGTTGAGATCCTACTCCGATAACTGAATTAGGGGCGGGTGGAACCGCGGGCAGAAACTAGTATGATAATAAATAAATAACCAATTCAGCTTTTAAGTGCCTATTGTAAGTTTGATTTCAAGTTCTATGAGAAATAAATAATAGTTTAAAAAAACTAAAAAACACGCTATTTATAGAAAACCGAACTAAAAAATAGAAAATAAATTTTAATGAATTTAAATTAAGAAAATAGTGGTAAAAATTTCAAAGAATATAAATAAATAATAGTGTGAATAAAAAAAAATATTTTATTTTAAAAAAAGCGTGGGGTGCTTTTTAAGATATTATCGAAATGATAATCACTCTACTCATATCTGTCAATAAAATATTTATAACTATTGACACCATTTTTTTTTTTATTCACACTATTATTAATTTATATTCATTGAAATTTTTACCACTATTTTCTCAATTTAAATTCATTAAAATTTATTTTCTATTTTTTAGTTCGGTTTTCTATAAAAAGCGTGTTTTTTAGTTTTTTTAAACTATTATTTATTTTCTACTTTTTAGTTTGGATTATTTATAATAGCCTTTTTTTTTTAATTTTAAACTATTGCACGACTCATGATGCGAAGCATCAGAGAGTGCTTTACGATCGAAAAATTTTTTTCGCCTTATTTTATCAACTATTTTTTTGCAAATTGAAAAATGGAATAATTTTATCAAATTAGTGTATTGCCATCGGTCCTCAATAAATCTACAAAGTTTAAACAAAATCTGGCCCAAAGAAGTCGGTTACAAACAAACATACAGTGTACCACGGGCAAGGCGCGGGTGAAGCTAATAAAAAAAAACCGTGTCAAAACGCGTTCGTTAAGGTCGGTTCTTCATTTCCATACATTCATTTTTGACGCGAAAAAAACTGACACTATTCTATTTGTCTTCAGCAATAATAAAAATCGGCCAAGTGCGAGTCGAACTCGCGCGCAAAGGGTTCCGCACCATTTTCTATAAAAACTGCAAAAAAAATCACGTTTGCTGTATGGGAGCCCCCATAAATATTTGTTTTTTTTTCTTTTTAGTATTTTTTGTTTAATAGAAATACATCTTCGGTTAAAATTTAAACTGTCTTACTATCACGGTTCATGAGATACAACCTGGTGACAGAAGGTAGTACATAAGTAGACAAGTCTTAGAAATATGACTTTTTTTCCGTACTCAAAACAATTTGAATTGCATTTTATTGCAGTTTTCAGTCCTAATAGATTTTAAATTGAATTAAAAAAAAATAGGGTATTTGAGCTGAAATTCGGCGTAACGATATTTTATATGTGTGTGTATCTTAGAAATTGTGTAAACCAAAATCTCATCGGATTTGTTATCAGCGACCCTGAAAATACCCGAAAGTCGTTTTAAAGCCATCGATATAAAAAGGGTTAGCTAAACCTCGTCATATTAATTATTCTGTACCCCCGTATTGAGTGTAGTCAGCGCATACATGAAAATCCATATAATAGAATTAACTACTCGGATTTTTTATTTGCATCCCCTAAAAACCAGTGATAAAAACAGGAAAATTTATCGGAAAATTTAAGGCGCTAAGCCTTAATTTATAAAAAATTAAGTTAATGCAAACGGTTTTCTTCAATTAGACAAAATTTCGACTTTGGGGCATGCATTTTCTATTCTATATACTTATGTGCTTTCGTAATTTCACCCGCGTAGAATTGGAAATTGTCAATGAAATCTATTTCTCTTCTATGTCTTCCCTAAATAAGCAACCTATTTCCTTGCCAAATTTCATGAAGATCGATTAAATGGTTAAATTGCGAAATAGTAACAAATAGACAAACAGTGTTACTATCATTAATAATATTAATTAATATCTGTGTATGGCGTGTACAACTATTAGGTCATTATGTCTCCAAATGACAGAAAAATCTTGTTAAAATCTACAAAGATTTGCCAATTCTTTTTCTTGAGCTAGTAACCCGTTCTCTCCTCTGATTTATGTTTGAAAATACGCAACGTATGTCGACACTCATCTCATAACAAGACCGTGTGCACGTCCGTCCGTCCGTTTGTCGGCCGGACGCACACTTCACGTATAATCTTGACTCGCCTCAGTTAGAACTCAGAACATATTCTGTCAAACAAATAAAACATTTTGTAATATGTAAGCCCCATAAACAAAGTTCTAACATGCATCTTTCAACATTGCCTTCACTTGGACACGCACACCTCCGTGCTGTGTGTACGTATGCAGTTCGTGCATGTGTAAGTGCAGCTCAGCTGTTATTTGTTGTTCAGTATCGCGAGGACTCGGCTGGAGGTTGATGACCCGGCCAAAGATTATTGTGTCAGACGTGAATCTTGCAACAGATAACATAGTAGGTAACCTATTAGTACCTGTTAGATAAACATATTTTGTATTTTCACTTGTCATCATAACAATCTAATAAAATAAAAATGGAAAAAGACTACCTCTATTATAATATTGTTACTAGTGGTCCCGAACTAAGAACACGTTTTGTTTTATTTTGTAACCCCTAACTAAACCTAATATACCCTAAAAAACCTACATTTTAAATTTTAGTATTGTAATATGCAAATAAAACGCTATCATTTCATACCTACTGGATCATATTTTTAACGTAAGATTTTACGGCTCTCTCTGAGAATTTCAGTAATCCCTAAAGCGAAATAACTAGAGAAATGATGATATTCATTGCGATACTTATTAAATTTCAGTTATGAATCTTCACGGTTTTTATGTTCAAAAAGGGGGTAACCAGTGGGTGGTTACACACTACACATCATAATGTGGGTGACAGCCTCTTTTCTTCAACACTTTAGTCCTGTGTGACAAGGGGTGAGCCTATCCTGGCCACACTGCTTGTGTTGCAGTGTATCTGGACTAAGGTGGTTTATGTATGTCCGAAACTTCGTAAGTTACCAGCTTTTAAGTAATTCTTAAACGGTAAAATAAAAGACCAGGGACAAATAATTATTCTCTCATAGCCAGATCCCGACGAACTATGTGTAAATGGTAAGCGAGCATTGGGATGGATATGTAGGTATATTTAAACAGCTTTTTTTCTGAATCTATAAAAGAGAAAAGGTCATCTTGTCGTATCTACAATTTTATATACTTTGCCGCTTAGCAACAGGCGCGTTCGACAGTAGGACACGGCGTAGGCGTTGCGCAAGGCCCGGTTCGATACCAGTCAAGGCTTAGCTCTGCTAACCAACGTTTGTACAAATGTTTTAAACAAAGAAAATTTGATGACTGTCACCTACTATTAGCTAAAATAAATGTTTGTTGTAGGTACGAGTATATTTTCTATAATCCAAGAATCTCTACATCTAATGCCATTGCTTGATATAACTTAAGCGAGTTACAATTTCTTATGCCTTTACTTTTGTTTGATAGAATTGACGTGTAAACGGTGTAAGTATTTTGATGTACGTTAGTACACGTAAGACTAACTCTTATTTATTATTATAATACCTACATATTTAAATTGATGTAATACAATATTTTTTTCTATTTTAGGGCATGACCAACACGTTGTGGTCGGGAGTGCTGGAAGATTGGCTGAGGATAGGGATGGTTAGTAATCATGAGATTAAAAAAACACCCATGTAGACCCCTAAATTTACCTTAGCAACCAGGCTAACAAACAATGTTGGTTCCAATATTATTTACGCCAGTGTATTTGTTGGCCTTAGCCGCATTGTAATAAACAAGTTATTGTTGTTTAGTGTTTCTAACTTGGCGTGGCCGATCAATTAGAAGAGATAACGCGCCGATGGACACAAAAGATAACTTGAAACTCACCTAGGTTTATTCAAAGTTATATGTTTATTTTGACAGGGTCCTTCTCGACTTGTGAATATGGGGAGGTTTTTACAATTATTTGGCGCATATACGCAAATACACATGTTAATATTGAGTACCTATCTATCTTTTATGACTGGTGAAGTAGACTGGGTCCCTGAAAGGGGTAAAATGAGGGTTGGGAAACGTGTATGAAAATCAGTCTATTTTGAAAGCATTGCATTTAGCATAAAAATTTGGTGTTTAAGTAGAAAATAAAGATTGATGATTTTGAAAAATGATTTCTTAAGGGGAAAAACAGGGGATGAACATTTGTATGAGAATCCGATATATTTTTTTTTGTAAGTGAAACTGAGAACAGATAAAAGCTTTCTGTTTTTAAAAAGTTCATGCAGGCGAAGTCGTGGGAAAATGCTAGTATGTATATATAAAAAGAGGAACTGACTGACTGATTTAATGACACATTAACGCACAGCCAAAACGGCAGGGAGTAGAAATAAATTTGACAGGTACCCAACCTTTCTAAACCTAGGATGGACGTGATTCTCTGTATGTTTGTAAACGTTCTTTAAAGGAGCTAAAGCAGGGAATGAAAAAAAAAAGAAAAATTGTATAAGAATTTCGATATTTTTTTAGGTAAAACCATGAACCGTTAAAGCTTTTTTTTTCAAAAGTCTACGTGAACGAAGTCGCGGGCATTAGCTAGTAAAAATATATATAGAGAGCGAACGAAGTTTGTTTATATGTAGAAGGTAATCTCCGGAAACATTGCACCAATTTTAAAATTCTATCTCTATTTGAAAGGTATATTATTCCAGATAGACATAAAATATAGTATTATATTAATAAGGGAGAGCCACTATAGCAAAACAACGCTCGCCGGGTCAGCTTGTATCTTATAGAAAAATGCCAATGTAAATGGAAAAATATATCCAAGATACATTCTGAACATATTATTATTATTTATTTGGTTATCAAATTTATAAGTATTTCAGTATTTATTTCAGATTCGTTAAGTACCTACTAAATAGCTACCGGATAGGGGTTAGTATCAAATAGGTAAAAACCCGATAGCAAAAATATCGGGCGAAGTGTGAGGTCAATAGTCACATAGGTCATAAAACCGACCCGACGGGTTCTAATGGGGATACAGAATGAGCGTACGTCGTCAGCGACTTAAAAAGTTATAAGTGAGGAAAATAGGAAAACCGAGTCGTTGGAGGCTTTTGCTTCGTTAGGCGACGGTATATACATATTCATATACCGGTTACCTATATTACTTTCCTATTTTACTGTATGGTATATATAAGTGTGTATGTGTATATATCATCACTGCTTCTGTTCTCAGAAGGAGATAATCAGGAGCTGGATATACACCCACATTATAATGTTAGGGGTTTGCCTCTTTTCTTCTGAAGCAGCAAGTGTGCTTTAAAGTAAAATAAAAAACCAGAAACAGAATAATATACCCCATTGACTGTTCCTAACGTAACAAATTAAATTAGTATTGAGCATGGAGAATCAAGAGTTTAGCGAAATTTTAAATAGCTAGCTAGCAGCTAACAGTTTTAAATTGAACTAAGTGATACTTTAATCTTTAAAATTGCGTATGAGATTCATAAGTTACTTTTTCACAAATAATAACCTATATTTTAAGAGTTATTGGCTTCCAAAGATAAAACATAAGTGTAAGACCTTTAACTTTGATATCGCTTTTTTTAAAATCTGAAAAGATACCGATAGAAGAGTTTTTGAGATATCTCTAGCACATAATTATTAGTTTTTGCTAATAATTTAACACAGAAATGAAGTAAACTGACATAGGACAGTGGAAGAAATAAAAAAATCAGAGCGGATACTTCTCAAACCGCCGGCTGGTGAACCGGACCACGTGACGACCCGGATGTACGAGCATGTTGCGGAGTCTACCGGTGCAGCTTTAATGGGTTAAAAATCCACAAAAATTAGGTACCGTGGTAAGTGGCGCAAAATTAGTTGATAAACGAACCCTAGCGGATTGTGTTGACAATGCTTTACTCTACCTTCTTAAGGTTTTTTTACATACTAATTTTGCGCTACTTACCACGGTACCTAATTTCCTAATAAGTAATCTGGATTTTTTTAACATATTATAAATACAAATCTCTTTGTTAGGTTCCCGTGGGCACAAGTAATTCTAAGTTTTACACAAGCAAACTGCATCCGCAACAAGAATACAATCCATTTGTTCCTACCGTTTTATAAAAGGAACTGCTACATTTATATTTAAAAAAACTCATAATGACCCGGAAAATGTGTATCCGGAATAACGGGATAAATAATACAGAAGCCGCAAAAAAAATCATAGCCATTACGTTAAATACATAAATAATATAAAACAACGACTATTTTCGTATTTTTATAACAATATAGGTAAAGTATACAATAACAATATACGAAACACAAGGAAAATGATGTAATAAAAATAACATAAACATTTCCAAGCGCCATCACGTTCTGTGAAAATACATCGAGCTGCCCGAGATCAGTGCATTGTTCCGCGGATCTGCGATGTGTGATGGGAAGGGTTCCGGGCACGTTGCCGTAAAGGTTAACCGTAAACAGTGAAATATAGCCTTTATGGGCACTGCGCTTAGTTTCACACACAAACCGCTGAAAAATAACAAACAAACTTTGACCTTTAGTGCTTATAGCAGGGACGTCAAAACATGTGTTCCATAACCTGCATCATAGTTGGTCACGGCGGCTCTTTGTTACCTTTAATGGAAATTGTTTACGTCTACTTAGTTTAGGCAATTACACTAAGTAAAAAAACTTCGACAAAAAAAGCAGGCAAAAGAATTCAGGTGCTGCCTGCATTTGGTAAGGTGCGTCAGGTCTTTACGTTGCCCATATCTTAATGCTTAAAGACGAAGGCTTTTGATCTAGGCATTTTGCTGGTCACAGTTGTGGATAGTTGATCTGATCCACAAGCAAAAAGTCGGTCAGCGGACTACAGAAAGGGCTATGCTCGGAGTTTCTTTTAAGGGTATGATCAGAAAAATCCTACGGAGACACAAGTTTGGGCGTTCACCGCTAAGAAAAGTCCCAAAATTCCAGAGCATAACCCTTACTGTCTTCAAGAGCATTGGGATCATGTTGACATCGCCAGCGATGCTCAGTTCCAAATTCATTTGAAATACAAGGTGAAGCTGGCGTCCAAACAACTTAGAATACTCAACAAAATGAAGCAGTACTTTACGTTGGAGCAAAAGTTTAAAAAGGAGTACTGCTGCCAGCAAATTCACCCGTATTCCAGCTTGGCCCTTTTAAATTGGTTCAACGACGGTCTGAGAAAATTGTCGGCGATCCCAAACTCATAAGCCGTATCTAATCCTTATGTCTGAGGAGAGAGTTTAATGAGAAAGCCGGAGGACCGAATGTGGTGGCGTTGATAAGGAAAGGCCTATGTCCAGCACGGAATTGTTGTAGGCTGATTAATTGAAACTTTGTTTTAGTTGTCTTTATATGTATGTTATTATTTCCAGTTCGTAACTTGCAATAGGACAGTGTAATCGATTAAAATGTGAGTAGGCCGTGGCGTTAAATACATCTACAATGTTGTCAAACAAACCGCTGCAAAATGGTTATGGAAATGGGATATACCTTTGTATGGGCAATAGAGTTTAGCGTAGTCTTTACGGGTTTACAATGCGCATCGAAGCGCGTTTATGTCGCGGTAACGAGCGAGCGTGCACTTTATTTCGAGGTAACAGCGGGCACGCTACGGTTATGTCATATTTATCTGTGGCAACATTTAAATTTTTACGACTTTATTTTGTAAAGGGAGAATGTTTTCACGTAACCACAAAATAAATCATTTAAATTCGACGCTTTTTGTGCTTCGATAAAATAATGCGGGATTTAAATTGTTTTTAATCATTTCAGTCGATGAACGTTCAATGTTGAAAATATGTAGGCCTCCCCATATGTTGTCAAACTACGGAATCTAATACTGTACCGTAAGTCATTACTTATGGTGCACACAATGTACGTATATCATCACTCCTGTAATCTCATGTAATCTCTCTGTGTGTGTGGGTAAGTAGTAAGAGCAAAACTGTTAGTAAAGAGCAAACTATGCTAATATTATATACACATAGAAAACAGTAAGTTTTTTTAAAGTTATTTTATTACAGTCTTATAAAGTACAGTGAAGAGGCCGTGGGCGTGCCAAGATTGTATAGACAGTCTAAACTTACCTATAAATGTAAGACATACATAGTATGTGCTTATCAATGCTTATCAATTTTACCACACACATATCTCGTAGTATTATCATATACACACTTACTGAAAGAGTAAGCAATTACGTTGCTAAAAAAAATTATTTTTCGCGTATCATTCTTATACTTAACTTCAGTTAATATATTATCATCACAATCACTGTCTGTTGGTTCAGGTTGGACAGGCTGGATGGTAGTGCCGTTGTCGCTGAGAAATCTTTATGGGCATTGGACACCTTTATGCAGCGGGGGTGACGCGAAGTTGATACCAGAGTGCTACCAACTAAAAACCAGCGTTCAACTGCCACCACCTGCAGGAGTCACGGGTACTCATCCGAAACACCCACGGCTATTTAAGTCTGAGCTCTTATTGGTAAACTGTTACTTTAATAGATCATCTAGATAATATAGTCAATAATAGTATTATCAGCATTGACGTAGCTTGTACAATTGTAAACAGATATGTAAATAAGGCCCGACAGACGGACGCGACGGACAGCTAAGTGAGCGATAACCGCTGCTATCTGCGGGCCAGAGATGAACGCGCGCGGTACCGGTTGCGGGCCGGTTGCAATCGCCGGCCCTGGTTGACCCCCCGCGATACGGAGAGTATTGCGGGGGTACGTGTACACTCGCTCGCAGTTACTTTACTTTCATTTATTTATTAGTGAAACGTCTAGATTGAGATATGACAATTAATTAATAAATCACCATTAAAAGGTTAAAGTTGAGCGCATTTACAATCTTCCATGGCAATTCAACGATACAACTCATTTTATTATTTATATAAAAATACCAAACCCACAAAGACACAAGTCTGCGCGTTCGCCGCTAAGGAAACCCCATTCACTATGGTCACACAATTTAAATTAAATTTCCGCGGTAAAGATCATATTCTATTGACGCGTTCTATTGACGTTCTAGTGACGGTATCTAGATACCTTGTGTGTCCAGATCGAAAGCAAAAAGACCATGGGGTGAATTGACGGAGTAGAATTTCCTTTGTATTGAACACGATCGATCCTAAACGGGTTTACTCTTACATTTGAGAGTTTAGTTTATTTTCAATACTTTATTAATGACACTGAATAACAATTTTTTTTTTAGGTATAATGTAATTTTTAAACCTAATTTTGGTAAGAAACACAAATGATTTTTATTTAATTTATATACGCCATGGTCACCACTTAACATCACGCGGGTCGAAAGGTTGTTTGCCACATTAGTGGAATGAATTGTTACCAAATATTGAAATCAGTAACAACATTCTTATCAACACAGAACGCATAGGTAAGTACTAGCTAGACTAAGGGTGGGTAAACTTTTAAAGGTTAAAGTTCGCGGGCCGAAGGGGGCCCGCAGGCCTTACTTTGCCAGCACATTTACTTAATCGCCGCATAAAAAATAATTAAATACTGTAAGTAATTTGACGCATAAGATAATTAATTAGGCACGTTTAATTTGTAATAAAGCTGGATACGTAGCCGTGTGCTATAAAATTTTAAGGCTTTTTTATTTTTCCCAGGAGCTCGCGAGCCTGCAGCGCCGTAAAATAGAATTTGAGGATGTTTTAGGAAAAACTGTTTGAGTTGAGAGAGTTGAGACCTGTTTACTTTGAAAAATACTTTTTATGTTTCTTTCCTCATAGATAACATTTCTTCTAGCAGCTAGGTTCATCCATACTTTATTATGAATGTGAAAGTAAGCTTATTTGTCCTTTCTTCGCATCGCAACGGAGAATCCACTTCTGCTGAACTTTGGCACAGAGATAGTTGAAGAGGCGGAACAGGCCAAAGGTTTCTTTTTACTTGGAAAATTCAAAATTTCCCGCAGGAATAACTATAGGGAACCGAATCCTGCACAAAAGAACTATAGCTTTCTGCAGGAAACTTTCTATTACATATATCTATAATCAAGGAGTTGCCTTAGGAACCCTACATCGATAAACGAATTTACCGTGGGCAGAGTCGTGGGCAAAAGCTATATAATATAATATATTTAATTATTTAGGGTTTCATAGCCAAATGGCAAAAACGAAACATACATCGTCTTATCAAATGGATATGCCGGTACTGGCTGAAAAAAAATTGTTTGTGTAATTTAAGTCTATAATTTTGTAGTCTTTTAAAAACGAGAAAAAAACATAAAATTGATAGGCAGAAACGTACACGTGAAAATTATAGTGCAATGTTATGAACTCAGATATTTAAATCTCAGACAGAGGTCTATCCCTCTGAGTTTGAGTAATATTATTATTTTAGCGAGTTTATTGACTATTTCTATCCGAGAAAAAGAAATTCTTGTTATTTTGACATTTCACAATATCTCGTTTTTAATTATTTAGCCGGTGTAAGCGTAACTGCACAAGACAATGGTTATAAACTACCATGTGTTTGCTTATAGGTACACTTTCTACAGCTTTCTTATCATTATTCCCTTCTCTGTGGTACAAAAAATACCATAGTGAAACTTATCTCCGAAGGGGTGGTCAGAATGTTATGTTCGTAGCGTAGACCCATAACATACACGTTTCACTAATGTCAATGATTTTGTTCCACAAATGTGGTAGGTGATGAGGCTATCGCTGTGCCGGGCACAAACCAGAGTCGAGTCAACTTTACAATTATTAAATTGTAATAAATTGGTTGCGTTGTCATGAGGAATTTTACAGCAAGAGCTAATACAGAATGTATAAATGCCTAATAATAATTAATTCAAATTTGTACAAAAGGTTACTTGTAATTTGATTTTATATCCCATCTAGTTGCTAAATTTAGAATTAGATAATTAAAGCTAAAATATTTTAGATTATCTCATACTGAAGCAAGGTTCATAGGTTAAAAAAAAAGACGAATCGGAGCTGATGTGCACTCAAATGATACAAAATAGTCGAACATATGCACAGTAGTTCACGATGATCAAATATAAAACAGTGACCTCAAAGACCCCGAATTATGTCGAGGGATAAAAAAAATACAAAATGTATCCACTGAGTGTTTTGCTGTAAAAAAAAACGGGTTGCACTCCGGGAGTGCCGGCAGAACTGAAAACATACTCGCTATTTACTTAACATCACTTCTTATCCATATTTATTTATTAAAAATAATAACTTTTGTTTATTTACTTTTTTGACGTTGTATATTTGACAGCTCAATCTGTCATAGAATTAAAATCCCATATCCAACCTCCCTGTATTACTCATAATCGCCATATACTAAAAATAAAAACTAACCTAATGTAAATAAAGGTCATGTGTCCTAACGCGAGTGACATCTTACCAATTTTTGATCAGGGCACGTGACCTGACGCGAGTTTAACAGTTTTTACCCATCACAAAAAAAGTGCACAGTGCCGCTAAAGAAGTTTTCACTTCAAAAATTCTCGTAATATGCGGCCGGCCTAAAACTACAGTTCCACATCCTATTTTAGATTACGTAATCATTTAGACTTAAATCAGAATCAGTTTAAAAGCGTTTTTAGCACGAGGAAGTTGCTAAAAATTATAGCCATTTGTAAATCAGTCAGTCGATTTATTTAATCACAAACTGCATCAGAACTTGGACACGAAACAGGGCTAACGTACGAGATACGTTTCTCAGTAAGAACACAGTCAGTAAAACAAAGAAAAAACTAAATCTGAACCTCACAAATCAAGCTGTTAATACTTTAATTCCATTCTATATCGGTAATCACGAAATGGTGCACGAAAATTTACAGTGCTGAAAATAACACGACACATTTTTGTTGGCGCTACCATCAACGCAGACAATGTGTTTTATATAAGTTTTCGTTTTCAGCCACTGGTAAAGTAAATATGCTTACTTATACAAATTTCCATTACGAATATACTTGGCCCGTTTTTCAAAGCTACTGAGCGGCTTTACGATGCTACAAAAGTCTTTTTAATATATTGTTGACTACCTTAAACGTACATTCTGAATAATGAATTTTAATCGAAGTAAGTCTTATTTCGAGGTATTAGAGTTTAAATTTGTAGTAATTATTAAGTAAATTAGTGCATAATGAACCTTTGTCGCAAGTTAAGCGAACACGCCCTACGGAAATGAGGTTAGTTAATATCTAAGTTCGAATTAAGTAACTGTACCTACACAGTATTTTTTAAACGTTACTTAGTAACGGAAATTGTATTTTAAGCAAATAGTTTTAATACATAAAAATTGGTCAAGTACGAGTCGAACTTACGCACCGAAGTTACAAAATAAAGGTTCCGTATTTACTAGCAATTTTTAAAAAAAACTACAAATTTCATACATTTTTTCATTCTGGTAGTAATGGTGGTAAAAAGTTAAGTGGTAAAACTTAAATGGTTTGACAAAAGAAGAAACTTTAATTTTCGTTAAAGAAGAAGAAAAAATAGAAGAAAATGGCTTGTTCCTAATCAATATGATTTTATGTTTAACCTTTAAATGCTTTTTTAACAATATAAATTTATGTTTTACGTTTATTTATTTTTTACTTTACAGAATAATGTGATAGCGAATACATATAAACGATCATCTAAGACCATCTAATCACCACGAATAAAACAAGCCCCAACTCGATGGGGTTGTGTTTTTTAATCACAGTTTCTGAACCGACCTCCCGGCTTCATCATCAGACCCTGAACATCATCTAAGGCCGGAGATCGATTATAATCAAGACACATCGAACAAGTACAAACTCGATGGGGTTGTGTAGTTTAATTACAGAGTTTCTGTACCCACCTTCCGGCTTGATCATCAGATCCTGGATATCAGACACAGACTTCCGCTCTCTGGTAAAAAAAACTCTGCTTTAGCAAACAGTAAAGTCAAAGTCAATTTTTTTTATTTAAATTAGGTTTTTACAAACACTTTTGAATCTTCAAAGTTATGAAATACCATTTTTTGAAAGCTCCCACCCCCCCTCCGGTTCACAATGTTGTTGATTACTACCGAGAAGAATCCGGCAAGAAACTCGATAGTTACTCTTTTAAGAAAATCATAAAAATACAATTACAATGAGAATGAGAGAAGAGACGAAAGAAGAATGAAGTAGTATAAGTATAGCCCAATAGCCAATGTGCGTGAATGTCATGTTTTAAGTAGAAAGGCACTAATTTTTTTTGTAGGTGCTAAACTACGTAATTTTTCTTACATGTCTTTTTTTTTGGATCAAATTTTTACTACAACTATAAGATACATATATAAAGAAAGAAAAAGCTAGGTCAGTTTTGTCACTGAGTGTAATATAGATAGATAAATAGAATTATTTACCACACACAAAAAAAGATTATTAACATGTAAAAAGCACTTAACTAAATAATCCAAATTTTTTAAATCAAAATCTAACATAACATAAATTGAAACCTGTGTGTCATATAGGTGTGCCAACACGGCCACAGCTCAGATCAATATCGTTAAAGGAAAACCGACTCTCAGCAACAGAATTTGTGTTTATTGTATTTGTAAGCCGCTAATATTCCAAATTTTTCAAACTAAAATCTGACATAACATAAATTAAAACCTGTGTGTCATATAGGTGTGCCAACACGGCCACAGCTCAGATCAATATCGTTAAAGGAAAACCGACTCTCAGCAACAGAATTTGTGTTTATTGTATTTGTAAGCCGCTAATATTCCAAATTTTTCAAACTAAAATCTGACATAACATAAATTGAAACCTGTGTGTCATATAGGTGTGCCAACACGGCCACAGCTCAGATCAATATCGTTAAAGGAAAACCGACTCTCAGTAACAGAATTTGTGTTTATTGTATTTGTAAGCCACTAAAATTCCAATTTTTTTTAACAAAAATCTAACATTACATAAATTGAAACCTGTGTGTCATATAGGTGTGCCAAGACGGCCACAGCTCAGATTAATATCATTAAACGAAAACCGACTCTCAGCAACAGAATTTGTGTTTATTGTATTTGTCAGCCCCTATTTGTAAGCCGAATTAAAAATGACATATCGTCAAATGAACCAGATCTGTGACGCAGTTTAGAGATAGTCTGTGCTGACAATAGACCAACACACACAACTGATCATATACCTACACTATGTTCATCGAGGACCATTCTCGAGGTTCATTAATTCCATTAGGTCCCATGTTTCCCATTCCCGGGCAAGCCTGTCTATTAATAGGCAGTTATTACTGTTGTTCCCCTTTTTTGTGAACAAATAATCTCCCTCATTTAATTCTCACAGGTACATAATACCTACCGGCAACAGTTGTCCCATCTTCGCAACTCTTCAATTTCTCCGCGCAGTTCCGCAATCCGCACGCGTCGGGTTATTTATACCCAGCGTATCTCCGGAATGGAACGGGGTTATTGCTTGCGCTGACTCGCTGCCAAATATCGCGGATTTATATATTAATTTGTAAGAGCGTGTGTTTGTCAGATGTTCCCATATGAGAGTCGCAAATCTTGCTGTTTTCGGCTCTTGACTTGACTAAGTGTGCACATCTGACGTGTAACTTATGTAGATATTAAATGAAATAAGTAAAATTTCGATTCTAAATAAAACCTGCATGGGCACAATATTTAGATTGAAAGGTGGAAGTAGCTTCTGGTCCTTAAAACCCGGTCGATATATCTATTTCTAAGTGTACATAACTATAAGTTCTTGATTTTTTGTAAATCTCCTAAAAACCCGAAATTTGTTCCAGCTTCTTAAATAGCGATATTATTACCAAGTTATAATAATAACACAATGGCTTTTTCAATAGAATAACAAAGTTTGTCGAAAAATCAATGCATTCAACAGTTTCAGAGCAATATTGGAGTTAAAAGAAAAGGGTTTTTAAGGAGCTATCATTTTTGCTAAAATTATATGGTAAGCTCACTGACGTATTCAAGACACAGTACGAAACATTCTTAAAGTAGCCTATGACTAGTTTAACAATTAATTTAAAATAAAACGGGATAAACGCGTCGTCATTTGGCAAAATATCTTTAGTAATGGAACGCGAAAATTTAAAAACGTATAACTTAACAATTATAATAAAGAACATTTTTACAATATGATTTGTATGACGAGTAATAAAAAAATATTAATTGCTAGCGCCAGTAAGCCTGTGTTAGTCCCTTAAATGTTATTAGTCCCTTAAATGATTTTAGTCCCTTAAATGTTGCACTTCAAAAGCTCAGCGTAGGATCCTTATTTAGATTACTCCCTATTTAATAAAACGATAGTCTGCAAAAAAAAATTATCAAAAAATTCTACAATGATCGAAAAATGTGTTCTACCATAATGACTATTCCTCGAACGGCATGGGATTTTCAGATTTATTGGTTTCAATGCGAGCTGGTTGGTCACTCTTACTATTCTATTGTCTCTCAGAAACTCTTTGCGTACAAAAGACACTAGCAGTAAATCGTCAGAGCCAGGTTTATAACGTTTAATCGCCTAATCTAGCTTCAATCTATATTTACCTTCTCCTCATTAAATACATTAATAAATAACTAACATTTACGTGCAGCTTTGGCCGCGCAGAAATGGTTCTTCAGCGTGAGATCACCACCTACGGACAGACAGAGCAATCGTACCGAGGGCGCAACCCCTATTGTCCGTAACTGCAGACTGTGTTTTAGAGCTTCTTTGACTTCTGTTGTTGTCTCCCCTTCTTGTTTTACTGCGTTAAAAGTAGCCTTCGTTATTTTCTATCCTTTAAACTTCCTATCTCTGGGTCAAAAAGTCAGATTGCCCGATGCTCTGTTGCAATGCAAATAAAAAGTGCCCCGCGGTAAGGTTCTCGGAATAATCTATTCCTGCGGAGACCCTCAATTTTGGTAAAAAGTTCCATGTCCTTCTCAGTCCTCATCTGCTCAATTAGTTGCTCCGTTACGACTTTAAGCAATAACAGACAAACATACTTACTTTTAAAAATATATATTTGTTTGGATTTGAATAATAGTAAGCGGTAACCCTGATTCTATAAGAACTGAATTAGTTACCGCTAACTTCATAAACATGACATGGCGACAAGCTCCTACGCTAAAATATATTACGTAAAACTATAAATAAAGGTATTATAATAAAACTAACAGATAATTAATTAACAAAACACATCGGTATGCTCTATACATACTTAACTCAAGTGCGGTTTCTGCTCAAGAGCTGTTGACATAAAACCACTCTACCGGTCGCTGAGCGCCTTGCGCGCTAGGGTTGTCAAGCCTTTTGTTTTGACACAGCTTAAAGGGTATTTCTGAACTGCGGGTCAGACTCTGATCGACCTAGGAATTTTACGCTAATGGACACGGCACTGGATAAATAAACCGAGAACACAGTAAAACATTGCAAAATTAAGGAAACTGGAAATAGGGTCTGGTTTATACAATTTATAAAATACCTATATAGAAATTCAATTTGAAGACGAGTAAAATTTTTACCGCAATACTATAAATCAATTGGCTGCTTGAAACAAATTGTTTCGTTGTATTTTACTTCAGCAAGTTATTAAAAATATCATTTATTTAACAAACATATCCATATATTCAAAGTATCCAATCCTAATATCCTAATAGAGACAAGATTTAATCATAAAATTTTACACAATAAGTCTTGATCTATTTGGCTTATCTAGTTCTAAAGATATGATACCAACATGTAACAATTTCTTAAGTGACTATGGCTTTTTTTTTTTGAAGTGAAAACTTCTTTAGCGGCGCTGTGCACTTTTTTTGGTATGGGTAAAAAATGATAAACTCGCGTCAGGTCACGTGTCCTAATCGTGGAAATTCGTAAGACGGAAACCGTAATGCCACGCCTATTATAATTTTTATTTTTAGTATTCGCGAATTTGAGTAGTACAGGGAATTTGGATATGGAATTTTAATTCTATGACAGATTACGATGTCAAATATACTACGTCAAAAAAGTAAATAAACAAACATTATTATTTCTTGACAATTTCAAAGACATGTCTTGTGACATATTTGAGTGTTAAGCGCGAATCGTGTGTAAAGGTTTTCACTTCTGCCGGCACTCCCGGAGTGCAACTCGTTTTTTTTTTTTTTTTTAATACCACTAAGGTGGCAAACAAGCTTACGGTCCGCCTGATGGTAAGCGGTCACCGTAGCCTATGGATGCTTGCAACAACAGGGGCATCACTGGCTTATAATGGCTTATTGCAAATCTTATGGTTTACAGATTCAAATTTGCCAACCATGCCGTACTTTGCCTCGCTAGTGCGACCCTGTGGCTTCACACAATAGTCCTCATTATCCGACGCGAGTGTTTCAAAATATTGGACCCAATAATTAAACGAACACAAGGCCGCCGGTGTTTGCTCTGTCGGGTCTGCGCAAATAAAGTATATGTCTAAGTATGTAAATAGGTGGTAGTGAGAATTAACGCGGTCGTGTTCAATGAATATGTATTTACTCTAATTTATAGATGAGACATTATTATGTGGACTGCTCTTTTTATGCGACTACGGCAAAGCCAACAGAAGGAGGGTTAATGTTTTTAACAGGTATTTCGTATGTTTACATGTTCCCTATTTTTTTCTAAAATATGTATCATAATTCGACAATTAAGGTATCGTTAGAAGTGTCTTGATGTCCACTGGATATAGGGTATGTAACGTTACCCTAAGTACGATATGGTGCCCTCTAAAGGTCATAAAGTACTGTTTTTTTTTTTTGAAATGTGCCTTGTTGGACATCAACTGCTAAAATATAATAATAATTATCTATAATTTTTTTTAAAACTAAAGATATAGGTATGTATGTATCTTATAAGTTATTTCGTATCTGCTCTGCTTAGTCTATGATGTGAATGAAGAAGCGTGCTGACCTCGGGCTTTGCAAATAAACTTATACTTATTGTGTAAGTTAAGCCGGCCAGCGTGTGTGTGCCCGGCTTACGAGCTACGTCCGAAAAAATCTGTAGGTAATGTTTGTTAACTTTATAAGGTAAGTGCTGCCAAGGTATGTGGTATACATGGGACACTAGGATACAAAAAACATGGGATGTTCACTTGTAGAAGGTATATTTAGTTAAAACTAGTAGTTAGTATATAAATAACTTTTGGTGCAGAGTAGGTTGTTTGAGACCAACGTGTTATATTAGACTAGCTTGTTCACGCGATTTCGTGCGCAAAGACTTTAAGAAT
The DNA here is from genome assembly GCA_946406115.1 of Apoda limacodes. NCBI lineage: Eukaryota > Metazoa > Arthropoda > Insecta > Lepidoptera > Limacodidae > Apoda > Apoda limacodes. Next base: position 12,820,339 of record OX291543.1, on the reverse strand, counting down.
AAAAATATAAGAATTCTTATACAAATTTCCATCCCCTTTTTGCCCTACATTTGCTTAATCTTAACTTTCAACCTATAAAGCCAAACATATTTTTTTTACATTTAGCTTCAAGAATGATGAATTTTCATACAAACCTCTAACACCCGTTTTACCCTGTTAGGGGATCAACTTTTCCTCTTTTTGAGTGTTAATTAAAAAGACAAACTCTTCATAAACATGCATGCATGGTAAGGCTGTCTTAATCATTATTATGACCTTATATTATAATTGACTCAGTACGTAATGTAGTGTTAAGTTTCACTATTGAAACTCATGAACACGACGAGCAGACCAAATTAACATAACAACTAAGTTATTATGTCATTAGTAAGTAATAAAATAACATATCATCCTACAGTTTCGCAAATAAATAAAATAATTAAACTGTCAAATCCCAGCCTCCAAGGCCTAAACTTTGTTTTGGCTTCGTCAATTAATATCGTAGCCAAAATTTACGTTACGAAAGAGATGACCAAAATCTAATGCCAATAAAAAATCGTAAAAATAATAAATGTGATAGAAATATGGTTAAATTATACGACATGGAGCCGCAGGGCGGCGCAAGTGTGACGAAATCTGGCGCTCGTTCTATTGATGTGCGGACGAATAAATATGGTAGGTGTGTCAACTGTGACAGGTGTGATAGCTCTGTGGCATAGCTGTGGGGGTTACACACTATTGTGTTTTCTTAGAGGCGGCGGAAAAAAAACTAAGGGCTTCAGTAGACACGATACTTTTAGCATCGGCAAACGATTGTGATTGTATAGCGTTTTGGCGTCTTGTCACTTTCAAAATGTGGTCAGTCGCCGCTACATCGGGCTTCCTGGACTGGAGTTTGTAAGTGTGCGGAGTAAAAAGCAACAAAGTAACTGGTTGCCGATGCTAGAAGCATTGTGTGTGCTAAGTCCCTAATAGAAAAGTATACGAATAGGCAATAAACATACACAAATAAACATTATCCTGCAAATAAATTGTAATTGTTATTTTCTCCGAAGTTCGTCGTTTTTTGGTTTGGGCATTAGGTTCTTGTAAGCCACAAATTTTTTTTAGAAAATAACCTAGAACACTTTAATTTTTAATAAGGTTAATCTAGGAGTTCCACGGTAAATACTCAATTCTGTGCTGGTGAAGCCGTGTTTAAAAGTTATTATTTATTATTTATCATATTTTAATTTTGATTTTAATTTAGACCTCCAACAATACAACTGTGAAAACTGCATCTAATTTTGTCCAGAAGTTTTTGAGTTATGCGCGTACAGACAAACAGACAAGAAAATCCAAAATTCTAAAGATAAATTTTGTCATATACTATTTATTACCTGTTTGATAAGATATATATGAAACATACAACCGTATCACTCTCATATTATACCGCAACCCATTTCCTTACGAGTCATAATTAAATAGGGATGCTGCATTGCCGCCGAAACATAAATTACAGAAAATAGGGTAGTGCTCTTTGGTGTTGAAGGGTTATTCCTGAAATTAATGTCCTCTGTGTAACCATAATGCGTTTCAATGTATGTTTTATGTCTCATGCTCGTAAAAAAGTTTAGGTAGAGATGAAAATACGCAATAAGGCCAAGTCTGAGTTGAGATTTTAAGCTCTCTTTTTAAGTACTAATTATTTAACAAAGTTACAGAAAGTTTAGGAAAAATTATGATAAATTTATAAATGAATGGAATCAAATCAATGGTGATTCTATTTGTAACAGACAAACCGACAAAGCGATTCCATAACTATTTTACTTTTCTGATTTTGTGGGCATGCGCGGCGCAGGCAAGTACTAATCTGCGCATTGAAATTACCTTGAAACCCCAAATTTTAACTACTTTTTGTTATTAAAAGTATCAGATTTTAATTGAATGTTCATGTTTTCAAATTAATAAAAAATCTGTGGGTTTTTTTTTAAAATGAAAAAAACATGATTTTTTCCAACCCTGCTCTTGATACATTGAATCTTCGTCTACGGTCAGTAAATAAAATGATAGTAACGATAAATGTATGAAATGTGTAAATACCCACCGCCTATTATTATTTCTAACTCTATAAAAAACCCGGATGAAATAGCAGAAGTAACATAGTACTACAGTAGGCTGAACGAGTACACGGCAGTCAATCAAAATGCCCTTCGTAAATAATTGAAACGGAAGGGCCTATGTTTCATAACTATACCTTTAAAAAAAGTACATTTATCTCGAACGGGGTACTTCGCTGCGAGTACCCTATGGCCGAGTGGTGTGAGAGACACAAGGTAGCGGATGTAACCTGGCCAACAAAATTAATCATCATTTTTATAGGAGAGACAATTTTGTTTTGAATAGTTTTGAAATATAACTAGATGTCCTCTGTGTCCGCAGTAAAACCTAATCCTGTGGAAACTGTGGTCGGAAAAAAGTATAATATGTCCTTCTCAGTTCCAACAGCTCCATCAGTGCTGTATATTCAGTCTATTTTATGTATAGTTACGAGGTGAAAAGTAGTGCCTCGCAGAAATGTTATATGTTATAATGTTATATGTTTTATGTTTCATTTGATGTATTTATCGGTTTAAAAAATACATAAAAGGGCTCTCATATAAAATGAATTTTGCCATTATTTTTTAATATCTTTGCAAAGTTGCCTGAATTTCTTGTATGGAACAACTTAATTGCTTACCCGAATCTAATGAAACCAAAAACTGCGAGCACTGAATTTTTTTTTTTTAACTAAACACAAAGTGTAATTCACGAAACTTCGAATATTTATTTATTTTTTTATTATATTTTATGACTAATATTTTTTTACCCTCAAAGAAATCTATTAAATTATAACACTTTCAATTCTGTAGTATCTATACAGATATTAACAAATCATAATCCGGCGGAAAAGGAAACTAAGCTTGGCATATTCTGAACGTGAATCGACGTATCAAGTATTTTACTGTGTATTGGTAATGTGTAATGGCATTATTGTCACCACTACCACCACCGCATAACCACTTGTTCCTAAGCAGTTAAAGAATACGTCTAAGCAGGGACAGAGACTATTTGCTCTTGTCTAACATGTTGCACCAGTAACGGTTTTTTTATTTGGAACCCCTCCCTCCTAGCGTTCTTTAAGAACATGTTTTATCGTGAGTAGGTTTAATTAGATGTTTTACCGTTGAAGAACAATTAAGTACTAAAGAGTCACATAGATGATCTAATCTTCGAGGTTTCTCCGCGTGACGACTTGTCGACTACTTGACCGTGACATGAAAATCAATAAATATGCATATTAGTTCGGTAAGTAATCCGCTCCGCTCACAGCTTGGACCATGTAAATATATTTAAATTTTAATAAGCGTAGGTCTCGTGAATAAGGTACTCGCACCAGTGCATGGCCTTCACGCGCTTTTTGTTTGGTCACGTCAAAGGGCTCTACTTAACCACTAACAAATTTATCTTTACCGCGGATATTTATGATTTGGGCGCTACTTACAACTGCTGAGAGTTATTTGTTATAGCTCTGTTCACTTTTGTGCCTGAACAAATTCTTGATTCAAAAATTAAACTTTGGCCTTCTTTTGAAGAACTGTTTTTTTTGTACAATTTCCGTCAAAGATGGAAATTTCCTGTGCCAGGATTGTTTTCTTGTTTACGCGTGGCTGAGTTTGTTAAGAAAACAGTTTGTTATGGGTATTTTTTACATTGTCTTACATTCATTAAGTCAGTTATTTAGGTCGCTACATTGTGTTTTGACTTATTATACTGAATTTTATTATTTGAAAAAAAATACTTTAGTGAGTTTGAATTTAACACTTTCTATGGTTTAAAAAAACAGAAATCACCAGTCGCCACACCCGAATTCTGTTCGTGCCCCCCCCCTCTCTGTAGCCGGCCGTTTTTACGCATTTTTATAATTGTTTTGTAAAATTATCATTATGGATATGTATTTACTTTTTAAGTACATAAAAAAAACGGGTTGCACTCCGGAGTGCTGGCAGAAGTGTAAGCTTGAATATGAACTATTTATTTTTTCTGTAGGAAAAAATATATATACGGAGATAAAGCCGTTTCTAGTTTGACAGCTGTCATCCGAAATGAAGATTTTGATAAAATCTATCACTCCTGTAAAGTAAAATTTACAAAGGAATAGCCCGTGGAAGTAATGACACTTCATTGTAATATTGCCCACTGTTTTAACTAGAGGTCTTAGTGGGTTGAGGGCCTAGTTGACCCCTGCACCACTCTGTCCTACCAGAGTAAGTTATCAAACATATTGGTCCTTTTCCGAAACCGTCAAAAATGCGAATTGGTCCAAATGCGAATGTGTCCAAAAGCGAATTAGTCCATATGATTTTTCATAGTTTTGTACTAACATCTATGAAATTAAGTATATTCCCAACAGACAATTTAGCGTTGGTTACAGGTAATTTTGAAGCTTAGAGTACTACTATTGATTTAGAATGGAAGATAATTATCGCCATTTTCAATAACTTTCTGTCAAAAATAAATAAATATTTATTTATACAAAATCACTTTTAAATAACGTGGTACCTAAATTTTCCGAATTATTTTACATAGTTTATGTATACAATCACTTAAACTGACCAACATTTGAAATTGAATGTCTAAAAACTATTTTAGGTTATTAGCACTTTTAGTTGTTTTACTTTTTTTTCCTTAAAATCATATTTTTTCTAAGGCCTGTCAAAATTGAGACGAGAAATATGATACACAATCACATTAAACTTGCAAGCGCACTAATAATTAATATTACACTTTAAGAACACTGTCAATCAACAAAACTTACATTTCGTGTTGAAAATGTTGCAATGTCCGTAGATAAACAGTAGCACTTATTTCATATTTATAAATTAATGTAATTTTATGACTTTAGAAGTTTTAACTATCTACTTTTGACCCCGAAAACGCTACAAATGAGTAATAAGGTATCAAAATACATATCCAAGTTATATTTGACACCGTTATAGATATTTTATATAACTAAAAACTGGTTGCCTGTAAAGTCGGTATACGGGCGAAAGTTTTACGTGACAATGATTTTATGTCTGTCTCTCTCGCTCTTAGGCGGGCGCGTGCCTCTCACTCGCTCTCATTGTGAGCGCATAACGTGAGCGGAGCGTAACGCAGTTTCTTGAAGTGTCACCCGGCAAACCAATTTATAAGACGTTGTCACGTCAAAACTGTCAATAAAGTCCATTATAAAAGGTGCAATAAAGGTTCATGCGGAAAACTAACGATCTTATAACACCTCTTATACACTTTTACTAAAGATAATTAAGAACCACTATAAAGGGTCTATACAGGCTTTACCTGCTAAATTTTGCGCCAAAATCGAAGATATAAAAGTGTTAGTACACTCTATAACTCTCTTATAAATCATACGCTAACTCTTTAATATTTAAGCAGAACCGAAAAAAAGGTTCTCTACAGCTTTTCTTAACGCTAAAATGTTACTTAGGTTATTAGTGAACATAAGTCCTAACCTGAAGTTAATTTTAATCAATACTAAGATCTATAATTCTATAATCAAAAAATAAACTGCATTTTATTAATTTTTATGTTATGTTATGTTAATATGAAAATAATTATAATAACACTCGCAAGAAAACTACGAGTTTCACCGGTGAGTAGGTACATATTTAATGTTTTCTCTCAAAAGAAATATCATAAAATACAACCTTTTTTAAGAATACCCTCTCGAGGCACTTACACAAATTTAATCCGAGCCTCGCAACCATCAAAACGTCAACACTCGGCTTTATAGTTAGGTAGGTGTAACACTGAAGTTCTAAAGCGTTGCTATACTATAAATAAAAAATAACAAATTCTGAAGCGTATTAGTCCCTCTAGTTAAGAAACTACGGTACCTAGGTATCTACTTATAGATACATCTACCGTGCAGACTTCCTGCGGGGCGATTCAACTCACAATGTCACAGTCATCTCGGAACCAGATAGTTTTTACTGTCTTGAATCGCCCCGCTGGTCTTACATTTTAATACCTCATTCTTTAAGTCATCCAATTCAGCTCATCGGTAATTTACCGAACACTGGCTGTCTAAAGAACAGCAAACCTAAAAATACTGACTAAAAATAGCTTTACCGTTGCTATCGGGGTCGCACCTTATGCACGAAACGCTAGGTTCCGAACGCAACCTGTTTTTGTGTTTCTGGCAACACTCTATGGATTCATGTCTCTCTCTCTTCATTAGTCTGCAGAAAATTATTGTAAAAACAAAGTTTTTGCCTTTTTAGAACTAATTAAAGTTTAAATCATTGTAATTTAGGGCTCCCTTAGGTCCCCTTAGAAGGCATAAGACAGACAGACGTTGTCCATATAGGTACGTATAGGAGAACAATTGAGGTAAGTAAACATTTTCCTTTTATTGAGGGTTTAATTGTACCTGTCATTGACAAAATCCCCTGGTTAAAATGTCTTTTACACCATTAAGGTAGGCTATGCGGTGAGGCTACGATTCTGATTAGTGTGCGTTTAAAGGGTGCAGTTTCACACAAATAATTCGGAACGGCCTAAATAATCTGGAGTCCCTAGTCGGGTGGGGCTCGCGTTCTCACTATAGCCATGGGCTAAGTAACTCCGGACAAAGATTGGATATGTCACATATCATTCCGATTAAAGATATATATTCGCTTCGCATATCCATATCCGCTTAATATGTCCGCGGAAATATGCAATTTTCTATCCTGCTGTCAGTGCTACCCGGATTGAACCGAGTTGGGTTTATGAACGTATTTGTAGTAAAATGTGTGAAAGAACATTTTCCCCCGCGAACATAAGACCCGAGTAGAGTAGAGAGTACTACAGAGTTTCCATAATAAGCTCCCTGTTTTTCTTTAATGATCTGAAGGTGCAATACTAAATTGGCTTCAAAAAGCTACGCTTCGAAGGATTCGCTTCCTATAAAGCGGAAGTTTTTCTAACAAAATCTTTAATTAGTGAAATATGCTAAACGGGGGTGGCCCTCACTGCTCCCTCGTAGATTTAATTTGAACTGGCAGGAACCAATAAAAACAAAGCTGAGCGCCAGCCCTGCGCCAGCACGGCTTTCTCATTATCTCTCTCAACAAGTAAATATACGAACAATACAGATAATTCAACGAGGTCACGTTCCGTTACGTGAATATTCTTTGATTCATTTTTTGAATTTAAATTAACTATGGTTTTAGCAATGGTTTTCAATAATCTTTAAAAGATTTTTTAAAAAGGTTTGTTATTTCCTTTTTTATTGTAGGTAGTTTTTGTATGTATGGAAGGGTTTACTTCCATGGTGTACTTGTTGAAATGGTGCTGATCCCAGAATCCAGAGTGATCGGTTGGGAAATATGATAATGTATGTGGACGAGAAGTCGGTTTTGTAGTTAATGACATACATTATACCTAGTTTAAAAACTGGACAAATACATGTCTTTCTACCTACTTCCCGCAATACACTCCGAACAAATAAAGTAAGATTATATTGTCCGTAGGTGTTCTTTGATTTTATTAAAATTTCATTTCAAATAAAATCTCTAAAATAATATTTCTAGTTAGTTAATAAAACAATTACTTAGGATATTGGAAAACTACAGACAGACAGATTTAGATTTGTAAAAGTCAAAAATAGAGTCAAATTTCGTTTGGCTACATACAATAAAATTAAACCAACTTCAAAGATCTACCAAAAATATATAGAATCAGATCCTCTTGTAGACAAAGCTATAGACTAACTATTCTTTTTAACCCTACCACCTTTTGAAAGTCGCCAATTATTGATCAATTCGTATGCCGTAAGATATTTTCACATGACTTCTCTGGTAAACAGCTTAGTTTAGCTTTAGACACTTGTTGTCTTAGCTCTTCTGGTGTTAAAGAAATATCTTCGTAACTCGAGACATTAATTTTTTTTAAAAAATACAATATATACGTAAATAAACAATCTTAGGTTAAAATAGCGCCATTTTGCTTTCTTTTTTTTTAAGACGTGCTTTCAGAAATTTACTCTATGACAGTTTTATCGAAAACAAAGCATAAGTTTTTGCAATAAACACTATTAATTATTAGTAGGTATTACTATCATAAATATTAAGTACTTTAACAATGAAAAAATGCAATGTAGTTATGCTTTTCATTAAAATAAATTTGTTTCTAAGCCAATCATCGCGTTGTTTTTTTTTTCAGTATCGCAAAATTCCAAAAGGTTGCATTACCGATGCATCCGTTGCATTACTTTGTCTCACGCTCGCAGCAAAAATCGATTTTGCCCACTGTTCTTGAACAGCAAAATCACCCTTTTGGTGCTGGAGAGGTGGAAAAAGTATTTTTTGTTTAATTAATTATTAATTTATGTATTTTATAACTTGTAAGACAATATTATAATCAAGGGCTGTATTTTTGGCTACAAATGTAGCCAGTAAGATTTGATCAATTAATAGCGGAATCAAGACCATAAAGTCCTGTAAAGTCTTGAAACCGAGTGACAGATTCATACCTACGAAACTGTGAAGTTGACAAATAGTTCATTTACTGTGAAGTGCTGCACTCGACACGTAATATTTTCAGAAGCTGCTCTGTAAATACATCAGCTGAAGTCTAGATTCTAGGACGCGGAACCTTGCGCTGTACAATGTTTCATTTAATGTTAGTATTTATAGTTTTGTTAGTACCATTCTTACCACTGCGGTGTTATCAAAGATTAATTATATTAATGTAGACATGACACGTTGGCACGATTCCTAAACTAGTTCAGAGTCAAAGCCGAAGTATTACTGGTTCATATGTTTTTACTAAGAAAAGCTAGCAAAAGAGCTTCATTGGCTTATATACCAAGGCGAGGCAAGAGAATAGGGTTTTGTATACAAATAGTTATAATCTGCTGCTTGGGCTGAGGCGATGCTAAGCCTGGTGCCAAGGCATTATGTCTGCGACAACCTTTAATAACAATAATAATATACTTTATTGCGCATATAGAATACAAGACAATTAAACAATAAAAGTAATAACAAATTGGCGGTCTTATCGCTAATGAGCGATCTCTTCCAGACAACCTTTGGGTAGAGGAGACTTTATAAAATTATTGAGTAGAATGTGCTAACTGAAGCTTAACAATATAAGAAAAAAAAAGGCAACAATAAAATAATAAATACATTTATAGCAATAGCTAAATTTATATACATATGAATAGTAAATAATACTAATACGTACAAAAAATAAATATATATATATCAAATACATAACATATAATAAACTAATATAAATACACAAACTACATACATCTTAAATAATATAGATAAATAAACAGTGTTGATGAGACAGCTTAAATTTTTAAGTAATGTGTGATTACGAGATTTTTAAATATTCTTAAAGTTTGTGCTTTTTTGACATCAAAGGGTAAACTATTCCATAGCCTTATGGCTGTGACAGTGAATGAGTCATTATGATATGCTTGCGAATAATGTGTTGGGGTTTTCAGCATCATGTTTGTAGTGGCGCGATGAGCTGTAGACCCTATAAAATTGAAACGCTCTTTCAAGTATAACGGAGTAGACGGATTGAACAGTACGGTGAAGAGAAGAAACAGAAAATGAGTATTCCGGCGAAGGCGAATTAGGAGCCACTTGAGTTTTAATCGAAATTCGGATATATGATCATATTTACGTAAACCAAATATGTATCTAATACATAGGTTCTGGAGTCGCTCAAGCTTATTTAATTGCTCCTCAGTAAGGTCAAGATGATAGCATCCGCATAATCAAGGACAGGTAGCAGTAGTGATTTAGCCAGTGCAATTTTAGAGGCAATGGGCAAGAAGTTACGCAATCTGCTAATAGATTTAGCAGTAGCAAATATTTTTCTGCTAACTTCTTTTAATTGTGGTTCCCACGAAAATGTCTGGTCTATGATGATACCCAAGTTTTTTACAGCCTCGCTATATGGAATGACTGTTTGACTTTACTCACTACAGTTCATATAAATATAAAAGGATAAAAAGGATTTTTATTTGAATACATCCTCCGGCGAATGTTTAGATTGTAGAATGAGCTCCCTGCCAAAGTTTTCTCTAAGGACTACAGTAGGGTAGGTTCTTGAAGAAAGAATTTATAATATTTTTAAAGGGTCGGTAACGCGTCCTAGGTGATGCAAGCGTGCATAGGCCGCCGTGACCGCTTACCATCAGGAGGAACGCATACGAATGTTTGTCAGCGGTATAAAAAAATTACTTAATTTTGTGGATGTATTCTAAAGGTAATAAGGATTTCTAATTCTGTGATCTCAAAGCAATTGTGGTGTCTACAGATTTGTAGTCTATATAGTGATCGTGTCCAGACCACCGCGAGGAAATAGGTCATCTCGATCGGCATGTAACGGCCCCGAGTTGCTTCTTGCCACACTCGCGAATACCTATCATAAAATACATTATTTTATCACTCAAGATCACAGGTGATTGTATATAACGGACTATATTTTGTAGACAGGGATAAAATCTATTTTATTTTGATTATTATGAACCATTTTATGTACGTCTCCAAATTTTTGAAGTGAAAACTTCTTTAGCGGCGCTGTGCACTTTTTTTGTGATGGGTAAAAACTGTTAAACTCGCGTCAGGTCACGTGTCCTGATCGAGAATTCGTAAGATGTCACTCGCGTTAGGACGAGTGACCTTTATTTACATTAGGTTAGTTTTTATTTTTAGTATATGGCGATTATGAGTAGTACTGGGAGGTTGGATATGGGATTTTAATTATATGACAGATTGAGCTGTCAAATATACAACGTCAAAAAAGTAAATAAACAAAAGTTATTATTTTTAATAAATAAATATGGATAAGGAGTGATGGGCAGTAAATAGCGAGTATGTTTTCACTTCTGCCGGCACTCCCGGAGTGCAACCCGTTTTTGTTTTTTTATCGTTTTAATTGCTTTTGCCGGCGGCTTCGCCCGAATGAATTTCGGTCATAGCGCATCCGGGTACGTGATGCATGGGATTTCTACGTGAACTACTTGATAAACCTGGATAAAAAACAACTGTCTTTATTTAATTTTTAATAATTTATTAAAGGATAACCAACAAAGTAAGTTTATTACATTACTATCACCAGGTATCTATCTATAATTATAAAAATGAATTGCTGTTCGTTGGTCTCGCTAAAACTGTGGAACGTCTGGACCGATTTGGATAATTCTGTTTTTGTTGTGTTCGTTATTGTTAAGGCAAGGTTTATAAGGATAAATAAAAGGTCAAGTGCGACTCGGACTCGCGCAATAAGGGTAAACCGATTTTAATGAAATTTTGGTAAGTTGTTTTGCACACGCCAAACACGAAAAAAGAAGGTCAAGTGCGAGTCGGACTCGCGCACTGAGGGTGAACCGATTTAAATAAAATTTTGGTAAGTTATTATGCACACGCCGGGGAAGGTTTCAGAGACAGAAAAACAGGGACAAGTGCGAGTCGGAGTCGCGCAATAAGGGTTAACCGATTGTCATGAAATTTAGGTAAGTTGTTTTGCATACGCCAGGTTTCTGAATAAGTACAACCCTTTCACAATAGGTTGGTGCGGCAATTGCTTAAAAAAAAAGAAACAACGTTTACGGGGTCAGCTAGTAATGAATAAATTTAATAACTGGCACATTTAAGTTTACGAGATTTAAGTGACACTATGTTAGACGTAGACTTATGATTATGATACAAATAGTACAAATGAGAGAAATGTGCCCTTTTACTGCTAAGTACATATAAGGTTATTAATTTAAAGAAAAAGAAAATTGAAAAAAAACCATATAAATAAATAGACAGCAGGTCCACTAGCGATTCCTGTACCAAGCATCATGAAACTCTGTTTGTCAGTTACAACGACCGACTAGTATTAACTAGGCTTGCAACGAATATTCGGCTCCTATTCGGTATTCGGCTACTATTCGGTATTCGGCCTATTCGGCTACTTAAATAAATGCAACCTATACTATATAATAATATATCTATAAATAATAACAGAATATAATAAATAAGCGGACATTACCTTGATATGACTCCCTCGTAGCCTAGTTGGTAGTGTGGCCAGCTGCTGTTGCAGGGTTCAATTCCCAGACTGGACAAACTTTTGTTTGTGTTATGTCCAAAAAAATATTTATTTATTTTATTAACTAGTTTTCCCTTATAATATTTAATATTTACCTATAGGTACTAATATTTTGATAAATGTTAAAATAAGAGAAAAAAAAGAAATTTAAATAAATAATAAAAATTTAAATACAAAGCTAAATATATATGATTAACATCTTAGACAATCTAACATTTTTGTTCTGAGGGTGCCTTCAGACACAGCGAATATCTACATTTTTATTGAACTGACAATGAGGATCAGTACAGTTAAAACAAATTAAATAGAATTAGTACCTATGTTGTTTTTTATAACATAAGAATGGTATATCTTTTTGAATCATTAAAATCGGACCATTACTAGAAGAAATATTAAATAATAAAATAACTCTTCCGTGCCGCTGAAAGCCAATGCGCCGCGATTGCGTGTGACGTCATCGTACTTGAACGGACTGCGCGCTCGTGCACTCATTCATAAGTCGCTCACAACTCGACAGAGCTGAGACGCGATATGTAACTAAATAAAGTGTCGATACATATCAAGAGTGTAAATTTCTGATAATTACTATAAAACCAATACCTACACATTATGAGTATTAATAAAGTTGAAGCTGGTTTTATACAAGCTCAATCAGATAACATTCCGAAAGTGCATTCTTTTATGGTATTTGAATACCTAGGTAATCATTCGAAGTTTACCAGTGCTGAGATCCGTTGTTGGAAACTACAGAAGTAAGGTTGCACCTTATTTATCTGCCTACTTATTGTAACTTTAGTACTTTAGTTAGATAGAATCCACGTCACCACTCAAGTCCGATAACTAGGTAAGTATACTTGGTTTGTATTATCTGTAGCCACCGGCAAGGAATTTACTTTCTATCGAGAGGATGCGAGGGGTTTGATTCTTTATCTAAGATCGAGTGTACCTGTAGTCTTGTAACTTAATCTTGTCAATAAGAATTATACCTAATAGGTACCTATTCCACAAAGTGCTATCCCTATCAAAGTATAACTTGTTATTTCATGGTTGATTCAATGTTTGTCCCCCAATACAGGGACGTATTTGGAAGTTATGAATAAAGTATTTATCATATCTTGAATAACGAATGTTATATTTGTTCATTTATATGAAGATCATTCGTGATTGCGATAAATTGGCAACCGCGCATGGCTTTTGAACTAAAGCGACTAGGTACGTACCTATTTGGGATTTATTTAGTTTGGTTCAATACACTAAACTTGCTGATCTATGACGGAATTATTATATATTTGTTAAGTGTAGTTGTCATGGCTAATTTTTGCTGTCTCGCTAATTTTAAGGATTCCGTACCCAAAGGGTAAAAACGGGAACCTATTACTTAGACTTCACTGTCTGTCTGTCCATCTGTCCGTCTGTCACCAGGCTGTATCTCATGAACCGTGATCGTTAGACTGTTGAAATTTTCACAGATGATGTGATTTCTGTTGCCACAAATACTAAATTCTAAGTTTCTAAGAACCAATCCTTACCAAATTTGAATGGAACCAATCTGCGTGTTAGTCCTTTCATATATGTATAAATTGATGAAATCTGTTCTCAATCCGCGAAGTTATCGCGAAAACAGTTTTTTAGTGATAAACAACAACCGCTGGACAGATTTTTTCCAAAATATTTTCAGATCTAAGTCATGACGTGGTATGTCGATTAAAATTAAAAAGTGAGCGATTTGGTTCATTAGTTCTTGAGATATCGAGGGGCAAAAAAAAGCTAACATACATACATACACGCACACACACATCACTCTGAACATGATTGCAATCGATTCTCCAGGTTTCAAAACGTAAAGAAAACACAAAAAGGAATTTTATTAACATAAAATAATTAAATTAAAATTATTTAAGGTGGGCTCCCATACAACAAACGTATTTTTTTTGTCGTTTTAATAGATAATCGTAAGGAACTCGTTATGCGCGAGTCCGACTCGTACTTGGCCGGTTATCATTAATCAGCGACTAAAAAACCAAACTTGACTGTGAATAATATAATAATTATAATATACTTTATTGCGCATATAGAATACAAAACAATTAAAACAATAAAGGAAATAACAAATTGGCGGTGTTTTCGCTAAAGAGCGATCTCTTCCAGACAACCTTTGGGTAGAGGAGACTTTATAAAATTATCGAGTAGAATGTGCTAACTGAAACTGAAAAAAAAACAGTAAAATAATATATACATTCAGAGCAATAGCTAAATTTATATACATATGCATAATAAATAATACTAATACTTACAAACATCTACACAAAATAAATATATATATATATCAAATACATAACATATAGTAAACAAATATAAATACACAAACTACATACATCTTAAATAATATAGATAAATAAACAGTGTTGATGAGACAGCTTAAATTTTTAAGTAATGTGTGATTACGAGATTTTTAAATATTCTTAAAGTTTGTGCTTTTTTGACATTAAAGGGTAAACTTTTCCATAGCCTTATGGCTGTGACAGTGAACGAGTCATTATATGCTTGCGAATAATGTGTTGGGGTTTTCAGCATCATGTTTGTAGTAGCGCGATGAGCTGTAGACCCTATAAAATTGAAACGTTCTTTTAAGTATAACGGAGTAGACGGATTAAACACCACGTTGTAGTGAAGAAACAGAAAAAGAGGATATTGTAAGGATACCTAGGTATTTTGAGGATTACATATTTATTCCAATTTAGTTTATTTATTACACATCGGCATGTGAAACCTATGGAGATGATGCTGTGAGATTTGTCCAAGTCTAAAGGTTAGGGCATTTCTGTACAGTTAAATCAAAAATAACGCCTGAACATAGGTTAAAAAGTAAAGTGTTTTGTTGCATATTTAGGTGTGATGAAAAACAGGAGATAGTTTTGAGCGTGGATTGTCATGACTGTGCTGCCCTAAAGGGAGGCTGCAAACATAGCGTAGCGTTTGGCACGCAAAACAATAGTTTTCTTGGCGTTTTAATTGTCGTGTTTGTATAGTGCCGTATACAATATTTATTCATGGTTACAAAGTTGAACCGTGAACATATTGGTCACTTAATTCTTTTTTAAGTCCGTGAATCAAACATAAACACTGCGCGCTTTGTTACTTCCAACGGCTAACTGGCGGCCGATGAGTAAGATGACGTCACGCACTCTGCGCCGCGGCAACTCTGCGATTGACGCACTAATTTAAATACTACTAGCTCATTTTTGGTCGTATGACAAAAAAAATATACTAATATTTTTGATTTTTCAAGGACTTTAATACTACATTCAAACCACGTTGATCCTCATTGTATGATGCGACAGCACGATGTAGTAGCGGGCGCTCACTCGCTCACCATGTTGGTGCGGCACCAGCCCACAGCAAACAGCTTGTGAGGGCGCGCCTCACGTTGAGGACAACTGCGAGAAGACACATTAAACACACAAGCTGTTATTTAGTCATTGCAATTAAATTTGTTATGATATAATTTATATAAAACTAGTTTTTCTAGAAATGTTCGTCTTGACTTCAAATCCAAAAGTTAATATTTATTCAAAGCAAAGTTTCCCCAGCAATTTATAATACATAGTATGAAGGTACTTTTTTTTGGATTTGATCAATAGCATTTACATATTTCTTATAAAGCTAATTCCAAATTGATACAGTAAATTTCAATTGAGGTCGAACCACTGATTTGTATAAGTGTATAATTTTTTTTGTGTTTATGAAATCATTGCCTGAACGCATTATAAAATCACATAACTTGTATGCATTATTTACCATTTCACAGACATGAGTATGGAAATGCAATTTACTGATCATGGTTACAACAAGATCCTTGATAGAATCTGGTTTAGTTAAACAATTGTTATGGAGTTTATAATCTGATATAGCAGTGGCTTTGTTAAAAAATGTAATAGTTTAACATTTATTTATACTTAAGCTTAATTAGTTAGAAAAACAGTATTCACTTATCGATAAAGATCTGATTGCAGATTATTTACATTATCTACAGATTGAATTGTGTGATATATTTTTAGATCGCCGGTGTATAATAAATAAGTATTTGGACTGGTAAAATTATTTACTAACTTTTCTATTTTTTTTTTAATTTATGAAGATTAGAAATAGTTAAGGGCCCAAAATTGATCCTTGAGGGACTCCAGATGTGATGAGTACATAATCAGATTCAATACCATTCAAAACCACTCTTTCCGTGCGACTTGTTACATATGACTTTAACCACAGCCATAAATTTCCTTGGATGCCATTGTAAGCAATTGTTTCGAAAAGAATTTTATGATCCACCCTGTCAAAAGCTTTTTGAAAGTCAGTATGTATGCTATCTGTTTTTTTATTGTTATCTATGTTAGTAAGTAAGTCAGTAATATAGACTAACAAGTTCGTAACCGTTGCCAAAACCATGCTGCTGCATAATTATTTTATGATGCTTTCAAAGAGTTTGGGATGATGAGAGATATGGGATGGTAATTATAAACTTTTGTAGTTTAGTTCAGATGAGCCTTCAAATTATGCGAGTTTCATTTATGCGTAAGTATTTATGCCTTTTTAATTATAAATAGTAGGTAATATGTTTTTTCAATTATATTTAATTAATTTTCTTTTAAAAATTCCTACCGCATATTTCTTATTAAACTTTAGGGTCGAATACAAAGGTACGAATCAGATTTTTCCCATACAACCCTCGGTGTCTTCGGTGCAGTAAATATTAATTTAATGCTTCAACTGTGTTTTTATCACAAAATGTTATTTTTCACTGTCGCTAAATGCATATTCATTCATGAAATACCAGTGAATAATAAAATACTTTAAGTTTTTATTGATTTCATACATTTATTTCATGTCATAAAAACTTTTATACTCACAATTTAATGGCTCATTGACGAATATGCGTTTTGGAACATGATGAATAGCGCTTTATGATAATAAAACGTTTTTATACATCTTCAGTTAAGCATTGTTAGACGTTCGGATACTACATATCTTTTAAAATTTTCTTATGTATGTTTCACTATTAAAGATGTTGCGCGTAATTTGAATATGACTAAGAAGTATTTACCGCCAAAATTGGGTGAATTTTTGATTCGATGTGGGAAAAAGAACGAAGAAGACCTGGCAACACTGGTCTTCTTCCAAATAAAACTCGCTGTTTACGTAGGTTCCACAAACCGGCGCTGCTTAACATTAGATGTCTGTTTACGTGTATGTTTTATTACTCAACATCTGCTTGAGACAACTCTATTATTAGGATCTAAGAAGATAGACAGACAGACAGACATACGTAAAACAAAGTGTTTCTTTAGTATATTTCTTTTTTCTTTCTCAACTACATTGTTAACGAGCGCTTATTTATTTATCACATAAAGCGGCCCTACAGATTATATTAGCGAAACACAATTTGTACCAAATAAAAAATCCATTATAAAAAAAAAAAAAAAATCATTTTTGCCACACAATACATGTGTCTAACACAGACATTTATTATCATTATTCGTTTTTCAATGTTTCTAGCTTCCTGACATTGAGACATTGCCACTTGAAATATTAAAGTTGAAAAAACACAATAAACTGTGTAATGCGGGACATTAGTGCCGGGACGACGGGACAGAGAGAATTAATTTATGCTGATGTTTTTGTCCCGCTTTCGATAATAGTGTTGTGCAGAGTTAGAGGAAATGGCTCATAAATGTGTAGTTGGCTCATAACTTTATGATGATTACGGTTCACTTTGTCACGGTTTTAGAAATAACGTTAAAAACTAAGAAAAAAAAATGTAAGAAAACCGATTTTATTTAAATCACTTGTCAATTGTTTTGAGTGTTGTAGTTCAGTTTCTTTTCTTCTTCACTGGACTAAAATTCAAAAACCGAACTAATCTTCAGTGATTTATTGGAATTTCTTCGAAAGTGGAACTCATAAAATTAATTTTAATTTTTAGGCAAAATCTATTTCTTTTTTACTAAAAAGTAGTCATTGCAATATTTCAGAAGATAAACTATTTGGCAACCGCTCTGGACTAGCACAGAACCGGCTAGAACCGGTTCGCGTGGTCCATAAAACTGTTTATATTGGTAATCTGAAATTGCTTATCAAATTAAAACCACTGAATCTGGCACACACGCACACATAAACATATAACCATGTGTCACACTAATCTATAGATGTGTGAAATCTTACATACATAATCATAGGAAGAGATTTTTTATTTGCTCCTGATATATATATATATATATATATATATAAATATTAATTTTTATTCAAGCTTTAAAGCAAAAGCAAAAAAGCAGTTTTCTTAAATATTTTAGTTGAAATCATATTAAGTTGACAGAATTTTTGTTTACCAAAAAGGATAGGATAAGAGGTTATTGAACCTTATAAATCTTAGGAGGCCGTGGGATGCCAGCTCCGATATCCTGTCAAAATTTTAGATGAGAAATTACTTTGATTGGTCTTTTCTTTACGTTTTGAGACTAAGGGAATCATTTGCGACTATTTTCAGAGTGATGCCTGTCTCTCTGTATGTGAATGTGTGTGTTATGTGTATGTATGTTCCTACGTGAGTTTTTTTTGGATTCGTATAACTTGAAAACTACGTTTCATACAATCTCGAATATCCCTATACCTGGAATCGAACTGATTAGCTTAAACAATTTTGTTGATTGGTTTTAAAAAAATACAGCGCAACGGTTCGATATTTTAAAAAAATTTGCTAAAGTTAGTCAACAAAGTATTTTTGATCTTGATTCGTTTATTTTCTACGTTCTGTTAGCTTTTGGATGGTGCTGAATTTAAATCTTTTATTAGTTTTTTTTAAATTTAAGATGGCGGATTCAATATGGAGTCCAATTTGTGGCAAAAAATTCTTTGACTCGGGCACAATTAAGTTCTGTTAGCATTTCGAACTTGCTTTATTGAAATTTTTTATTAGTTTCGCAAAACAATGATCGCGAGATCTACCCGTGAATTTAATTCCTACAACAATTTTATCTAGTTAAGATTCCCTACGTACTTAAGAGCATACACTTCACGGCGCCACGCAGCGGGCTTCATACAAACGAATTTCTCACTTATTTTTGACACTTGTTGATCAAACACCACGAAATTTTGAAGACATGTTCTAGTAATAAATATAGGTCTGTAGTGTGCCAGTTTTCTATAAATTTTATAGTTCAAAAGTTGTACAGGATTCTAGTTTTTCACACAAATGGTTTAAAAAAAGATTTCTAGTTAATAGAACGTGTTACTAGATTTTGGAAAAACCACAGACCTAGGTATACAGATATAGGTATTCGGCTTGGGATTACGACTAAGAAATTTCACAGTGATTGATCAGTAAATGTCAAAAACAAATGAGAAATTCGTTTGTATAAAGCCCGCTGCGAGGCGCCGCGAATCGTATCCTCTTAAAGTTTCGTCGGGATATGAGTACCGGCTCGGATGAATACCTACACACACACGTACGAAACGTACTTTCATTTGCTAAACGCGTCAAAATCATAACATTAGGAAACAATGCTCAGTTTACACAAAACGAGGTTATCGGTTGCATGTCCACACTCGTTTACAAATCGCAAGAATGGTTTCCAAAGCTGTCATTGAATGGTTATAGCATTTTAAATCGACTGAGACAAAACTATGAATAACGTTGAATTTAAAATGTTACATTTTTAGGCGTTTGACTATGGTCAGTGATCATATTGATAAACATTTTACTTGTATCATATAATACAAAAATAAAGGAATAAATTATAGCCACGATTTTCAGTTAAATATAATAGAACGTAAGAAATAGCGATTGAGTGACAGTGTCTCTCACTTTGAATTGTTAAGCCTTGTTTACAAAGGAACATACCTTTTTGTTACCAAGCATCCCTTTTTAAGCACTAATGTTAGACTTAAGGTTAGCCTAACATTATAAGTCATGTCTGGCAGCAACTACCGCACAAAAAATTTTTGTCTTGATATCCAAAATTTTTTTCAAAAAAATTAACGCCATATTGGATACGCCATCTTGTATTTAAATAAAATATTAAGATGGCAATACAATGCAGATACTAATTCAATATTATTCGAAATTAAGTGTCGATCTTCTATCTCATGTACTTATACGGTGTATGAATATCTTTTTAAATCTATTCTCAAATAAAAAAAAAATGACAATAAATAGTTTATTTGTCTTTAATTAAAGATAAGTACATAAACCTTTCTATACTTAATGACAAAGCTATATAAATTCCCGTAACACCCACCCATTGTCCACGTAGACGCCCACCACTTGTTTCATAAATCTATCTACGTTTACGTTTGTAATTTAACTACATTTTAATTTAAAGTCCGAGTCAACGGCCTTTCTATTTCTGTCCGAAACAGCCGAAGCTGGCATTTCGTCGTGACACCGTTAGGTGGCAGTACTATTTATCTAAGCATTATTAATGGCCGCCATCAGCCGACATATTGGCAAATAAACCACGTATCGTTCACACTTTTCCTGAAAGTCCTCATTGTAGATAGATTAAAATGCTGCGTGGCTTAGTGGGTAATGACCCGACTGCTGAATCGAGAGGCGTAGGTTCGATTCCCGCAGAAGAAAAACATTTATGTGATTAACATTTGTGTTTTATTTGATAATGTGTGTTATCTATGTATAATATGTATGTATTTGCAAAAAAAAACAGTATATATATATGTAAAAAAACGTATTTATTTAATGTTATTTTAGTTTTGCCGCTCTCCGCGCTTGTAAGTAAAGAGATTTATCCCTAAAGTCCATATAGTCTAGTATCCATAGTACAAGCTTTGCTTAGTTTGGTACCAGATGACACTGTGTGTGATGTTCAAAAATATTAAATACCTATTATACTATTGTATACGAAGATACTTTTCCATGACATACATGTATGACCAAAAACACGATAAATATTACCCTGCATTAAAAAATTCAAATATAAACTGAATTTCCGACATTCTTAGGCTACGTTCACATGGCGACTATTCGATACGATATTTTATATGAATGGCCGCCTCGTATACGGTTTTACACAGTGCGAGTGCCATTCGTGTTTTTCACGTATGCGGACTTCCCGTTTACACAGCGTCTATTCGATACGCTTTGCCAGCCGCCACGCCGCCAGTCGTTGAGAGCACGCCATTTTTTTATAGTTGTCTAATGATTTATCCCATATTATGGGTCGATACTCGATAGGTGTGATAAATAACTCGATCGTAATCGGCAATCCACTTCGCTAAAGACATCACAAACACAACTGCCTGCTGCCTGTCCCCGAGCGAGTCTCGTATACGAGAAACCAGTTTGTGCGTGTGAACGAATCAACGTAAAAATAAGCGCCCCTGAGCATCGCATTCGATAAAATCGTTTCGAGAATCTGGCGTTCCCGATGCAAAACCTTACGGTATACGGGAAAAAATATGTCTCGAATACGAGATTTTCTCGCATAGATGCCGTGTGATCGATTTTCAGAGTTGCCATACAAATTTTGTTGTCTCTACGATATTCGAAAAAATCTCGTATATGGTATACGAGATAAATTTTGCGCCGTGTGAACGTAGCCTTAGGCTAGAATAAAAGACCAAGGATAGAATAATATACCCCTCTGCCAGTTTGTGACGAAATTTGAAAGGTAAGTCAGTATTGGACACATAAACGTGCACACATAAATAAACGACGGCAGAGTCAATTACTTTTTTCTTCCTTATTAACCTACCTAGCTAGCAGACGCTGTTCTGCGCCTTCCGTTGCCAAAAAATAAAAAAACCCAAACACTTTTCAGCTTTATTATAAATTTTACTATCT
The DNA here is from genome assembly GCA_946406115.1 of Apoda limacodes. Lineage (NCBI taxonomy): Eukaryota > Metazoa > Arthropoda > Insecta > Lepidoptera > Limacodidae > Apoda > Apoda limacodes. Next base: position 12,798,384 of record OX291543.1, on the reverse strand, counting down.
GACCCCGAGAAAGTTGTTTCCCCTTTTTCAACAACTGCCGCCTACCTACTTTGAAATGGTTGTACTAATTCAGATACCTTTCCCGGCGTGTGCACAACAACTTACCAACATTTCATGCCAATCGGTTTTCTCTTAGTACGCGAGTCCGACTTTTTTTCTTTCATAGAAATCTTGCTCTAACGATAACAAACACAACACAAAAAGAATTGTCCAATTGGTGCTATCATTCGGAAGTTAAGGCGTGACAAGCGAAAACAGAGTTTCATTTTTATAGATATAAGATATATATTATGGAATTCAATAACGTATTCCTATACAGACTAACAATATCCAAAATTCTCAATCACAAGAAGTATGAGATTTAAAAATGGTTCCAAACAGCGAACGAAATTCCAAGAGGCCTGCTTGACTGAAAACGAATGGTAGACTGTATTACAAGAAAGCTTATTGCTATTTTGAAATCCATGCATAGCAAAGGATTCTAAAGTAGAGTCCTGAATGTAGTGAGGGAATCAATATATGTCGCCTGAGTTAAATAGTAGATTGTTAACTAAGGGATGAAAAGCACCCATTCTTGACGAGATATTTTGGCCAATAGTTCGAGTCTAAAGTAAGTCGTTCGGCAAACACTCTACGTTACATTTTGAATATGAGGAAATTGTTATCACGAGCCAAATATGAAAAAAGTTAAAAAAAATTAAGTACCTGTCCTTTGAATTGAGTGGTTAAGGGTTTCTATAACAGCTTGTGCCTCTTTTCTAATTAAATCAGGCGTTAAATTAATATCAGAATCGCTTGATGAATTTGTTTTGTTAGGCAAGTATAAAATTTAATAAGCTTCAACTTCCTTAGGATTTGCACTTATCAAGTTTCTCACCTTTTTTTTACGAGCAATATTTTTAAGCGCAACTATGCCAGCCAGTAATTTTGAGTTGTAGTTATTGCTAGTTGATGAAAAGAACTTACTATTATAAATTATTTTACCTACCTAAATTAATTCGCCCGCGGCTTTCCGGTAGTACTATATTAAATAACATAACTAACAAAAAATCTACAACTAAGGTTAGAATAAATATACCTTGTATTAATCGAAGTGTGGCTGTGTAGGTGACTGTCTTTGCCCAATGTGACTGAATTTTTCTGTTTTTACTTAGTGCCGACATTTACTACTTCCCATCCGCTTTTTAGATCATATATAGTCTACTTTCAGAGTATGAGAGATGAAAACTTTTTTGTGACCGAGTGATACACTCTACTTTTCATCCTCCTCTGAGAGAACAAAATACAAGACGCTTTAAGATAAAACGACTCATTAACAAATTCTTATAAATTGGTATATTATTGTTACAAAGTAAAAAAATAACAATCTATCTATATTTTGACTAACGAAACATTTAGCACAGTTTACATATTTTTAAGTTGTGCAACTCCCAGGGACTTATGTGCTCCTGGTTCATACATTTTTATATTAAAAGTCGACAAAATCGTATTATTGCCCTAGGGAGCAAACACGCACTTTGCTCCATAATGAAGAACCAATCAACGTTTTTCGAATTATAGATTATTATTATGATATTAATTCCAGAGTCCGAATAGCTCGAGTTCCCTTATTATCTGACCACTCGAGAACTGGTTTTTAGACCCGAGGGGCGAGATGAACTTCTATAAATTTTGCTCCCGAAAACGTGAGACTCGGGAAATCTAGACTTTTCGCTTGAGATCCCAGTTTCTTTAAGCCGCATAGATTTATTTGTTTCGCTTAAATATATTTTTCTATAACAACATTTATAGATTGCATCCAAGGATAATTGGGCAACTAATTAAACGCACAAGCCGCAAGTGTTGTAAGCAGGAAATTAGAAAAGTCCAAAGCATTAAACATTAAAGTTCGCGGCCGGATGTGGCGCGCCGCGAGGAAATAAATTAATTAAAGTCCATAAGTGACCGGCTTATGACGTCACGACCGGTGACCGGTCGACGCGCGCTAATTCTCACGTCAGATTCATATCGCATAATTTTTAACGAGTGGTTTGGTAATCGTTCACCTGTAGTTGTTTAGTTACGTTGCGTTGTTTCATTTTTATGCTGCTTATTCATGTTTCCCCTTGTCCAATCGTGACTTATTTTTACAGTTCGTCATTAGCTGGCAAAGGGAGTATACTATTCTGTTCCTGCTGGTCATATATTTTACTACTTTCTAACCGAGTTCAAAGAAGGAGTCGTCATCGTTATCAATTCGACCTGTATGTATGTTATATTGTCAGAATTGCACAGTTTTTGTATATGATAGTCTATACCAGCTTTTAAACATGTGTGTCAAATTTCATAAGTATATGTTTGTTTGCTTATCCGCGCATATCTCAGAAACTATGAGTTTGATTGCAAAAATTCATTTTTAATTGGACTAGGCTTAGTCCAACTTAGGAAAGTGCAAGTTTCATCAAAATTGGTTTAGTAGTTTTTGGGGAAGAGAGCAGCGTTGCCAGATTTTTTTGTGCCAAGTCGGGATTTAGGAACTTTTTAAGTGAAATTGAATTGGGATTCTTTTGTCGAAAGCGGGACATAGTAAGAAAACGTAGTTTTTGAATATTTATGTTTTTATTTGAGTTCAAATTACGTCAGGCAGGCGGCCAGTCCACACTTATGTCTAGGCCACCCGGCCGCGCTTTCTCAGTACGTTGCACGCACGGTCGAGTTATTCCCGAAAAGCGGGATTGAACCTGTCCCGCGCGGGACATTTAATTTTGATTTAAAAATCGGGACGTCCCGCCAAAATCGGGACGTCTGGCAACGCTACGGCGCTACGTCGGCGGTAGAGGAATTAAAAAAAATTTAAAGTAAATATGCCAACTATTTTTTTGAGGTCGATCGGTGCCACTCAGAAGCGCCCGCAGGACGACGTCTGCCCTCACGTGTATGCTCGGTAGTGATTCTCTTTCTATGCGTTCGGCGCTCATCACCACGGTTCGGACGGTAGGCGGGGTATGTGGCGTGTTCAAAAGTATTGTACCGTATACTACGACTACCAAGTGACAACGTCAGTGAGGAGAGAGAGAGATCGATCCCCACATTATAATATGGGTGTGTAAATATAATATAAGCAGTATATATATTAAAAGTATAAAAAAGTAAAAAAATAAAAGTAGCCACTAGTTATCCCTTCAGGGATAACTAAATCTAAATTACACCTACCACCATATATTGGAAAAAAAGCTTTTAAATACGTTTTTTGTTTTGTCATCAGAAATATCGGAATTCTCATACAAATTTCCGTTCTCTTAGACATTTCAAAATCCATAAAAAACCTACATGCATTAGTGGCGAGGTTTATATTCAGCGTTTTTCTTACCATTCCGCAATCAAAGATAGAGTCGATCACAATTTACGTCAAATCCTTAGGGCTATCCATTTCCTGGGAAGCGGCTTTTTCAATATAAAACATATTATAATGAGTCTATCTTTCACCATAAATTCGGCTAATCGTTGTCCCCGTTTCCCTACTTATTTCCCCATTTTATATTTTATATATTCCCTATAAAAGCAGTACTACGCCTACGCTCTGGGAGTTAAGTATATCTTTGTCAACATCTTCGTACCACAAACTCAGCCTTCTTATGTATTGTGCTGAAGACAGTGCGGAAACCTGTATCATCTTTAGTTTTCAGTTTTTTCCATCCTTGTGGACAATCTTTCGATGGTCATTATGTTAAGGGACTTGTGGACAATAAACTCGACACAGTTGTTCGGGCTCCCGGAAGTAGAACAAGTTGCAGGATTTGGACAATATGAATCTTACTATTTTGTACCTAAGCCCTGTGTCTCAGTAAAGCATGTCCACTATTTTTGACCGCTCAACAGTCATTATTATCACAATCTTCTGAATAAGGTAACTTCGTTGTGGATAAAGCTAGAAGATTGAATTTTCCGTAACCCAAATTACATTCAATTTCAAGCCTTAGTTTAAAAACGACTGCAACTCAATGTTCCTTAATTTTCTGGCTGACGGACTCACCCAATCACCGATCATTAAAATTCTAAAGAACTTCTAGCAGCACACAAGCTTTGAATTTTAATATACCTAATTATTGTTAAAACAAGGAAAATTAACACGCTCTCATTTTAGTCCCGTTTTTTTGATAAACGAACAGCTTAAGTAACTTTTTAATCCAATAAAAAAAGATATGCGATTACAAAGTTCTTTTGCAGTTCATACAATGATTCGTCACTTACGCTACCTAAATAAATAGAATAAATACCATCACGACACTTATATCAAAGGGGTGGTCAGAGATGTTACGAATGTATGCCCGTAAAACGTTCTACCAATGGCATTCCATCCCACAAACGTGACAGGTGGTAAGCCTATCGCCTTACTGGGCACAAACCAGAAGCAAGACAAAGTTACAATTAATAAATTATAACAATATTGGCCACCCCTTACCCGGAAACTAAACTGTTACCTTTAAATTTGCATTTTTTTTATGATTTATTTAATATTTTAATATTTTGAATAGGCCATATTATAAAGTGGTAATATTAAAGCTTTTAAAATACATAGTGGTAAAGCTTATCCTACTGTAAGGGCATAGACACCTTCTTCGAGAAAGGAGGCTGAGGCCACACTCCACCACGCTGGTCCATTGCGAATTGGCGGACATTCACGAAAATTTCCTGTAATAATTCAATTAACATTTTCCTAATATTGTGCTGTCTATTTACAGTATTGTAACAAAATAAAGGAAGCAATTACAAACGCGATAAATTGTCTGCTTCTTTGAAATTATTAGCAAAAATTATTATGTAACCTTTCCGTCTCGTGTACGTAACGTAAAGTAGACGTATAACTGCACATTTATGACTCATTTCCTCTTTGTGCACAACACTATTAGATCGCAAATAGGCAGCGAGCGGCATAAATTAGTTTTTCTCTCCTGGCACTAATGTCTTGATTTACAAAGTTTATTATGTGTATAACTACCGCACACTTGGCAACCCAGGTTAGGTTATTACAAATTAAAACAAAAGTTTTTTTATTAAAACATTTCTGTTGAACAAATTATTGTCTTCACTTTTCCTTATAGTAAGCGCTTGCATTACAATAATCATCTCAATGCACATAATGTCAAAAAAATAATATTGTAATTTACATGCCATTGATATTAATAACATAACTATATACTATATATATATATATAAATATATATATATATATATATATATATATAACAGAAAAGGCCAGGTCAGGAGTACTCGGAACCGTAGAAAATGTATGAAAGCATTGATGCGTACAGATAAGGCAAGAGAGGTATGCCAGGATCGTAGCAAGTGGCAGACTTTGGTCTCTGCCTACCCCTCTGGGAAACAGGCGTGATGGTATGTATGTATGTATGTATGTATATATAACAAGTATTATGTAGGCAAACATAAAAACTATATTCTAAAATTTTATAAAAGACAGATTGTACGTTAACTGACACCTTTATATATATAATTCTACTGTAAATGTGTATGTCACTGTACTCCTCCTAAACGGCTGGACCGATTTTAATGATTTTTTTGTATGCTTTTGGGTGGCGTCCTGGATGGTTTAGATTCACAAATCAGCCCGGCAGATGGCGCTGTAGTCGGTATCATGCAGGACAACGTCTGCCCGGTCAGCTAGTATTATATAAGTAACTTAACCCAGAACTTGGCTAATCAGATTGCCTCTTTTGGGCAAAATATGAGTTTTGATATACCGACTTTGGAACATATTCTACGAAATTCTTATCTAATTGCCTCTTTTGGGCAAGTTCATAGTATTAGGAATTTAGAAACTATTCGGGGAATAAAAACATAAAATTGAATAAGACCAACAAATAAGAGGTAATCGATTGCTCGTCTCTGATGTGGACATTAATATTTAGATAGTAGGAATACAGTCTTTAATCGGAAAGTGGGCACACAATTTGCTCATGAACTGAAACTGATAAAAATGTGTTGTATAAATAAAAAGTCGCTGATAAAAGTCGTTCAGTGACGTAGGAAAAAAAGACCTTGTTATCTTCCGGAGGTAGTACGTAGAAATTGACGACACTTTTTCCCACTCGCGTGCCTCACTTGTTTATATTTGACCCAAAAATAAAATACGGATCCTTCATTTGGTCCACGTGTAACTTCCTGGAAATGTCGCCATCATCAACTTCTCTTTAGAAATACGACAAACAGTTTTATCGAGTTCACAGTCGACCCCCGCTGACCACCAATTTCCGTTGTTTACGGGAAAGAGACGGGGTTCCACAACACAGTGAAGAGGTTCAATCAAGTGGTAAAACAACTGAAATTTTACGTCGGAGGGAATTAGGTCTAAAGTTTAAAGAACTTAGGTCTATTTAAAATTTTATCCTACAGTGTCTGAGCAAACAAGGACATATAAGTAAGTACGTGTTTGTCCTTTTTTTTCAATATTAAGTATCAAAGGATTTGACTTAAAAGGTGTAAAGAGGGCAAGTAAAGATTGAAAAAGGAATTTCCCGGACGATTTACCTTTTAAAATAAAGAACACAGTTATATTCGTAAATTTCTAAAATAAATTAACTTAGCGCTGTATAATTCGCCACAATCAAAAATTCCATACATGTGAGTTAGGCTGGAACTACTGGAGGTTTTTGATGTGATATTAATTAATATCTAGTGGGTAATTTAAGAGGAAATATCATACCGAAGCGAATACACATATAGGTGTTTGAAAATTCAATTGCTATCGCGCTATGACCCGGACCAAGATACCGATGTGCGATAGAGACAACTGTGCCTCGGAATAATTATATACCTAATTACAATCATCAAAATCAGTGATTTGTATTCTCCACTTTTCTCCTCCAAATCTTAACCAAATCGTATAGAAATTACTAATTCTGGAAGTTAATGAATTATTTTATGTATGTATGTTGTTGTTTTCTTAAAAATTAGTTCACATATTTGTACAGAGCACGTCTGAAATGTCATAAAATAGATGCAATTTTTTGGAATTAGACATACTGACGTAGTAACTATGTGTATCTATCACATACAAAAAATACAGGTCTAATGCCAAAATCCAGAGAAGAAACAAGTGAATACGTTGGTATAGGAAAAAACAGCCTGAAATTCTGTATGTCTTAACTTTGTAGTATATTCAGTAAACCATTTAAATACCTACTGTAATGAAATCTCCTAATAACTGTTTCGCAGATTCCGCTTTACTTTATCAACAGTTTAATGAACAACTATTTAGTAAAAAGTCGCCGGTGCGTGTCGGACCTATTGTGTCCGTAATGAAATTAGGAATAACGATGCGTGAAAAGTCCGGAGAAAAAGTGGAAAGAAATAAAGGTCCGTTCACACTGGCATAAAGTTCCTTTGCTTACAACATTTGATGAAAGTGTTATGAGTATGTAAGGATTTGACACAGGGGTTAAGGTTTCAATTCCAGTCATTAAAAACATACAAATACGTTTCTGTTCTAATTTAACAGTACTTCTTTTAACTAACCCAGCAAGAAACCTACTTTCGGCCTCAGTTCCGATTTCGGCCATTGTGGCTGAAACTTTTGGCGACACCGAAACTCAGTGTTCGTGAATTGTTATGCGTCGTTCGGCTAACTTTGCGGCTAACTCGTGGCCCCGTGGCCGTAACCCCGCGTCGAGGCTCACTTGAGTTCACCGCCGACTATAGTAAATCGTATGGAGTCGAGGTTGTGTTTTATACATAAATGATGAGGTAAGTATTAGTTTTGCTTTTACTTGTACTTCTGATATTATTTTATGTAAAAGAAAATTATTAGTAATTGGAAGTCGTTCTTTAGAGTTTTATTTTTAAGAAACACGTAAAATATGTTTTATTCAATGCATATATCACTTAGTTAATTTAGTTGTATATTCAAGTATTCTGTAAACAGCGCTATCAAATGTGAAATGGTACTGATCAGTTGTGACTATTATTAATTTTATGTTTTCTGATTGTTTTAAACTCAAAGTTCTATTTAAAATTTAACTCATATTAAATTATTATTTAAATACCCCTACAGTAGCAAACAAGCTTACTGTCCGCCTGATGGTCAGTGATCACTGAAGTCTATGGACGCTTGCAACACCTGGAGCATCACTTACGCATTTATGTCCCTACAAAAATCTAATAACTTATTTCTTGAAAAACCTCATACTGCAGTGGTAAATAAAACCTTGGAGGAGCTCATTAATCATCAACCTAAGCGTTCATCACCATTTAGGTCCTAAAATATGTGAAAAAAATCCTTGTTGATGGCGAGCGGTGTGATGGTAGAAAGTAACCGTGGGCATCATTTCGAAAAAATCCTTAAAAAACATTCCATTGTACAAGCGGTAGAACACACACAGGGAGGCAAAGTCTCTCCTCAGACTTAAAGGTTCGATACGGCTTGTGAGTTTGGGGGATCGTCGACGATTCTCACAGCCCTTCGTTGAACCGAGTCAAAAGGGTCAAGTATCCCGCAGCAGTACTCGATATGGGGCCGGCTGCGACTTGTAAAGCAGCAACCTTTGCCCCGAGGAGGTGAAGTACTGCTTCCCTCTGTTGATTACTTCTACCTACTAAGTTTTTAGACGCCAGCTTCACCTTTTCCTGCAAAAGATCTTGAAACTGAACATAGCTAGGGATTTCAACACAAAGGATCCCAATGCTCTTGGAGATGGTTAGGGGTGTATTCTAAATTATTGAACCTCAGAAAATTAGGTTTTCTTAGCTATACAAAACAAAACATGTATTTATTAGTTGATACACTATAATTTTATGTTTCGTTTGTGATTTTACAAAGATTACCTACTGGACGCACGCAATAAAACAGTATTGTAATTAGTTTGTAAAGCTAGTTGTAGTTAATTTACTTGACAATTCGAAAGTGTTCTTAGTAACCCATTTGAATAAAAAAGATTTTGATTTTGGTGAACGCGCAGAATTGTGTCTTTGTAGGGTTAAACCGAACTAAGTTTTCCCGTCCCCAGTCAGAGACCTTGAACTGAGTGGTCTCGATTTTAGACACAAGTGCTTTACGCTTTTCCTTCACAATGGAACGAGGGATTTTTGTTTGCCCGACCTATGTTATAAGCGTCTCCATTACTGTCATCTGCATATTAATGTATGTTGTTGGTGGACAACATGATATTGATATGCAGAGGAAACAGACTAGGAGCCAGCACAGTCTTGCGGGACACCAGCATTAATGTTCATGATATCAGAGTAACTGCCATCAGCTACGGCTCGAATGCGTCTGCCTAACAAAAACGTAAGACGGGAACTTTGATAGAAGACCTTAGTGCCACGATCAAACGCCTTCGCTATAACAAGTCTTCATACTATTGTCTGCCTCTTAAAATCGATGTGATAAATACACTAGAAGGTCACCAGTCGAGCGACTGAAGCGAAAGCCATATTGACGGTCGCAAATAAGGTTGTGTTTTTCTAGGTATCTTAGAAGCTGTGTGTTGATCACATGCTCCATCACTTTGGATAGGAGAAGGGTAATCACGATTGACCTGTAATATTATGGATCTGATCTGCCCTTTTTGGGCAACGATTGCACATTCGCAGTCTTCGATGAAGACAGAAATTGCTTAGTGTGGTAGGTGTAGTAGGTCGTAAAGCGGATTCGTCGTTTATAGAGGCAAAGAGACTGCCCAGTAGATCACCTTACTCTTAAACACTATGGGCTAAGTCACCATCAGTCTTGCGAAGTGGCGGTAACAATGCCTGACAAAAATTTCTTTCACAATAATGTTGAAAAGCAAATAAATCCTACCAAAAACAGATTATTTACTCTAGTTTTTAGTACACAATAGAAATTTTAAATATGTTTAAGGAAGTTTTACCTAACCGAAATTTTGATTTCGATTTCGTTTACGGCTGAAAATTCTGTTTCGGTCAGACACTAGTTTTATCGAAGACCCTATACAGCCGGTATACACTAAGTAAATTTTATTAAATACACTATGGCGCATGGTCTAATATTGTGGTCAGTTTTTGATATATGTATTATTTATTAATGTGTTGGCGAGTTTGCGTGTTTCTGTGACGCATGGAGACGGAATCTATACGTTTAGTTGGATATACAGACCAAAGGCCAAAGGATTCTACCTCTTTTATCTGTTTGTTTGTCAGTGAAAACACATAGGAAAGAAATTTAATAATACATTACATACAATATAAACAACGTGAAGTCTTTCAAAGCCGAATTAACATAAACAAAAACGCAGTCAATAATTCATATTATTGTACTATATTTAAAACATTGTGTTCTGTATCTATGCAATGCGAGATCGTTTAAATCATGTTGACTATAGAGTAAGGTAAGTAACGAATTGCTCTATTACCGTAAGTAAATAGTAAGAAGTAAGGACGCTGCTTACTACGTATTACACCTACACTTGGTACTTACTATGTTTATATAATTTTTTAAGTGGAGTGTAAAAGGGCCCTATAATCGGCGCCGTGAAGGGCCGGTCGCTGCTGGGCACGGCGCGATCCCCGCTGCGCCACAACGGAGCAATCAACGAGTAACGGTAGTGTCGAGGGCAGCGACAATATCTACTACTTTGGTATATACGTAGGTAGGTACTTTAAGAGGGCGATATAGGCCAGAAAGCTGGAATTCAGTAATAACGAAGTGCGTGTAAATATAGTTGAAAGCTAGACAATTGACTCCGTCATAGCCTAGTAGTAGTGTTGCAGGGTTTGATTCCCGCACTGGACAAACATTAACGTAATAAACATTTGCGTTTGTCCTGAGTCTGTGCGTATTGAGGTATGTATGATATGTATGTATTTACAAAAAAAGTAACATATATGTATTTGTATCCTTTGTCTGGTATCCATAACACAAGTTTGCTTACTTTGGAGCCAGACGGCGCTGTCTGTAATTAATGCCCTAAAATATTTATATTTATTATTTATAAAAAAATAATAATCACGTTTTGGATCTTGCCGTTATTTCTATGGAACTTATCGATTTTTCTGCCTTTTAGTTACATTTTTTGATGCTTACCACTGACCTCTCCCAATGAACGCCACCACACTCGATTCTCCACCATCCAGTCTCTTCTGGCTACCTTTTTTAGGTTATCGGTCTAACTGGCCGGGGGTGCTCTTACCGATCCATGGTCTCCACCCTAGAACACGTCTGCCCCAACGGTCATAAGTTCTGTGACAGATATGACCGGCCCACCGCCAATTCTGGGAGCTATGCCGGTGACTTGGAATGGAGCAACAACGTAACTTGATTTTCGTCACTTTTCTTTTTCATTTAATTTTCACCCACACATGTAATTTAAATAATAAAAACCTTTTATAAAAGAAAGGAGGAAAGTTAGTTAGTAAGTTTAAATGTAACTTAATCACGCCGCAATAGAGCATCCAGTTGAGCTGTAATTTAATAAAGAAATAGTTTTTTTTTTTTCTGAAGTGACTGCAGTTGGCTGTTGAAGCCATTACTGCTTCACCGGACTTAAATAGTTAGGAAGTTCGAGAAAGACATAGGCTTTTAATCCCGAAAAAATTCAAAACTTCACTTGAGAATTTCACCTGAACGAACAATAGCTGCAGCTGTAATAGTTAGCTATAGTAAACTATTTTAGTATAATCAAGGAATTGTCGTAGGAATCTCACGCCGAAAACCAAATTTAAGTTGCGAGAAGCCACTGGCAAAAGCTAACTACAAATAAATATAATAAAATGTTGTGAGCATGCGTCATCGTGGTTATAGTAAATATTGCTAAGTTTGTATAAGCTGGCGTTTAAAGTCACACTACGTTGCGTAACGTTACTTTTGAAATATCTTACCAAAGTTGGTAAATTGTTTTGAAAGTACATAATTGTAAAGATATTTACCTATTTATCTATTCAAATATGCTTTTCCAAAGAATTGTTATCAGTAGACTTAATAGAAAAAATATAAAACTTAAATGATGCACTATTGCTTCACATAATAATCTTGGTGATAATTATTTCGAAACCTAAATAGAGATTAAGTTGGTATTTCAAAAGTAGTTTACCGACAACACAATCAAATTAGGTAACACTTGTTTATCAGAAAATTTCGTGGGAGTTTTCCGCTAAGTAGAGGTTGTTTACGTCGACGTTCGACGTCGGCTGAGTTGTTTGGTGTGGGGATGTAGGGCGGGCGGCGACGCTACTTCTCGGCAAATTAATATTAATATAAAAGGCTGGCTGTCTGTTAGTTTCGTAATTGGGATTTAATAAAACGTTAGATGAATAATTTGTTCTTTATTTAAAATCTTCTATAGTTAAATCTTTTATGTAGAAAAACAGGAGGTTGACTTCGGTTTTTTCTTTTTAATTTTAGAATTCTAGTAATCATGCTTCACCGGTAATGTGATCATAGTCAGACCCGATTCCAAATCCCGATGACAGCTTATTTGTTCTAAATCTGGCAAGCCGTTTAAGTTTTAGGAGGCAGTAAAAGAGTAGGGTGTAGTTAATACCTTTGAATAACATAATCTTTGCAGTCGGGTAAAAATAATAAAATTTGTATCAAAAATTTATCACATTCACAACAAACTGCTTAAGGCTATGGCACACCCTAGCAAAAGCGTGCCGTTTCGATCAGTGTACAAAGATATATTATACTATTGATGCACACAAAAAGACACAGTTCCACGTACGATAGATGTTCACGTACGTGACCGCATGTTGAAAATCTGATTGTCACGGTTTTTTGTCGATATAAAATAAAATGTTTACTTAGAGGTCTGAAATTAGCAAATTTACTTGGTCATATTAATATATTTTATGAAATAAGAATCAAGAAAATATTAGTCTTAGTTTTTCAAACAATTTGAATTAATGCCCAAAAACTGAGTGTCAAAATTTTTTTTTTCTAACTTTGTTAATAGCTTTATTATTATAATAATAGCAAATTCACTTAATTCCGGTTTAAATTATAACATATATTTTTTTCACGTCGAAAAGTGTACTTAGGAATTTAACAAATTTAATCAATTTCTTGCAAACTTAACTCCTTTGGGTATCCCATCACCTTGAAAACTTACCACAACTACTATAGAGTTGACAAATCTTTAAAATAGTAGTAAATCGGGCATGATAATAATAATAAAAAAAAATATTACTACCTTTATAAATAACACCACCACGAAATTGTTACTTCAAAGTGTAAGTAATCATAAATTCCCAATACCTATTGACGAAAAAAGCAATATTTACACAGTATTTATTAAACAGGCGGAAATAACTCCATTAAAAGATTTTATTGGATTTTTTTTCATTTCATCATTTTAATTTCAGATTTTTATCGATGTTAAAACATCTTACTATTTTTGACAGATGGATATATGTCACCTTTAAGTGTTTTGTAATACACTAATTGTTCATTTTGCTGAAATAATTTCCTATTCGTTACGAAAACCAAACAATAAATAAGGAAATAACACAGTACAATTACCTGTTTGTTTCCCATCAAAACTTTCCCTTCGGCACTTATTATTATTATTGACGTCACATATTTGCTGACGGCACATATAGTTTGGCTGACGGTCATTGCTGACAGCGGTGCTACCTGATGGTTTCGGACACGCTAACAAAAAATTAACTGGTCATGGCAGACTCCTCCCGGACACACGGCACCAAACATCAGGCGATACAATTTAACTTATTAAACACACGTACACGTAAAAAATTATAGGCCCCGTGGGGTAACTCTCGGTACTCAATTTAAATTTCACTGCGATATTGGCTTCAAATAACAACTTTCTATGCCACAAAATTGGTTATTAAGAATACTCATTAGTAAATGTTATAGCAATGTATTTATAAATGTTGGTTTTTGAGATAATTTAAGATTGTCATTCGACTGGAATTGGGATTGTCATGGAGAGTCTACCCCACTGTTAAATTTTACTTATAAGTAGTTTTTTCAAAGTCAAAGTACATATTTTGTCGGCTCCGTGGCTCAATGGACCCGACTGCTGAATCGAGAAGCATGGGTTCGATTTCAGCACAAGACAAACATTCATGTGATGAACATTTGTTTTTATCTTGAGACTGTGTGTTCGCTTTGTATAATATGTATGTATTTACAAAAAAAAAAGCATTTGTATGTTTTTGTATCCGTTGGTCTAATTTTGAAAATAATGGAGGTTTTTTGTACCACTAAGGTAAGGTGGCAAAAAAGCTTACAATCCGTCTAATGTTAAGCGATTACCGTAGCCTATAGACTAATGTACTAAAAAATATTTTTAAAATGTTCACTGTACCAAATTTTATGTCCATAACTAAAAATGGAAGGAGAAAAAGAGTCAATTTGGCACGGAACTCAGTAATCTGAATATGTTGAAAGATTCAACGGAACGCACTTTGCCGGGTTTTGTATTCAATTAGACAAAAACTTTTTCTCTCTTAAACTTAATTTTACTTTGTCTGATAAATATTGACTTTCTATTGAACTGAAGTTGAACCTGTGGTCGAAGAACTTTGAGAGGAAACCCGACAGATTCATTTCAAATGTGCCTATGCATTATAAGGCTGGTTGGTTACTCAAATCAAAAATGTATGGGCCTATAGAGAAAAGTCATACAGCAGGTAGGTTGTGGTATGAGCTTCCTACCAAGGTTTTCTCTAAGGACTGCAGTATGGGGTTCTTCAAGAAAGAAGTTATTGGATTTTTGGAGGGCCAGCAACGCGCGAGTGATACCCCTGGAGTAACATGCGTCAGTAGACTAGGGTGACCGCTTACCATCAGGCGGACCGTAAGCTTGTTTGCCACCTTAGTGGTATTAAAAAAACAGACAAGACAAAGACAGTCGTTTATACTATGAAAACTATGACCGTCGTCATAAGTATATAATGCATAGTCGTGGTGTATATGGGAATCACTTCCCACGAGAAACATTCTATGTTTCTATCAGGAGGTGCATCAATCATAATGTCAATCTGCCTTATCGATGTGATAAGGAACTCACAAATATACTTTTTTTTTAGGATTATTTTACGTTGCATAATCTACTTTCGACTTTGACTTTAAGTTGACGTCTGTATATTTAATAATATTTCTAAATATCTACACGAGGTTGTAGTTTATATTGTTAAAACAAACAAAAGCAGTTTTAAGAATTATTGTTTAACCTGAATTAAAAATGCTAAGCAACTTTTGATGGTAAGTTTATTGGTGCGTGACATCAGCCTTCATACTTCCCTATTGTTGGGGCACTGGTTGCTCTACTCTAACCAAAATCGAGGCTTGTGCGAAGGCGATATGGGCCATAAGTACCATAGGTACTATTAATTATTCTGTGCCCTAATCCGCAACAATATGCTATGTCAAATCTGGGGCACCAGTTATGTTCTGAAAACTTTCCTATTTCTGTTAATGGGGTCAAAATTTTTTTTAAAGCCTATAAAAACGTCCCTCTTACATTTTAACGTATATTTTTTTACTTATTCGAATAATCTTCAAAAAACATATTATTTTCTAATTCAGCATGACATACGCACAACCGAATGATGACTTTTAACGAAATATATGGTAATTTGAGAACCAAATTTGACTTTTTTGTGATAAAAAAAACCTGGGTAGGTTTTAAATTTAAGGAGGGAAATTGATAATAAACATTGAGGCCCGGTTGAGCACTAACGTAAAGCTTAATAGGAAAATATTTCGAGACATCTACAATTTTGTAAAAGTGTTTATAAATTTTTATCTCTATTTTAAGCATTTATAATATTTTGGCCCATTGACCTTTTGTCGCTTTAGAGGTTTATTGGGCTGATTCATAATGAACGGTAGTTCATCATGAATGGTGGGACTTCTGCGAAAGCCCAGTTTTTTTGTTATACACTAAAGAAAGACCGAATGATTCGAAAAAATTCTATAGCTCGAGCAGAGAGACAGTGCCCTGCCATAGGCCTACCCGCGGATTGATGATGAGTGGATTCCCATTGCAAACAGGCCCAATGCGATTGATGAACTTTACATGTGTCTTTTAAATCTCTTCTCTATTGTATGCAAGTGTCCTTTCGATGTTTACATCACCGAAACAACGTTATCTACCAAACACTACAAGAAAAACTCATCAGTACACACTACACCGGGTTCGAACGCCTGAACTTCAGAACGCGAGGCAGATGCCGAAACCACTGCACTACCACCACGGCAACTAGTTGCAGAGCGATTTCTAGGGATGAACTAAGGAAATTGAATTAAAAAACAATATGTCACTCATGATCTGGTTTAGAGATGATTTTGATATGCATGCAACATTTTTATTGGTTTTGTTTAGACTAAAAAAAAAATGGTTACAGCAGCAATGCTAGTCAATATGTCACAATCAGATGATGTTGAATTACCCGGTGATAATATGTGATACAGTGAACAGCTGTGTGTATCGCAAGAGGTAATGGTTTTGGGCGGCAATGACGTGTCGTCAGGTTGACATAATGTCGTGTAATCATCTCTTTGATTATCTTACCTCGGACTTCGAAGGAAATGAGCGAGTCTTGCAAATTAATATTCCGTAAGTATCATGTGTTTTTGTAAATTTTTTATCCAATTATATAAAAAAAATTGTTTTGGTTCCTGTTACCTATTTTAAGGCGAGCACTAAATAAGGATCTTGCGAAAATCATCCCCTAAGGGGGTTACATAGGGAATGGAATACGTTAAGTGATCAGTATGAAATGAGACGATATTACAATGTATTTATAATTATTATAAAATAAATTTAGGATATTTTATTGCACATGAAACAAGAAATTACTTTTCTTTATAATTTAAAACATTGTATGCCTCCAGAAAAATTGTGCTAAGTTTTTGTCGCAATCAGGCGAACGCATAAAAGAACGCGAGATAACTTCCTTCGTTCTATAACTCGACCACAGCGCGCACCTACCACTACCACTACCGCTACCATTTTTCGCCACTGAAACAACATATATTGCGAATATGAATTATTTTACTTCGTAAGTCGTAAATAACCAACTTTTAAGTAATAGGTGGTAAATTTATAGACTTTTCAGTAATAGGGTCAGTATAATAATTTTGACAGTCTTTACTCAAGCAGTTACATAAAGTAAGTGATACATGACATTTATTTATTTTGACCACACTCTCTGCGTACAAAATCCTATACGTGAATTTGAATTATTATTATATTATTTACCTACGTGAAAAATACGAATACGAACCGAAAACGAGTCAGTGCACAAGCCGTTATATACATTTACTATGATAGCTAGCTACGATGGAACGTCTTTTTTCCGAATAGTTTGTTTTTACCCGGAAACGAATCAGTGCACAAGCGGACTAAGTTTCCAATCGACAAGGAGTCATAAACGATGGAAGATTATTTTTATGTATGTATACTTACCGTTTATTTCTTGACTACATAAGTCCCTAGAAGTTGTAAATGTAAACATTAAGACAAAATTTATTGATTTAGAATAGCTTGAAACAAGCTACCTTTGTAATACTCCAACACCATTATTTAATTTGAATAATAACATTTTCCATGTGACCTTTAAACCTTACCCATCAACAAACCCTATCTATAGGAAACTCAGTAACATAACAAACATAACTCATGTTTTATGGCCACCCGACGACATTTACTAGGTATTAGGCACTTGAAGGTATGTACCAAGCTACCGTGCCTAGGCCTAAACGAGGCAGTAACAGAGCCGCTGTACCCTTTACGATGGGGTTAAAATTTCGACGTAGCTCGCCCCGGGGACACATAATATGAATCCAAGTGGTAATTAAATTAAATGGCGCGGTAATCTTCTACTGCTATGCGGTGACCACATTGATTAAATAGGTTAAGGACGTATTTTTTTATTATTTTTTCAGTGATAACATACATATTTTGACGGGTATATTCCGCCAAGTGCGATCGCTAGCGTCTATTTACAGGCTAACATCAAAATTTGGGCCGAATCTCATTTCACAAACCATACTAGTACTGCATGGCAGGTACTGGGTGAGCCCACCGCTGCAACACTGTGGCTAGTACAATATATCTGGACTAAAATGTATAAAATTTTCTATCTAATTGTTTTTTCTTTTATTATTCTACATAAGATTACATATATTTTCAGCAAAGTATCTTCTTTTGTAGTAGCCGTATACATTTTATTAACTCATTTATTTATGTTATAATTTGTTTAACTTATAATATACACGTTAATCGTACAAAGATATTACATTTGCGGTCAGTGGAAATATAAAATCTTAGTATTTACTCCCACGGATGTCAGACGCGGCCCGTTCTTGGCAGTTATTCATACTAATCCGATTTTCCCTACAATACAAACATTAATATAAATTATTAGTTTATTGTAATATAAAATCTGAAAACTTCAATATTAGGTCTCCCATTTCATTCTTTCGACATATTAATATAAAAATTACTAAACTCACCAACAGACAAAAATTGTGCTTTGCTTTCTGTACAATTCTAGTATTTTTAATAACTTGTAAGCAGGTAATACAATTTAATTGAATAAATATTTTAACAAGAGAATATCCCTAGTTGTCCGCGAAGTTGGTCACAACTAATGACAGCGATGCTACCCGCAGGGTCTGTACATCGCGAGTAATGGCGGTTCTGTGTTATATATCTCTGTGTTATGTCAACAAAAGGGTTTTTTGTGTTCTGAGCTCGCTAATGACGAGAACTGCGAACTTCACTTACACATATGTTACGACATGTCGTAAAAGTAAGCAGAATACCAACAATACGTATTTACTTGTTTATGATTACACGCTTTGGGTGATTACGTTTAGCTCTTATCTTAGTATTTTACAAGCTTGTATTTAGTTTCCCCTTTCCGGGTGCCCGGTGTCTGTAATCAAATATTGCAAGTTTAATTGGACCTACTTCCCGGTGTTCGATTAAGCTGAAATTTGCCATTCATAATAATTATGTATATCGAATGACAATGTAATATAATTATGTCATAGAGCTGGGTCTGATTATGGAGTCGGAAGGTGGCACAGGAACTCTGTAACGAAATGGCGACGCAACCTCATCGAGTTTCGGCTCGTTTGATTTGTCGTAACAAGTACTCATCTATCGCAAGTTGTGCGGAGTAATGTCAAGTTACTAAACCGAACATTTGCATTTCTCGTGGTATTTAAAAAAAAATCGTTATTGAGTATTATTTGTTTATCTATATATATAAAAGGGTAAACTGACTCATTGACTGATATATCAATGCACAGTCTAAACGAGTGTGTCTGGAAACTTGAAATTTGGCACAGAGATTCCTGTTAAAACGTAGGCGAACACTTAGAAAAGATTTTGCAAAATTCATGTCCTACGGGGGATAAAGGGAGTTGGAAGTTTGTAAGATCCGTCATTTTTGAAGCTAAATGTTCAAAAATTGGTAGTTGGTGTTTGGATTAAAAATAAATTGACGTGTTTCAACATATTTAGGAAATCATCCTGTAGAGCGCAAAATAGGAAATGAAAATTTGTATGAGAATGTCGATATTTTTATATTTTCTCTGTTATTAAATCTTTATAATAAAATAGTTACCATATATTATTTTGTTATAAAACGCAAATTATTTGTTTTTGGGGGTTACGTAATATTACTTCGGAGGTGTGCGATTTTTTTTCCGCTGATTAAATAAACAAACCCAATCACTTTTCAAGCTGTGGCCAGGAGTATCTGCACAATATATTCCGAAATGTGGAAAGGTTTGTGAAGTAGCCATGGACAGGGCACGTAGCTTGAAGAACCAATGCCCATAGAGGAAGGATAATTTTCGAATGGCGACTTGTACTTACGAGATGTGTGGTGTAAGATCGCCCCTGCTGGTCAGGGTATAGCGGAAGATCGTTGGATTCAAAAGAACTCAATCAAATCAAATAAAATCAAACTTTATTCAAATAGGTCTCTAAGAACACTTTTGAATCGTCAATACAATGTAAACAATGTTAATTTCTGCCAAAAAGGGCTGGCAAGAAGAAACACTTATTAGGTAATAAAAAAAATAAGTTAGTAAGCTACTTTCATACATTTATTTTATAAATGCAGACAAGGTAGTAAGTAATAGTAAAAACTTGTTGATTGAGTAGAAATCGAAACTAGGCCGTTTGAAAAATGATAAGAGATGACAAAATCTTACGAATATAACCTTCTTTGATGAAATAGATTTATAGGTTTAAGGTTTTTCTGAGAAGGAAAAATTGAAACTCCAAAACCAAGTTATTTTAACCATTAGTCTACACGGCTAAATGACTGCGATTTATATATAAAGTGTAAACTCTTTACAACGTTATTCTTCATAATGGTAAACTCTCTATAACGTCGAAAAGAGCACAATTTGGTTAGTTTTACTTAAAACCCACACATTGATACACTCTTATAGCGCAGCAGCCATTCTTATTTACGAAGAAATAATGTGAAATAATACATAGAAAATATTCATTATCGGTATAATTGTTTATGTTATCACATCATATTGCAAAAGACGCCGAGTAAACCTTTCTTTGAGGCCCTGAAACTTCTGAGGTCGTACACAACCGTCTTGCTTTTGTTATTGTTAATTCCCTTGAACACGTGCATCATTATGCTTGGTTTCCTTAAAAATGATGGTCTCGAACTAAACAAACCAGATAACTATCGTATTGTCAGTCGTAAACAAACTTTAAAACTCTAAACACAAAGGAAACAGTAAAAGAAAAGCGTCATGTGTTGACGAAAAAGTTTGTGTGATACGTGCGATTAAAAAGGAAGAACAGAAAAGTGACGTTGGAAGACGTTTTGAACTAAGTCAATCCAATACTGTGACTTTTCTGGTTTCTTTCTTCACTCCATATAACGATAAAAATGCTCGGTCGGCTCAAGGGGAGTTAAGTTATAAAGAGTTTACACAGTATTATATATATATATATATCTAAACTGAAGTTACATGAAATAGTTTGTCGATTATTAACTAATTAAGGATCCTTAATTAGGCCTGTCGCAAATTACTAGAATTATCAGACGGATTGCTGAGAATTTTTCAATAAAAAATCTTATAATATGCGGCCGGCTATAATATTAGAATAACATACAAGAATATTTCTCGCTCTTGTCCCACATTATTAACGGCCACCATGCTATTCTCGACATAAACTCTATTTATCTTTTTTTTATTAAACGAACAATATGTTTCATATGGCTGGGTGCCGATGGTGACGGCTTACACAAGCCTGAATCCAATTTGCCAACATGTGATGAAAAAAAAATTAAAACAACACACTGAACTGATGAGAACATCTTACAAGAACATTTTCTGCCATCTTGTACAAGTAACAAGCTTATGTTTACAGATGGAAAAATAAAGATACTAACGCAATGTCCTTGGTTCTCATTGTTTTTTTGGAGTTAAACGCGAATTAAGATAGCATAAGCGCTTTTGTTTCAATATTTATTTCACTATAAATCTATACACGTCGTTTGTAATTAGATGTAACAGTAAAAATAAAGAAAGAGTACATATAATCTGGTTTTTAAAGCAAGGATTGGTAGATGGTAGCGCCACCGGTTGTGAATGCTTATTTTATTTTTGTTCTGCTGTAAATCCATAAACGCTAGTTAGCAAGAACGCGCGGTCGCGGCGCGAATGTAGGTCGGGCCAACGACCCGCGCCAACACTGAGGTTACGTCCACAATTTATTAACCTTCTCTAATTATTTTATTGTTAGATAATGCCGCTTTACAAACTGCCAATTAAAGGACACGAATATGTTCATGGACGATACCTACATTGGACGGTATCTTTTTATATATATAATTCTACTGTACGTGTGTATGTCACTGTACTTCTCCTAAACGGCTGGACCGATTTGAATGATTTTTTTGTATGGGTTTGGCTGGCGCTCTGGACGGTTTAGATTCACAAATCAGCCCGGCAGATGGCGCTGCAGTCGGTATCATGCATATAGATTTCGTCCACATGGAATATTGGGTAGGCATTTGTAGCCTAAATGTCCTTCAACTATCTCTGTGCCAAATTTTAGCTCAATTGGAAGCTCCGTAGGGACGTTAAAGGGTGTGTAGCTGCAAACTAACTCCGCCAGTAGATATTTCTAATTTTCTTTTAGAATTAGGCGAATTTTGAGAATCCAAATGTTGCAAATATAAAACTTGTCACTGGCTATTTTTAGAACGTTTTGTATTGTTTGTAGGACTCCTAGTTGTTATTGTGCCCGGCTGCTGTGCAGAGGGTATGGGTTCAAGTCCCGCACTAGACAAATATTTATGTGATAAACATTTGTGTTTGTCTTGATTCTGGGTATGTATGTATTTACAAAAAAAAAAGTAATTATGTATAAGTATCCGTTGTTTGGTACCCACAGCACAAGCTTTGCTTACTTTCGGGTCAGACGGCTCTGTGTGTAATGTCCAAAAATTATTATTATTATTATTATTATTTTTATTATATCTGTGAGACTTAGTAGCAATTTCTGCTAAATGTCTACTTAAACTTATTGGTATATTTTAAGACTAATAGAAAATGTTCTAAAAGAGTTTATGACTAGTTTTATATTCTCAACATTTGGATTCTCGAAATTAGCTTTCTTTGAAGAAAAAATTAGATATATCTAATGGCGCGCGAGTCCGCTGCTATATACCCCTTAAGCAACAACAAACAAACAAACAAAAAAACAAACATACAAACAGACATTCACAAATATGTATGAGTTTGGATTTAAATTGAAAGTGTATATACCTACCCAATCAAAGAACTCCATTAGAGAACGGACTAGTTATACTTGCAGCTTTAAATAGTTAAAGACATAACCACTCGTTCCAAAGGTTACCCAAAACTGATAACCTCAGTAAACTTGGCAGAAAGACACAGGATGAAAACAACGCCATCTCCAAAAAGAAAATATCAATCTGTCCAACCAGGTTACCTAACAGGAGTTGATAAAAAAGCAGCGTCTGCATACAGTATTAAATAACTGGGCATTGTAAATTATCCACGAAAAAAGGGCAACAAGGACCTGTCTCTAGTAGTGATCACAATTTGTCTTTGTCGTGTAAAATGCACGTCGCCCTAGGCGCAACAACTTTACTTCACGAAAAGGATTTAGTCAAATAATAATATAAAAGATTATCTGCTGAATTTCTTGCCGGTTCTTTTCGGTATTAAATCATTCCGAACCAATGCTAAAGTTTATAAAATTAATAATCTTGAATATAAAAAGTGCTGTTTAAAAGTCTTGAATAAAAAAAGTGTTTAAATACACCTCATGCATTAGGAACTCTAGGGTAGGTTTAAGAGTAAGAGACCACCAATTTCTGTCATTGGTCAACTCTACGTGCCGTCTTGCAATTTATATGTAGACGTGAGCTGATAAATTAGGCTTACAACTTGTCAGAGAATTGACATTTCAGAAGGTTACGTATACTATCCTGGCATTTGGTCGAACTCTGGTATTCTGTCGCATATGTTCCACCACAACAAGGATGACTTCTCTACCTAAATGCAGTGCGAAGCAATCAGAGACCCAGTAAACCCTAAGACACCGAAGCACTTAAACAAAGACTGTCAATACTGCATGCAGATATAGGCAAAGCATGACCGATACGATTTCTCTACCAGAGACAGCTGTGTGAATGCTAACTGCTGTGACATCAGTTAGCAAGCGGAGAATGTACTTTATCAGATGCCATGTGCCTTGTATGCTATGCTTACTTAACATTTTTAGACATGAGGATAGAATTCGGTTATAGGGGAACGCCTCACTTTCTATCTTTCGAGAGCGGACCCAATAGAACAGGACGACTCAGTTAGAGTATTATATTCTTTATTCGTGTGCACAAACTTGACTACGTAAGAAGTCGTTGATGATAAATGTGGCTTTTGAGGGTTTATTGGAAGCTAATTTGCTGTTGAAGACCCCTGTTAAAACATAATTCTTCTCTGCACACGTTATGGTTCACCTACGAAGTGGCACGAATTCCTTAACATCATAAAACACTATGTGTGCTCATTAAATTTAAGATAAACGATGCATTTCCTTCTACTAAGATTAAATCTTTGCTAAAGCGACAGCGTCTAAAGCGTAAAGATTCTTTTTTACCTATAGATATAAATATCCTTTCTGGCAGTTAAATTTAGAAATTCAAATGTTATCTGCCTTTTATTTATTCTGTGGTCGGGTTGGTGGTAATTCACTTTGCGTTATTCTTTTAATAAATTAGCTTATTCTTGCGAATTCGTCTGCCAAGAAATTTGAAATAGTAAGCTTTACGGTACTTTTTAACTGTTTATGGTATTACAAAGGTACCTTTTTTTGTGATGTGTACAAGTTATGTTGTTAACTAAATTTTTTTTTTAAAGAGTAACTATCAAGTTTCTTGTCGGATCTTTTAGGTAGAAATCTACATTGTTAACAGGTGGGTTGGTGGGAGGTTTCGAAAACTAGTAATTAATTACTTTGACGTTTCAAAAGTGTTTGTAAAAACATAATTTGAATAAAAAAATTAACTTTAACGTATAAAGAATATTAGAATTTATATACATTTCCGTTATCAATTTTGCCCTCTAGGGGATGATTTTCCACAATCGATGAAATACGTCAATCTTAATTTTCAACCTTAAAACCAAATACCATTTTTTTTGCATTTAGCTCCAACAATGACATCGTATCCCCTTAGAGGATGATTTTTTTCATAAAACATTTCTTGATACTCGCCTACGTTAACTCTGTGCAAAAATTGAAGTCTCTTGACCCAGTATATAGTTTGGGCTGTCTGTTGATATATCAGCCCATTAGACAGTCACTATATTATTTTTAATATATATATATATATACATATATATACTAGCGGTCCCGGCGAACGTTGTTCCGCTGCCGTCCGTCTGTAACCCGGCGATAGTTGTTTTTACCTAAAGTGCCTGAGTCCAGCTTGCACTTAACAGATCGAGATAAAAACTATCCTGTCTTTTAAGTTGGATCAAATAACAGATAGTTACGAAGTTTGATCAAAATCGGTTTAGTAGTTGAGGAGTCCATCGCGGACAAACAACGTGACACGTAATTTTTATATATATAGACTAGTGGTCCCGGCAAAAGTTGTTCCGCTGCCGTCCCTCTGTAACCCGGCGAACGTTGGTTTTTACCTGAAGTGCCCGAGTCCGGCTCGCACTTGACAGATAGAGATTAAAACTATCCTATCTTTTAAGTTGGATCAAATAACAGATAGCTGACCCGGAGAACGTTGTTTCTCTTGTTTAAAACAACTGGCGCGCCACCTATTTTGAAAGGGTATGCTTGACCAATTTTTATTTCTCAAAAACCTTCCCCGGCGGTGTGCACAACCATTTACCAAAATGTCATTACAATAGGTTTACCAATAGTGCGCGGGTCCGACTACCACTTGACCCTTTTTTATCTCATGTAAACCTTGCCCTAACAATAATAACCACAAATTAAATTATCCAATTCGGTGCAGTCGTTTACATATATTTTTAACAAAGTGCCATCTATTGAATACTTACTCAATCCAGTTAACAGATATCGCCATCTGTTAGAATTATTTGGAGCTAACAGATAATTGTGACACGTGGTGGTTATGCTTTATGAAACATTTGTATTTTTAACATAGCGCCATCTATTGAAGAATCGTTTGGAGCTAACAGATAATAGACAAATAATTTGCAATAACATAGTATTGCGACTATAAATTGAGATGTAAGCTATCCTATCTTTTAAGTTGGACCAAATAGATGTAGATAGTTACGAAGTTTGATCAAAATCGGTTCAGTAGTTTAGTAGTCCATAGCGGACAAACAACGTGACACGTAATTTTTATATATAAAGATACATATATATAATTGGTTGGTATATATATAATGTCATGTGTGAATTGACATAGATTCAGAGCGCTGAAGTGTCCGAAAGTCCCGGTCCCGACAGTCTACAGCTCTCGACCGATATTCCTGATTCCTTCCGAACAATGCCTGACTGGGTACACTCCTCTTCAATTGACCTGACCTTTTGTTGACGACTGCCTGCTTAGACATCTATAAATATAATCAAGGGCAGACCTTGTGTATTTACTTGTGTGTTTGTTTACTTTCTATCTTTAACTATACACTACTTGAATGGAAAATGATGGGGTTAAGTTAGAATCGAATCACAAGTGTCATGTCTTGCCGCGATGCATCAAAACTTCATCATAATATTTTATTTATATATTTTTATATATTTCTTACGTAATCCGCCATAATAATACTTATTTTTAGAAAAATTCAGCTATTTATCTATTACGACACAAAAGATAGAGGTCTTTTAAGATTGGCAAGACAAAGACAGAATTTTACAATTTATAGTTACTAAATTTATTCATGAAGATACCGGACACAGTAACAGCTTTTTGATTACGTAAACCCCCAAAAGTTTTAAAATTTCATAAGTACTAACTCTGCAACTCTTGTTAGGTTTCTAATGCAAAACTAACATGTACGTAACAACGAATATGTAACTTATTATAAGATTTGTGCAGATGTAAACTTTAATAATGACTAGTTAGGTTTATTTTAGTTTGCGTATCATGTACCAATAGCAAAACAGTCCATGTGTATATACTCTGCTGTGGATGCAATTTGTTTTCGTGTTCCGCTAAAGCTACTAAACCGGTGTTGCTAGGCGCGGCAACACTTGTCCTACACTAACCGGTACAGTCGCTAACAATATTCTATAAAACGTCAATTTTATATAAACGAAATTCATATTGTAGATAAATATTTATATAGATACAGCTAAGCATTATCGTATCATCAGTATTCGTGGATTCAGAGAGGGCAAAATTTTAACGTTAGTATTGACCATTTAATAATGTAGCATACTAATAGTATACTAATAAAATAATCAAACGACAAGTGAATTTTATTTTATAACAGTGTTTCATTGGGCACACTTGTCGGATTACGGAAAGCTCAAGGTTGGCGTTAACAGACCATTCTCCGAATTTTTAGCTTATTTGAAACAACAAGGTTATTAATGGTCAGCCAACCGCCATGGCTTCATTAAATTGGGGGCCGAAACTGTGAGACTAACGTCAATTCCAAGTTTTAGGAGACCTCAGAAAAATAAAGCAGCTCTTCCGGTAGCACTTACAGTAGCACATTTAAAAAAAATTTACATTTATGGACTTGTATTTCGTATCTTTTAATACCACTAAGATGATAAACAAACTTACGGTCCGCCTGATGTAAAGCGGTCACGCCGGGAACATTACTCGCAAGCTTTCGACCCTTTAAAAAAATAATCACTTCTTTAACAACTCCAGGTTGTAGTTCCCTAAAGAAAAACTTGATAGTTAGCTCATTCCGCAACTTTAGCGTTTGTGGAAGGAAGTCACTGTACGTGACTGTTTGGGTTACAAGGTGAGAATGAATTCCCTGCCGATGGCGAGCAGTGCGATGATAGAAAGTAGCCGTGGGAATCATTGCAAGCAATTCCTCAGAACACGAAACATTATACAAGCGGTAGAACGAACACACACAGGGAGACAATCTCTCGCCTCAGACTTGAGGGTTCGATGCGGCTTGTGACTTTGGGATCGCCAACAATTCTCTTAGCTCTTTGTTGAACCAAGTCAAAAGGCCGCAACTGGTATATATTAAAGCAACGAAAACAGACTACGCAACAGCATTTTCCAGTTTTAAGCAACAAGTGGAGTAAGTTACTACAACGAATTAAGAAAAACACGAGATCATGACCAACTGAACATTATATTAAAGCCATGGGTAATTCTTACGCTAAGTGATGTACCGAAATCAAAGTAAAAGCGATTAGTAGAGTTTCGCACGCGCCTGTACCTACGCAGCGCACGTCCGATAGTAGAAAGCGAAGTTGGCGCCAGCGAGGCGCCCGTGCACCGCAATTACACCTCCGATAATAATATACATGATAATTTGAAAGTTCTGTCTGTCCATGCGCCGTGGTGCGCCAGCGCAGGCTCGAGGGCGATGGCGGATCGATACGTGTCGGTCGAATCTGCTCTCTCATTATACCGTTCAGATACAAAAGGTCTAATAAGTAGTTGACATTTGGAAGCAAACGTATTTATTGCTACGTCTCAGTGCTTTCCATACAACATCGTCAACGTCCCAAGATCTATACATATCATAATATCCAAATGTGCAGTTTATTGGTTAAATGTCAACAAGCCTGACTTCTTTGTTTGTATTTCAGTAGGTTCTCGATTTCTCTTTATCATTGCGGTTTGAGAACAGAGCTTAACATTTTTTTTTACATTTGGCAAGTTTAGCCCGCGAATTTGTCCCATTTAAATTTGCTAACGACAGGTCCGAAGTTAGGTGAAAAAATGTCTTCAATTAGATCACAGATGTATGTTTACACTGGGCGCCAATTTCTCTATCACTGCTTACTTCCACACAATTTCGTTTGAATATATTTTCTTTGGCGCGACTTCGAGAAGTTAAAGATAAAGTAGTAGAAACAAAAATGCCATTTAGATCTAATCTAGGCATACTATACTATACTATACTATACTATACTTGTTAATGTGTAGATATTTTGTTACTCCAGGCTTAAGAGGAATCGTCGCGGATGCATCCATGAGTCCCTGCGGCGCCGCCGTAAAGGTCGAAATTTTCATAATGTCCATTGTCCGACTAAGAGTTTCAATATTTTGTGTGTGTCACTTTTTTATATACCTACTGTTCTTCAATACCTTCAATTGTGACGGTTTCTGGGTAGTTAAATTTAACTTTATTTTACTTTGCAATAATAATTTCTGTGTCTTAATTTTTTTATGTTTTGTCGTGGAAGAAGAAAAGAAAGAAACAGAACTCAGTTTACTCTCTTTTTTAAAAATACTCTGTTCTGCTCAGTCAGGCAACGTCGATGAACTATAGAGAGTGAAGTTCCAGAGTGGAGACCTCTGTCTAGGAAACGCGGTGTGGGACGATCACCCACAAGATGGTTTACCTCGTTAAGATGGCGGCAAGTCACTCGATATAGGCGGCTCCGACACGTTTTGGAAGTCTAAGAAGGAGGTCTTAGTCCAGCAGTACACGCCTAGTGCCAGATCTGATTATGATTATACAACGCTATGCGATTTGGGAATATATGTAAAGAGCGGAAAGCATGCTAGAAGAGGACGCCGCGATACATATCAAATTCCTATTTATTCCCTTGGCACTTTAGTCAAAGCATCGTTTTAAGATGGTAGTCGATGGCGCGGCAACAAGACAATTCCACGCCCACGCCATTGGGTTAAGGGGTTGTAGTAGAAACATTTTGTAGGTATGGTAAGTGATCAAA
Source organism: Apoda limacodes (assembly GCA_946406115.1). Lineage (NCBI taxonomy): Eukaryota > Metazoa > Arthropoda > Insecta > Lepidoptera > Limacodidae > Apoda > Apoda limacodes. The sequence continues at coordinate 12,769,063 of OX291543.1, read as the reverse complement.
CTGTGAGGAAGAGGTTGCACGAAGGAAATCATTACCCTCATAAAGCGCAACGGCCACCAATATTAAGCAATCGACCCAGAGATATTCTTCGACAAATCCCATTGTCACTTCCATCTGGATTCACTTCGTCCCCTTCTTAGACGTGGAACAAGCTAGTTTGGCGGGAATATACGCAATAGCGAGAAGAAGGATATAGGATATTTATTGTTTGTTGTTGAAAGCCCCACGCATGTTACGCAATATTATAACTAGTCTTTTTCTACGCGGTAAAACTCTGGAACGTTCTGCCCCTGGATATAAGACTTTATAACTAAACTTTATACCTATTTAAAAAACTGATTAATTCTCGTTTTCTTAATTTCAACCTATAAGGTATTTATATTGTTATGTTATAGGTATATTAATTTTACTAAGGTAGTAGGTATATATTATTGGAAAAATAAAATATATAAATTATGTATATAATAATGTTGTATGTGTTTATTTATTGTAATATATATATTGATATGTCAACTCATTTGGGTAGAAGTCAATATAATCAAGCAATTTCAAGTAATAAACCTTTTTAAACTATTTTTTGTAAATAGAATACACAATATTAAGTAAGAAAAAAGGCATTTCAGTAGTGCAAAGAAAACCAACTATATACAAAGAATTTTTTTAAGAAAAGTCATAAATTTAAGTTCCATACAAAACGAAAGTGTCCTCCCGCGTAGCGCAAATTTATTTATTTTTAATAATCTATATGATAAACTTTGATATTGTGTGTAACTATTAATACATGTTAATTGATGATGCAATTACAGTTTTATTTTATAATAATCGTAACTCGTTGTTTCCTTAAATATTTATAAATATTAAAAATAATGTCTCACAAATCTTTCCTATGCATGACTCCAGGGAGGTAACGGTGATTAAAGGTACTCTCGCCTTAAAATTCTACCATGTCGCTTTTTTAGGGTTCCGTACCGAAAGGGTTATTAGCGGAACCCTATTACTAAGACTTCCCTATCCGTCCGTCCGTCCGTCCGTCTGTCACCAGGCTGTATGTCATGAACCGTGATAGTTAGACAGTTGAAATTTTCACAGAAGGTGTATTTCTGTTGCCGCTATAACAACAACAAATACTAAAAAACAGAATAAAATAAATATTTCAGGGGGCTCCCATACAACAAACGTATTTTTTTTGCTCGATTTTGCTTGACATTGATAACGGCAACAGGTAGACTCTTAAAATATTCACAGAATATTAAGTTATATATTCAGTTTAAAAATAAATAAATAAATTAAAATGAAACAAATATTTAAGGGGGGCTCCCATACAACAAAAGTGATTTTTTTGACGTTTTTATAGATAATGGTCTGGAACCCTTCGTGCGCGAGTTCGACTCTTTTTTTTTATTTTACTCGAGCAACTCTTTTATTTTATGTCACGTGGTCTTCAGACCGCCAGCTTGTTGCAAAATTTAGTTTCAGTGAAAAAGTGCACGCACCAAATAAGTTTTACAAAATATTCCGGTGAATAACAAGTAAAAAACATTATCTTTCATCAATTTTTTAAATGATTTATCTAGCCTGAAGTTATAGTTTTTTAGGGTATATTTTGTTACATACAACAAACAGACAGTTGGTTACAAGGCAAGATTTTTGTTATTGTAACAAATAAATTTTAGAATTTTTCGTTCCTGTAGATAACAACACGCAACTTAGGGCTAGTCCATATTAGAAAATTGTTACCCACAGGATTTTATTTCACTTATTCTTGTAAGTAACACTTATTAGTTACCAATCAGTTTCATCTATAAGAAGATATAAGAAAATAAGATATTAGAAGTCAACGGATGGAGCATAACTCATAAACTAACTTCAAAAGTAAAGGAACGAGATGAATGCGTTATATTTGATCAGATGCCGTTGTTCGATTATGTGTATGTGTTTTCTTTTGTTCAAACTATTTTAGGCAGTTTTCAGAGCGCGAGTCATAAGCGCATTTGTCAAGTATTTAATATATGTCGACCATATTTTTTACTATCTAAGATATTTACAGTTTGGTAAACACTTTCAATGTTCGACGGGTATATTTTTTGTATGTATGTCCACCGATTTCTCCGTCAGTTGTTAACCGATTTTAAAAATTATTTTTTTATTCGAAAGAATATACTCCTGAGATTGTTCCATATTAATGAAGTGGATTTAAAACTTAAACTTTTGGAGAAATAAATAATTGATGTTAATTTGGAACTGGTGAAACACGCCTTTTATGTTGATGATTGTACAAAATTTTATTACAAGTATGGATGTTTTTAGTGTACGAGAAAATTGTCACTCAAAAGCAAAAAATCAAATAAAAGATCTTTTATTATATTATATACATATTTATTTACATATAAATGTTTTGTAGAAATAAGTATTCATAGACACACATCAGCATATTCTCACTGGCTTCCAACATGAATTAGGTAAGCACCGCCAGACGGGCGCCGTCTTCTTCGATGTAGCGAAAGCCTTCGACAAAGTCTGGCACAACAGTTTAATATATATATACTGTACAACTAGCAGTTGCCAGACCGCCTTGTATTCATCAAACGAGACTCGTTGTCGCACCGCAGCAATCAATCCACTAGCTACCACTCCCCCGACCGACCACGGCACGGTCGAAAAACTATTGTTAGTAGGCCTCGGCACGTACTAACGGCCCCAGACGATGACCTCGCTATCCGGATAGCGAGCCTTGTCTCAACGACCTTCCCTAATAGGGCTTCCCCCCTCAAACGATGCCGACGTTCTCGGGTTCGTCGGCGAACGCACGGACTTACCTCATATACGAGGTATCAAAGAGTGCTGGGGCGCTCACTCGCAATCGCAACCGCGTAACGGGAAACTCCCCTCCTGGCGCTTACTCACCTTCTGTTTCGAGGCTCACGCTGGTCGAACGGACGACCCCAAGAGCTACAACCCAAGCCGAGGCTCCCCTTGCGGGGAACCCTTGAGCGTTGGGCGCTATATGGGCTGAGACTCCTTATGAGTCTCGCCCCAAAAGCCCGGTGCAGCAGTAATGACTATATCAGCCAACTGTATAGTCAGTCAGAAAAAAAACACATATCAGACCAAAGAGAAGTGGTATTACGGGTGTCAAATTTAATGTAAATGTGTTTAAAATAAGTTACATAAAAAACTACGAAACTTCTAATATAATAGTAGTAGTAATATATAAAGTAATTGTCTATGTATTTATTGTTTCAATATCAATACTGCCTAATATTCCTGTGAATAACATTTTTTTGTGAAGTTAGTAACGTTATCTTGCCGAAATTCTCGTGAGTTATGGTCAATTATTTGACTTCTACCCATATATTATTTGCACTTCCTATCCCCAGTATTCATTTAGTAATTTCCTCTAACCAAAGGTTCTCTGGAAGAAATCGTTTATTAGATAAGACCACCTTAATTGTGATTATATTTTTGTATTTTGTCTATTTTAATTTGTGCAATAAAGTATATTACTACTACGAATACTATGTAGTACGTTCGGCTGAAGCATTTAACAAATATGACAGAATATGTACGAATAAGTCCGCCTCATTTGTGGCCTGCGCTGGCGCGCGTTGGTCTAGACGTGCTCAAACGTCTAAGTTTCGCCATAGACCGCGGCTCAGACCAGTCGAGCAAGTTTTGCTTAGCTTTCTTTGCGCAAAAGAAGACTAGTTTTTATGACATGTAATGTATGTATTCTATAAATTGACTACTTCAAACTGGACACTGGTCAAACGTAACTGTAACGTAACGTATTGTTGTATCGTCTACCTTAATATCTTACCAAATTATTACTTACTAGCTTTCAAACTTTAGTATTTAAACAGATTTAAATACGACGAATATCGATTTAAAGTTATCAAACGGTGAAAACTGCTTTAAAATCCGTCCAGTCGTATTTTCGTAATGCTATAATAAACAAAGAGATAAAAATTCTAAAACAAAATTGTTTTTAGGTCAAATATCGTTCATCGTTTTATTAAAAGTATTTGTTGACGTGACAACGTCTTATAAATTGGTTTGCCGGGTGACACTTCAAGAAACTGCGTTACGCTCCGCTCACGTTATGCGCTCACAATGAGAGCGAGTGAGAGGCACGCGGCATGGTTAGCCCGCCTAAGAGCGAGAGAGACAGACATAAAAAGTGAAAGGCACAAGTTGTCACGTTACAATGTTAATAATATTACGATTAATAGCAATGGTTTTTTTCAAATAAATAATATCGTATTTAATATTGGGTAATTGTTGTTTTAATTTGTTGGTTTTATTTAACCAATATGTAATGCGAGTAGAATAAATGCTTTTCCCGGTTCCGTACCGGTAATTATTAGTTGCGTGGTCGGCATATAAAATATTTAGATTTTCCTTGTTCTATGACATTTTCTTTCAAGGTAAAATTTAAGATGCTGGATCAACGGAAACATTGGTTTTGATGAGCTTGTTGATACAAATTGATCAAAACATCTTATTTTATTATAATTATAACTACCATTCCTGAATAAGCTTTTTTTCTCTTTTTATAACAAAGTAAAGTTTTTAAACACGTAATAAGGTAGGTTTTCCAATGTATTACTATGAATGTGACTCTAATTGAAAAACTCATTGTAAGAAATTCATTTTTCTATACTAAAGTATGTAAAAAAACAATTCTTTGTGAGTCTCGTTGGTGTCAAGATTTACTGTTAAAGCCCGACTGCCCTCTTATTTTTGAGATTGGGGTTCAAAGTTCAACATATTTTTTTATTGAATTGAGTTATAAGACCCCTTATTTTTTTACAACTTTAAGTGACCGTAGACTTTAGTATTTAATAATAATTTCAACTTGATATCACGCTTTTTGAGAAAAGAATCTTGAGAGTCAGACAGACAAAGTTTTAATGTGTTATAACTGCAAAGTATATTATTATTTGATATAAATTTCAACTTGATACCTTCACGCGTTTCTGAAAAAAGGGTTTGAGTTGACTAACAGACAGACTGACGGACAAACAAGTGATCCTATAAGAGTTAATTACTTCCTTCGAGACAAGGAACCCTAAAAAACTACTCGCTACCTACCTACCCAAATACACGGTTATAGAACCAATTAATAAGACCATTATATTAATGTGACATCAATTAATATGGTTGATATATGTCCATTTTCAATAAAACTATAATTGGAGTAGTCAAGTTATAGGCTCCGGTGTCTTTGCCTTCATTAGTGTGGTAATATTTACTAAAATAACTTAACGTGTCGTCGCGTCGGTCGTTACTCGCAAGGAAACCGCTCGGTTGCACTTTCGATTGCACCCGAATGCACGTGAATGCAAATTTATGTAGAATATTTTCGTTCAGGCAAAACAAAGCAATTTGTCTTTTGTTATACGTTAAAACTGTTCCTGATAATTGCAACAGTAATAAAGTACCTATTGTAAAGTTGTAATATCAAAAACTTACTGCTATTTAAAAGTATGGGTGGTGGTATGTGATTTAAGATTTAAACAATGGTCGGGTCGTACATAATAAAGTTATTTTATTTCTTTATCTCGGGCAGGACATATTAGGTCATACTGTAACCTTTATGGGTAAAAACCCTAAAAGGAACTTGTAGTTTGATGGTTTTGAGTAATACTCTAACTGAAAGACGCTCATTTAACGTCTGAAATTTTATACAAAATGATAAAACCGTTTTGGAGCGGTTGTATCAGATACTCAAGTATACAGTTCGGAAAAGAAAGCCCGTGGTTAGAGGGTATTGATAATGGCAAGTTTTGAAGAACGGAAACATAAAAAAATGTAAATCTGCATTCAATGATTTTAAAATAAATCATCGGTTGAAATCAGAACCTGTAATAAACCTCATTCATAAGGATCAACTTCTTATAAATAACAGAGTATCAAGTGAAAATAAAATAGAACAAAAACCTAGATGTTAAAATATGCTTTATTATTTTACTGGTATGAATTTGCTAAGTTCTAATTAAACACCATACAGTACAATACACAATACAATACATATTTTCATAACTTTCTTGATCTTTTTGTTTTGGACACTTATACACTATGCCATTGAGAAGAAATTGATCCTTATCAATAACCCTTTCCACGGACGTTTTCTATTATATTTGACAGGTTTGGTACCCGGCTTAAAGAAATGATTTATCCAAAAATATTTTTTTTTAATATAGGAATGCTTCCTTTGAATAGAATTTGCTTTAATCTGTATTTAGGGTACTTTCCCTCCAACCATGGCCTTACCTACTTTTCCACTCTGCATATTCAGGGTATATAGTCAAGGTGGTTATTATGAACAGTCACGAGCACACTACACCCGAGAATTCCAAAGAAAACGTACGTATGTAGGTCTTACCTCTCGATAGCTATAAAAGTACTTGCATACATTTTGTTCCCAAAGTCACAAGTTGGCATGATCTAGGCTGCCAGGTTTGGATTAGCAGATTAGGATTTAGGTTATATGACATGAAATTCAAAAACTTGCAATCCGAGGGGTCCAAAATTGTGTACTAAAGTTAGCAAAAGCATTTTTGTAAAAGATGTAGGACTACATACAATAAAATGAGGGGATAGAAATATTTATTTTTGCCCACTCTATGGTGCAGTCATATATTGGTTTATAATAGGATAGTGTAAGTTTGTGGACTTGTGCAATCTCTGGAACTGCTACACCGGTTCTGAGAATTCGGACTATGATTCAGTCTAAAAACTATGGTTGTGAAATATATCATGTATAGCGCCCCAGTCACCCGACTGTAGTGTGACTGTGTGTAGTTTGTCTGTAAGAACCTAATATAAGGATTAATAAGAAAGAAAACTTAACCAACTAGTTTTGTGTCGTAGCAGAGATAATATATTTTTTTTTATATCTTCGTGGTATCGCCGAAAGAAAATAGAACTAGTTTGACGCTGTTGTGTAGTCGGCCAAGGTCAATAGATGTCCCGCGGGTTAGACGCACGGAAATTATACACTAAGCCGTTTTTAACCGACTTCAATAAAGGTGGAGGTTCTCAATTCGGTTTTTTATAGTGTACGAGAAAAACAAGAAATTCGTCACTCAAAAGTAAGAAATTAAAACTTTTTACAAAAAAAAAACAACCGGCCTCAAGAATATGCACTAAAAAGGTATGTACTTATATGGATTGTACCAGAAGTAATAACGTGACCGATAAAGGTCATGAAAGTAAGCTGAAGGGACAAAGGGCAGGTCATGCAACTCAATGACCGGCGGGGACGGAAGGTTTTAGGATTTACAAAGTGGAACGGCGACCAGGTTAGAGACGGTATAGCCTGGATGCCTAGGATAGCTCGTTGTAGAGATTGATGGGCTAAGCTTATAGGAATGTATAGGATTCCACATCACAAAAAAAATTATGGGACGACAGGTTTCTGCCTGTTTATCTGTCCAGCAAGACCCTCAAGAATTTTTAAAAATTAGTACAAAAATGTGATTTACATACGTTGTTTTCAAAAAATCATTGTGTTTACATAGAAATCAATGGATTGTTAAGAGCAAGTACAAACCTATGGTGTACCGTATGCACTTGCCCTTAACAGTTCATCGCAGTCTACGTATCATAGAAAAGTTAGAGTAGTAGTAGACATAGACATATAATATTTACGTATTGGAAAACAACGTTTTTCTCTTTTTTAATTAAATGGCCTTTATTATTGGCCAATTATTTGGTATTATTTTACATACGTTTTTAAGTTTCTGCTGAATCGCTATATAGTATCGTTTTGTGTTAGTTCCAAATTTAAATTTTATTATAACCCTTGGTGAAAAGTGAGGTGTTTTTTCACAAGCTTAGCGGTGAAGAAACTGTACTTTTTCGAGTGGCAGTCGTAAAAACCATTTTAGGATTCTATGCTCACTGACCGAGTTAAAATAAGAAAGATTGAAGCAACTGGATGTGGAAATATAATATAAAAGGAGGCCTGCATTTACAATGGACCTGTATGTTATACAGAGCAGTCAGGCTGAGATGATGATGAAGATTAGAAACACGACTGTAGGTACCGTCAACAGCATACGCTTACAAAAACTATCACGTATTTCCAAGTCGAAAATGCACTTATGGAAGTAAGCGACGTGCTCAAGCAAGCCATCGACATGGCCGCGGTCCCATGCTGATATCTCTAAATATAAATTACCTACGTGACGAAACCTTTACAATCGTGAGCTCCTATTTCAAAACTAGTGCAAAACTAGCAAAATGCAGTCTAAAATTACTGCCATACAATGTATTACTTAGAAAACGCTTCGTTAGTATTATTTTTCACGTTGGGGTAGGTTCATATAGGTACAGGTCGACGACTTCACACAGCACTAGCACGCACACTGTTCTAAAGTGTACCTTTACAATGACAATTTTATTATGGCATGCTCTTTTAAAACTTCTAAACCATATGGTTAAGATATTAGAGTTTAAAATTGTCAAAAATTCTCCACCTCAACAGTAAACCTAAGTTTGAATCAATGTAAGAATAAATAGGTTAGTGTGCGTGCCGTTTGAAAGACATAGTGTTGTGTAATAATTACAACACTTTTTGTCGAAATAATAATACATTATCGTATTATTCGATCTGGTAGCACTCTAATTTATTTTGCGATTGTACTTTTGTGTTGGAAAGGGTAATTGTTCTAGCAATTTATTTAATTGGTCAATTTATTCTAGGTATAATGGATTGAGCTGATTATTTCTTTATGGATTTGTCTTGATGCTAATTTAATTGTGTTATTCTAAACGTATATTACTTAACTTTACTCTAAAAGAATCATTAAAGTAAAATTAATGTGTATAGTTCAAAAATTTAAATGTTTTGAAACTTCATTCCATATTCCACGTGCACAAATCCGTTGTATGTATGTGGATATGAGAAACTTAATATTTACAAACAAATACTCGCATTAACCCTGCCTCAATTAATAAAAGTAATTTGCTTTTCTCTTCTCTGGTCATTGCTTTCATACACACCCTTCGGTTCACCAATTTACCAAAGTTGATCATTTGGCCAACATCATAAAGAAGATACTTAATGAGTAATGTATTCTGTTATTTGCTAAGTTTTGACATGACAAGGAAACGTCTCACTGCGTGGGTAGACCAAAATGATTAATAGTTTTAGTTAGACTATCCTTGACTGTTTAGTTATAATTTTGTTGTACATGTAATTTTTCGCTTAGCTATTTTAGTTCTCACAGTAAAAACATCCACTACCGTATCACCAACGCAGCCTACTCTTTTTTTAATGCTAAGCTATTTCGGAAATGCTCCATTCATACTGGTTTTCTGATCCAAAATATATAGGAAGACGTTGGCTGGGTTAGCAAGTAATTATAAACCTTAGGATTGTAATGAAATAGTCATCGCTCATAGACTTCAAACATGTCAAGTATCCGGAAATTAAGTCAAATTTTGTTGTTTCAAAAGTAAATATATTTTTTGATACGAAGATTAAATACTATACAGTCATGTTATTGTAAAAACAATACGAATAACCTACAATATTTTCAATGTGCGTATAGAATGTATTTGAAACGGAGAAATATTATAATCAAAAGTTATAACAGAAATCAAGTTGTTAAATCGAATTACATGTTCATTATTTCACGGTTATGAGCGTGATGATTAAAATTTCTTTTAACGTACTATTTACTTTTACGCTTGTCGATATTTTAATCTACAAAGAGATAAGCTGGTCGATAACCCGCACGCTGCACTGTGCATCACTACGAGCGGCCACTGCACTCACGCACACACTCAACAATCTGCCTAGCAACATAAATGAAGGCTAAAACATCTATTGCAGTCTGTGTACCGATTTTCACGTTCTATTTAGCTACAGTAATATTGACATGATTCGCTTTACACTGCTTGCTTGATATGTTATATAATAAACATTTTTTGTATTAAAGCAGCAGTGTAAGAAGTTGTTATTCAAAAACTACAGTTTAAGGAAGTGACAGTGAATGTAGTAAAAGTTCATAGAATCATGTCTATTTTGTAGGTTGTTTAGCTGTACTGCCAAAGTAAAAACTTGTTGGCACACGGGCTTATATTTTAAATGGCGGATGCATTTGCCATCTAGGACAGGACTAGGTTTTCTAATATGGTCTAGAAACGAATAGAGTTGCCAGTACCTCGGATTTCTTTTGGATGGTAAATTATGTGATGTTGCAAGCTTTTAATTAATGAAACGCAAGAGTAACAAGATTGCGTAGCAATTTTTTTTTAAAACACTTAATTTTCTTATGTAAATGTCATTGTTGCGTTAAACTATTTGCTGTAAGTACCTATATGTTGTTGTAACTCTTTTGTCCGTTTGTCTGTCTGTCCGTATAAATCACGGATCTAGATGTTGTACAGACCTGGGACATTTGGAGTAGAATATTAAATTAATATTGTTGGTTTTGGACTATTTTGGTCACAAAAGACGTAGAGAATAGTCACATATATGGGAGGCAGTTAGTAACCCGCGTCAGGAAAGGTATATAATTGCGGTTCCTAACGTTTATTTGAAGAAAAACGTACATATTATTTACAATTGTAGTTATGTTTCAAATTTTTTTATCACTTAAAATAGATCGATGTTCTGAAATTCTTCCACAAATGCAAATTGTAAACTATGTCTTATACTAGCGTCATGAGCGTAACCAAACCAGGGTGCTTATTGGGACCAATCACGAGATATTCGGACTTTGGAATTCGAGAAAAAAATGTATGCAAAAACATTAATGGGTTTCGAGAGGTAAGTCAGACTTCCATACATTATTCTCTCGAATTCCAGAGTCCGCATAATTCGAGACTGTTCCCAATAAGGTCCCGCACTTGTGGGAAGGAAAGTTAAAGCTTTTCGTTGTGCGAGAATATACGGGGCTTAAAGTAGGTTCTTAAGTAACCAAGTGTCCATACAGTTAGACAAAGATTTTCTTTAAAAAAAAAACCTTTTATTGTAGTATTTTATTCTCCTTAAACTTTAAATTAAGGTTTTTTTTTGTTTCGTTTTCTATTTGCAACTGCGTTTGCAAGTGATAATAATTAAATACAGTCATTAAGTGCTATCCATGCTAATATTATAGGTACTAATATTATAAATGCAAAAGTAAGTTTTTTTTTATTCTTTCTTAACGCCGGAACGTAGCATCCAATTGAGCTCGCATTTTGTACATAGATATTTAAAGTGACGGAGAAGAACATGGGATACTTTTTATCCCGGGAAATTCGGAGTATTCCACATGAACAAATTATAGCTACATTTATAACTTCCTATAGCAAACTTCCATACTACAAATAAAAAACTGCTGTAGAGCCGCGCCGCTGGCTAAAGCTAGTTACTTATAAGTTATACAATAGTAGAAGTACTTGTCGAGTACCTAATGGTCTGGTCATGGCATGGATTATACCCCCCCGTGTGCCTCTGATATAGACGTCCAGCAGTGTGCAGGAAAACCGCCGCAAACACTCAAGTAATAGATGTGAAAACCGCCTGAACTATTTGAAGTAAACAAACGACAAAATGTCCTTGGATTTATTCTGTTAGATAAGAATGTTTTTGTTATTTAATTTTGAATGGAAAATAATGTTTTTATTATTGGTGATTATATAAATAGTACCTAATGGAAATAGAATAGAAATATAAATAGATAAGTTTCATAGATTGATTAGATTGCCTAGTAGAAAATTGGGTTGTGGGGTTTTTGTAAAGAACCAAATGGAGAAGAAGTAGAGCGTGCGGCTGCTATGTAAAATTCTGGGTTCGATTCCCGGTATGGGGTGACCAATATTATTACAATTTGTTATTTGTAAAGTTGTCTCGTCTCTGGTTTGTATCCGGCACAGCGATAGGCTCACCACCCACGTTTGTGAGTCGGAACACCATTGGTGAAACGTGTATGAAACTATATATATATCTACGGTCCCTTAAAGATGTAAAAAAAAGAAGCTTCTAAGTCAACTCAATAACAGAATACCGTGATTTTTGCCGCATATTTAAGTATTTAGTAATTCACAAATAAAACAGAACCTATGGGGTACTTCCCGTTGTCCTAGAATCATGAAATTTGACATTTGTTATAACACATTCAAAAAAAAGTTTGTCTGTCCGTTAATACCCTTTACTCAAGAATGCGTGGTATCAGGTTGAAATTAATATCAATTAGTAAAGTCTACGGGCACTAAATGTAACAAAAAATCAAGCTAAAATTAATGTGAAAAAAAATAATTGTTAAAATACGGTCATTTTTATTGCATATTGTTACACAAATAAATCAAAACCTATGACGTACTTCCCGTTGACCTAGGAGACTTGTAAGTTTGTATGGAACCCTCGGTGCGCGAGTCAGACTCGCACTTGGCCGTTTTTTTTGCTTTTGAGTGACGAATTGCTTTTTTGCTCGTACACTAAAAACATTCATACTTGTAACAAAATTTTGTACAATCATCAACATAAAAGTCGTGTTTCACCGGTTCCAAATTAATATCAATTATGTTTTTCTTGGTTTTTCTCTGTTAAATTTTAAATCCAATTCATTAATATGGGACCACCTCAGGAACATAGTCTTTCAATTAACAAGTTTTTGAAATCGGATCACAATTGACGGAGAAATCGGTGGACATACATAAAAAAAACCCGTCGAACATAGAACCTGCTCCTTTTTTTAAGTCGGTTAAAAACATATTTTTAACTGTCGGCAACTGCGGCCTACACTACTTCGACGTAGTGCGGGTTCGAATCCCGTTTCCCCTCAGCGTTACATGTGTTACATTGCGTAACCCCAGGAAAGCAAAAGTGCTAAAGACTATTCCACTAACTTTAGAAGTATCAATTCAATACGCGATTTGCGTAACATTATTCTTATATAAATAAACCTTCTTAAATTATCGAAAAATACCAAAAACTGACCGAGATATAGATTTAGGTAAAATCTCGTCTGACGTCACAGCGCCTAAGATCGCCGCGCATGTATTAAATGCATTATATTATGCATTATGCATAGAGTTTTGGCTCGCAGTGTGCATATTGAATCCATTTTTTTCCATTTCCATTAATGTATTAATCCAATAGTGTAAGTTTTAAGTGTTTAACGTAATAAGTAAAGAATATTTATTTCATAATATAGCTATTTATGCTACTAAATACCAATGCATTTTGTGCAGTTGCGTAAAAGTTTTATCTGCAACTGAACTAAGTATAAATTATTTTAAAGAGACGGTGTTGCCGCATATATAACTCGATTTCCAAAAAAACGTCACATTGCTGGTTTTGATACTTTACTTCTCATATACGACTTATACACTGTTATGTTACTCAAAATCTAAGCAACCGAGAGTAATTATATTTTGAGCTGAGGTTAAGCGACTGAATGAGGGAATAACAGTAAAAGTTATATCTTTAGCTTAGCAACAGCGGATGGGGTAATAAATCGCTGCCAGTGGTGCCAGTCATAAGCGGAAGAGGGCAATAAACTTTTTTGACTATGCAGATTCTAAGTGAGACTTCTATTAAATGTACCTAATCAGTAGGGGTCGCAATTAATAGTGAAGGTCATCTTTAATTCTTGTATAATTAATAAGTACAGCATGTTTATTCTTTCTTATATTATTTCGTAGACTTATAATAAAAAAAAAACTTTGATTTTGGCTTAAAATATTAAAAAAAAGCAAATGCACAATAGCAAAAACAGAAATGTTGGACTATATTTTACCTAGTGGCTTTTCTTATTTAAACCTAAATATTTTTTGTTTTATTTTAAGTTCACAAAATAAAACAAGTAAAAGAAAACAGTGTGTATATCCTTATATCATAAAGCTTCAGAATTTTGAGGAGCATAAAATTATACTTTGCCATTAGAAATAATGAATGAGCTTATAAACTATGTACAATGATCTAGTGATTTATATGTATGTCAGCTCCTACGTATCGAATCTAATAGAATAGTACATTGTGTAATAAGGGTAGTAAGAAGAAAATTATGAACGAGTAACTATTTAGAAGCCTAAGGCCATAGTCATTTCCGTACCACCTGTGTTACACACAATGTTTTTCATCACATTTGAGAATAAAATAAAATAAATTAAAATGTAAAATTAATAAATAAATAAACTCACCAAAACAAAATTGAAAAGGCAGGAATCGAAGTAGAAAAAAAGGCCACGGACAGATCTAGCCATCACTACAGAATTTAGGAATTAAAAAGTTTGGCTGCACTTAAAACTTTTAATTTCTCGTTTGTAGTGTGCGCGTAGTTCAAATTTTGAACAGAAAGCTTTTATACATGCCTATTTGATCGAATAGACGCGTCATTAGCGCTCGTGGCTTCTAAGAACGCACGCTTTGCTTTGAGAAAAGTAAAATTTACTCAGAAAAAGCTCGTGGGAGTAATTAAGGGTTTTAGCACCCGCTTTACCTGCACGAAATGACACTGTTTTCAAGTAAGTGTGATGTAAAAGTAATTGCTAATGCTGTACCTTAAACGTTTCTAATAAGTCTATTTTAAACTTTTTCGCCTGTGAGCTAAGTGCAACATAAAACCTTCATATACGTATTAAATAATGTCTACGACATTTCACGTACTAATTTTTCGTGACAGGTAAATTTATGTATAGCATGGCCCTTAACTATGGTCACCCACCGATCTATTTAAATAGGATCGCTTGTTTTAAGTACTGTTTATAGATAAAAGGTAATATTTAATGATTTCTATGTACCTACTTCTAAATTCAATGCCGATATTGTAATTGTATGATAAACAAACTTACAAAATTCACATTTTTAGAATTATTAAAGTTATTGCCTCTCTGATTTGTTGAAATAAAAAGCGCTAAAAATAAAAAATCAATTGTCTCTTTTTATTTTATCAAAAAGCTATTAATCTTTTTCAGAAAACAGACAGATAATTGAAATTTCAGCAGTTGCTCTGTTAAGAATCAAGTAATTAAGTAAAGAAGTGGTTACTACATCTTGTGCCCGTCTTTTTCAAAGTATTCTACCAGTGAGAAGGAGCGTTAAGAGCATTTTGCTCACACAAAAATTGATCGCGATCGTTTTCGAAGTTAGCAGTACTCTAGTGTCGCAAGCTTCTAAGTACCTTTCTAAGTATTCTTGGACTCCGTTGCGTGCCTCTGAGTATCGCTGTGACTGCGCAAGTCGATGTTTGTGGGGTGGCTTCGTAGGACGCGGCATTTTTCTCATCGCGCGCCTATCCATTTAAGTGTTCTTTTTTTCTTTATAATTATGTATTTTAGTTTTTTTTTGTGTTTTATTCTTTTTAAATGTTAATAAAGTAAGAAATATTGTTGACTATTTTCAGAGTATAAATATTAAGATGGATAACCCGTCAAATATATGTGCGTGGCTAGAAGAATGTGACTCACGCGAAAATACGATCTTAAACCTTGAGGATACAAACGAAAAAGGTTTCTTTAGATTTAAAGTTCATATTTAAACGACCTAGTGACTTTTGTGCGTATCGCCAAAAAGAAAAAATAGACTCTTTAAAAAGGGGTGTATTATGTGCCATAAATTACTATGCACCGGGCATGTGAGTTTTATATATGCAGTTTGTGTTACAAGAAACACAATTCTTAAGATCTTGTAAAAGACGATAATTTCAATTTATTTATTATTTGTTTTTTTTATAGTTTAATAAGTTCAAAAAGTTAAGGCCAAAGTTATTAAGAATTTTTTATTTGTGCATAAAGTTGCATTTTCCATTAATTACTTTTAATAGAATATATCTAGTACAAAATTAAAATTCTTTTATTCAATAAAAATATTTGTTACTTAAATATAACATTACCTTCACAAAAAAAAAACATTTTAAAAAGCCTGAGGTATTTGCTTACGCGCGCCTATCCATGTAACTGTTTAGGGCGCTTTCTCACGGGTTTAAGCACAACATTTTTAAGTCGCATTATATATGTCAACGCACCGATCAAAATTGGATTTTGGGAACACTCTCCTATCGACTTTCGGTCTTTAAAAGGTAGTATTTTTAAGGAACGTAATAGTGTGACCTTAAAACCCAAGTTCATTTGTTTAATTCCTTAACCGCTTCAGCAAAGACATTTAGGCCACCGATCAGGTTTAGTTACGTTTAGTTGCTACCACGAGTACCTGCAACAGTGGTAGGCAACTAACTATAGGTAGTTGCACAACAGTCGGTCTGTCTGTCGGTTACGCACACTGCTCGTTTTCACATTACCATACACTTGTATACACTTTACGATGCTGGTCTAGAATATAAAGATGACAGATTTACATTGTAAAACATTGCAAGAGCGACACCTGAATCTTCTTTTACGTTAGACGATAGATTTTTGTCGATTCTTTTAAAAGTCGTAAGTAGGCAGTGTATATGGTGTTTGAAGGTTACCTATTGGGAGTGTGACACGTTTTGGACGTATGCCTCCATATATCAACAACGGACGGTTTTGAACCACCTGCTCCCACTGACTTTCTGTGGCTCTCACCAAGTCTGTTCACCTGGTAGAAGGCCGTCCCTCGTTGCGTCTACCGATCCGTGGTCGCCACTCGAGAACCTTTTTGGCCCAATGCCACTTCAGCTTGCTAATTGTTTGCGTATGTGGGTGTGATAAGAATTAATTGGTCTAAAAGCGTTTCAGAAGCCTAACAAACTCGAAACTGCCAAATGTATGTGGGTGGCACCGACTTCACTTTGGGATGATATCCTTAAATTTGATACGAGTTCCGATGTGGCACAATAAAAGAACAATGGCTTAACTTGTGTCTTATCAGCGGTCTTGTTAGCACCTGTTTCGGTAAAAATATAGTAACGAAAATAGTAATCCATACTAATATACAAATGTGAAAGTTACTCTGTCTGTTTACACTTAAACCGCTGTACCGATTAAATTTGGCATAAAGATAGTTTGAGTCCCGAGGAAGGACATAGGCTACTTAAAACGTCAAATGTGGATCGGTTTTTGTTCTATAATTGAGTAGTTGCCGTTGAAATCCTACACCGATAACTGAATTTAAAGGCAGGTGGAACACATAGCCATCTTGTCATAAACTAAAAAGCTTGTACTATTGTTACCAGTCAATTATAAATAAATAAAGCTAAATATATATATAATATATATAACCGCTTTTTCTTATAATACACAAATTTTGCTGGTGTATGTGCGAAATATTTATTTCTTTTGACTAAAATAGGCATTCACCAGTGCATGTTAACACACACACCAAGACGATTCGTTTAATCTTAGTTACCATTTGAGTAAGTATGTGTGATTTTAGTAGTGTGATTTAGTTTTACTTGTTAGTGATTTAGTTTAGTTGTACTTGTAGTAGTAGTACTAGTTCTACCAATAAAGAACACAAGAACAAAGCGTCTTCTCCTTAACTAGAGACTGTACGAAAAGTGCCATTGGACACATTCTTAGCTTACCCTTCCGGGCTAGATTGTAATAAAATTGGGGTACAATATCATATCTGAAATAATATTTGAATTGTAAACTAGGTATAAAAAAAAAGTGTCACAACTGTATCTATACTAATATTATAAATGAGTATTATAAATGGATGTTTGTTACTCAATCATGCCAGAACGGCTGAACGGATCTGGATGAAATTTGGCACAGAGATAGATTACAGACTGGATATGGATTATCCCGGAAAATTCAGAAATTCCTGCGGGAATAACTATAACCTAATTCCACTTGAACGAACTATAGTTACAGCTATAGCTTGCTAAAGCAAACTTCTTTAATATAATCAAGGTGTTGCCGAAGGAATCCTGCAACGATAACCAAATTTAGGACGAGCGAAGCCGGTGACAAAAGATAATGATTTAATAAATCCTCACACATATACTTATAAAAGTAAGTAAGCATTCAATTTACGTTATAGCAAAGAGATAGCTGGAAAGACCATTCTCATAGGATTAACTATTGCTTCAGGTCTCAGCAGAGCAACAGGAAGATTTCATTTTAGTACAAAAATACGTAGTGAAATAGGATAGGTTTTATCCCGTTTCAGAGTTGCCAAGAATTTTCCATGGATAATGATCGTATTTCTTTTGTTATAGAAGTAATGATCCCTTAATTTTCTTCTAACAGTTACAGAATCTAACTAGTAGGTAATTTTTGAGTAAATGAAGTCTTATTGTGTGACGGTGATTATGAAACAGTTTTCGTTCTAATAAGTTTCATAGACATTATCAGTCGTGCCCCTCATCAGACACATTTAATTTTTTACCAGCATGGATATGAAACTGGCATACTAAAGCTAATCATACACACGACGATTTCGTAGAGTCGTGGAGTGTGTTGACCGAAACCATAAACTAAAAGAAAAAAAAAACGAACTTTAACCAGAAAACTTGGTGGTTGTCAACATACGCCGGTGAATTTTAAGATTCATAGCATTTTGCATCTATAAAAACGGCAGAAAAAACCACGTTTGTTGTATGGGAGCGCCCCTTAAATATTTGTTTTATTCTGTTTTTTAGTATTTGTTGGTATAGTGGCAACGGAAATACATTTTCTATAGAAATTTCAACTGTCTCACTCATAAGATACAGCCTGGTGACAGACGGAAGGAGAGCGGAGTCTTAGTAATAGGGTCAAATTTTTCACCCTTTGGGTACGGAACCATAAAAATAAGTTTTTACTGTCATGAGTCTTCACTCCCATGACTTAAGTTCTCTGGTGGTGAAGAATCTTGGATGAGGGGAAGATACGAAGCTTCCCGAACACTGCGTCTCCGTCTGTCCTCGGAGACGCAGAGAACCTATAAGGTACCTATTTGTCCTATGCTATATGGTTTCAAGCAACCTGTATATTTTAAGTCTTTTCCATGTTTATTTTTAAATAAGATAATTTGAAAATCATTTTCTTTGTGAGTTTATCTGAGTTTTCCACATAAAAGGGTAATTTCTTCGGGTTCGATTTTGTGTTTGTTTTAAGTCTGGATGTTTAATATGAATATGTTACTGTTAATACCCAAAATGCTATTAAAATTCACCGGCGTATGTTGACAACCACCAAGTTTTCTGGTCTGTCTGTGACATACAAACAGACTGACAAACAGCGAAATCTCATCATAAAGGTTCCTTATTACCATTTTGAAACGCAACCCTAAAAAAACCTTATACATACATATCGTAAGAAAAATAAATTTATTTTTTCTTTTTATTTATTCACTCTGAAGCCATCGAGGCTAAAAGAATATATTAAAAGTTGTAAAAGAAACTGCTAACCTACAATTTTCCCTCTCTGTTGTACAAAATTGCGACGAAAATTATTCCCGAAACCTACAAGGAGTTCCCATTGCGAAAAGGCTTTCAAAGGCTTTCCATTGTGTTCGAAAATAATATAATTTTTTCAGGAAACTCAGAAATTATTGCTGTTACTGCCTTTTTTGGGTTAACGTCAAAAAGAAAAGTAATATTCATTAATATTCATATGTACGTATTTTCTTTTTGAGGAATCTGAAAAAGTGATTGCAATAGCTTTGTTATATGTATACGTACATATTATTATTATTTGAAGTAGCCGTTTTGTGTTATTGGTTGTTGTTACCAGCCAGCGTTCCACTGCAAGGACTCGAGGAACGAGTCACATGTGAAAAAACGTTCAATGGCGGGGTACCGTGTGCCTAGTGTGAGTTTGTAACGCTACTATTCCGTTCGCGTCGACGAAATACATGTATGGAAATGAAGGTGCGCCTCTAGCGGACGCGTTTCGAGATAATTTTTGCTCATTGGACTTTTAATGAATACGCGAAAGCTATAATAGAGTTATCAATGAGCAAAAACTCACACTAATCATTGTAGAGTGCTCAAAACTGGCAATTGAAGAAACGGAAGGTCCTCAACCACTGGAAGGTATGCGGCCTTTCCAGTTCGCATCAGTGAGTAATTCTAGTAGTGTCCCGACCATCTCCGGCATTCCGACCTCTGCCCAAGACACCAAGTAAGACGGCGTAGATAGGACAGGTAGAGTAGGACTTCGCAGTCAAGGATGTAGAGTGGGGTAAGTTATACAGTTTTTGTCGCATATTCCACGATTACTTCTCATTTTATAAACATATCGGCAATTTTATTTTTCCTAAGGTTCCGTGATTTAACAACCCTTAAATTTTAGCCATATCTGTCCGTCCGTTATTTGGGGTATCGCTGAATTATACAAGGGTCGAAATGAACCTATTTGGGCACGGGATAGTTTTGGTTTAGGGCATAAGCGAATAGCAAAGGCGCTAATATTTCGAGTTCCTTTCACCCGATGTAAACACTCTGATTTTCATTTCGAATATAAGGAAAGTAAGTAAAAACCTGCTTAGTAAAGCATAGAAGATTTTATTAAAACATAAATTAAAAAAAAAATGAAATTTCTTTTTAAAGGTAATATTAAAAAATGGTTCCACTACTGTTGTTGTTGTGTGCCTCTTTTCTAATGATGAACTCATTTTATATACAAATCTCTGTTATACGTAAATATTTAGCATTCGACAAAACAACTAAAGATTGAATTGCCGCTTTCCCGCTTTTTTTATTTTTCTTTTTTGTGCAATTTACCAGCCAGTCTTTTTTAACATTGAAATATTTAGCTTAAATTGAATCTATTGACAATAAATATAATAATTTAACATTAGGGATAATTGCTTACTAGGGAAAATCGTTTTCAAGGGACGAAAAGTACTGTCTTCATCCCTCTGTTTAAGTGACGTCAAGCGTACTTTCAGAGTTTGAGAAATAAAAAAATAATATAAAATTTTAATGATATATATATTATTAAACAGTTTATTGTGTGTTTCAAATATTCGACTTCAAAGTTTTTCTTTGTTCAAAGGTTCATATCGGTTAAGATTTTACCACAGCCTAAATATTAATTCCATTCATAGAGTCAGTCACCGCCTTTAATAATTCCGACTTCGTCTAAACAGTCATGGCGCGACGACAAAATGTTTAACTAGCTGGACAGCACCCGACTATATAAGACGACGCAAGCTGGTAGGAGGCGTTGAATGCGGCCTGGAAGTGACGTCATTGATTAATTTTTGGTCAACAGAAAGACCTAATGTGCCCATAGAGAGCATAGATCACATTCAATGCGTATAATGCTTGTCAACAAAACGCTACTTATACTACTATAACTAACGAGTTCTCACGACGGAACCCTGCTCCGGAGACTCAGCAATAACAAGTGGAGGAAGAAAAATGTTCGCTGAGGGTACTTCTGTTGTGATTTGCGAAGAGAGTTCAATTTGTGCGCGGCATCGTAGTGGCGCGGACGTCGCGAAAGGGGGCGATGACGTTCTCGATATTGTCGTATAAAATAGGGTTGACACTGGCAATTAAAATATTATTGGAAATATGTTTTATTTCTACGCTACTAAAATTAAGATAAATATCGGGATAAATTGACTATTCGTAAAGTTAAAAGTAATATTCTATTATCAGTATTTTAAAATGGTTTAGTTTTAGGATATAATATTCGTATTCATAGTTTTATAGTAAGCGGACTACATAACTCCGCAAATAAAGGTGTTTATCAAACTAATCTACATACTTAATCTTAAAGCTTTCTGGTACTCATGGTACGAGTATATGAATTTAATGGTACAATCAATTTTTCTCTTTTTAAAAGTTGAAAGGTAAGGTTCAAATGCAGAGTTCAAGGTTTTCATATTTAACTACAGTTCGTCTCTTAGCTAGTATCAAAATCAATTTAGTCAAATATATTTCTAAAACAAAATATTAAAGTGCTGCATATCTATATGTTTTTTCATAATTTTCACCTTAAAATAGTGAACCAAGTTTGGTCTATATTATACCTTTACTATTTTATGTGTGGGACCGTATATGCGCAGTTTATATTCTCCAGAACTTTGTTTATAATATAAAAGGATGTTTTTATTTTAATTCCAAAACACATTCTTTCATTGAATACAAAATAATTTGTAAAATTACATACATCAGTTATTGACAACCCTACTGTCGATATTTGTGTGCAATCTATCACCAAGCCGGGGCATCAATAACGTTCAGTTCGAGTCATAGCCAAGGATGTTCAAAGCACTCCGTAGCTCCCGGCGGACGCGGCGCGGCGGCGCTGATGGAGTCGCGTTCACGTTTTATATTGTTATTACAAAATTGATAGATAAACGTGTGTGGGTGGTAACCCTACATAAAATATGCCATAAGTGGCAGCAAAAGATGCGGCACAGTTCTCCCAACTTATATTTAGAGCGAAAAATTGCGGAACTACACCTCCTCCTTTTTAAAACATTATTTGTTACTGTTTATTTTATATTGCATGTGTCATGTATTAAGTAAAGTAACGCCACCCATAGTCCACAAATATTATGTTTGTTGATAAGACCGTATGTTAGGGTTGAGTGACAACACTGAAAACAACAAAGTGCGATGGTAGAAAGCAGCAGTGGGCATATTTTTAAACAATTCCCTTGAAAACATCTCATTATACAATCGGTTGAACACACACAGGGAGGCAAAGTCTCTTCTACACTAAAGGGTTCGATACGGCTTGTAAGTCTGGGATAGTTAACGATTCTCACATCTCGTCGTTGAACTAAGTCGCAAGGGCCAAGCTGGTATCCGGGTGCACCTGCCCAGAAATGGCAGCAGTACTCCATATCGGGCCGGACTTGTGACTTGTAAAGCAGCAACCTCTGCCCCGACGTGAAGTACTGCTTTGCTCTTTTGAATACACTAAGTCTTTTGGACGCCAGCTTCACCTTGTCTTGCAGATGATCTTGGAACTGAACATCGCTGGAGAAGTCAACACCAAGGATCCCAATACTCTTGGAGATGGAGAGGAGAGTGTTCTGGAATTGTGGGACCACAGTGAATGTGGTTTTCTTAGCGGTGAACGCGCAGACTTGTGTCTTTGTAAGGTTGAATTGGACCAAGTTTTCCAGTCCCCAGTCAGAGACCTTGGACAGAGAATGGTCTCGATTTGAGACACGTTTTCCCTGCACAACGGAACGAGGGATGCTTGCACGACCCGTGTAATAAGCATCTCCAGTACGGTCATCTGCATAGCAATGTATGTTGTTGATGTCCAACATGTCATTGATATGCAGCAGAAACAGCGTAGGAGACAGCACAGACCCGCCTGTTGTGTTATGGAGTTTTCCTGCATGGACTTACCGCAACACGGTGTAGTAGGTGGTACAGCGCCTTTGTCGTTCATATTGGCAAAGTGACAACCCAATAGATCGGCTTTCTTTTATGCCCTATGGGCCAAGTCACCATCTGGGCACCGCTGGCACCGTCCTATTTACGGCACTGCTCGGCAAACACGAAACTTTTAGCATCGATAATCGGCGACTTAGTAGCATTTCTGAAGCTCGATGCTGCGTCCGCATGTTCTAATCCCCACACTTATAAAACTCTAGTCGCGGTGACCGAATCCGTTTTCGGAAGCAACGAGTACTTTTCGATTTTGACAGCACGGACAAACGCAGCAAGTCGCTAACACGCGATCAAAGAGTAATATAAATTTACCAAAAGGAAAAGTTCATCTTTCGGTGTAAAGTATGGAAAATGGCTCGATTTGTCGTATTATCTCAAAACTTTTTTAGTTACGTGCGTGAGTACGTATGTGTAACGCTACGCACACAAGCAAAAGGACCGTTCAGTTATTTTACCTTTGGCCGAACATTTGCTAAGATATTTTAAATTATTTGTGGCAATAATCACATCCAATCGGTGATAGCACTTAATCAGCCCTTATTCATGTTAAAAGTAATTTAAAATAGCTTACCAACTATTTGGCCGGAGGTAAATTAACTGAACGAACTGTAGACTAGTTATTTGTG
Source organism: Apoda limacodes (assembly GCA_946406115.1). Taxonomy (NCBI): domain Eukaryota; kingdom Metazoa; phylum Arthropoda; class Insecta; order Lepidoptera; family Limacodidae; genus Apoda; species Apoda limacodes. The sequence goes on along the minus strand of OX291543.1, from coordinate 12,745,218 downwards.
TTTTTTCACAAATCAAGGAAAACAATAACTAGTTACATGTATCACACAGTAAGAAAGATAACAAATGGTAGGTAACTAGTAAACAAGGGCTTCGTATTTTACTTCTGTTATATGTTAATCTTAGGCACAAACTATAATCATTTCACAGGTCACAAGGATTATTGTTAAACTATTCGTTATAAACATTTGCGAATTTTTATTTGTTTTTATTGTTACACAGGGTTGCCAACACATCTCCTTTACCTCTATTTTTTTATACGATTAATCGATTAATACGAAATCGGTAATTTATTTTAGTATTAATCTACCACTATTTAATTTTACGGCAGAACTGTATGTGGATATGATTTGTCATAGGTATTTCAAATAGGAAGAGCTACTATTTTTTAAGGGTTTGTCTATGAATATGACTCTTCGCGCTTTCCTACCACAATAGGCAATTTCCGTCTTCATGGAAGACTGCGAATGTGCACCCGGTGCCCAAAAAGGGCGATAGATCAGATCCATCGAATTACAGGCCTATCGCTATTACCTCTCTCCTCTCTAAGGTGATGGAGCGTGTGATCAACACACAGCTTCTAAGATACCTAGAAGTACACGATCTGGTCAGTGACCGTCAATATGGCTTTCGCCACGGTCGCTCGACTGGTGACCTTCTAGTGTATCTCACACACCGATTGGCACTAGCCATTGAGAGTCAGGGGGAGGCATTGGCATGTAGCCTGGACATAGCGAAGGCGTTCGATCGGGTCTGGCACCGCGGTCTTCTATCGAAGTTGCCATCTTACGGAGTGCCCGAGGGTTTGTGCAAATGGGTGGCTAGCTTTTTGTCCGGCAGACGCATACGAACCGTAGTTGACGGTAGTTGCTCTGATAGCATGGACATTAATGCTGGTGTCCCGCAAGGCTCTGTGCTGTCTCCTACGCTGTTTCTACTGCATATCAATGACATGTTGGACATCAACAACATACATTGCTATGCAGATGACAGTACTGGAGACGCTTTTTACACGGGTCGTGCAAACATCCCTCGTTCCGTTGTGGAGGAAAACCGCGGAGAACTTGTGTCTCAAATCGAGACCACACTGTCCCAAGTCTCTGATTGGGGACGGGTAAACTTGGTCCGATTCAACCCTACAAAGACACAAGTGTGCGCGTTCACCGCTAAGAAAACTCCATTCACTGTAGTCCCACAATTCCAGAACACTCCCCTCTCCATCTCCAAGAGCATTGGGATCCTTGGTGTCGACATCTCCAGCGATGTTCAGTTCCGAGATCATTTACAAGATAAGGTGAAGCTGGCGTCCAAAAAACTTGGTGTACTCAACAGAGCGAAGCAGTACTTCACGTCGGGGCAAAGGTTGTTACTTTACAAGTCGCAGGTTCGGCCCCATATGGAGTACTGCTGCCATCTCTGGGCAGGTGCACCCGGATACCAGCTTGGCCCTTTTGACTCGGTTCAACGACGGGCTGTGAGAATTGTCGACGATTCCAAACTCACTTGCGGTATCGAGCCCTTAAGTCTGAGGAGAGACTTTGCCTCACTGTGTGTGTTCTACCGCTTGTACAATGTGTTGTGTTCTGAGGAATTGTTCGAAATGATGCCCACGGCTACTTTCTACCATCGCACCGCTCGCCATCGGCAGGGAATTCATTCTCACACTTTAGAACCGAAATGGTCGCGTACAGTGCGGTTTCAGAGAAACTTCCTCCCGCGAACGCTTAAGTTGTGGAATGAGCTCCCTGCCAAGGTTTTCTGCAAGGACTACAGTATGGAGTTCTTCAAGAAAGAAGTTATTAGATTTCTGAAGGGTCGGCAACGCGCAAGTGATACCCCTGGTGTTGCAAGCGTCCATAGGCTACGGTGACCGCTTACCATCAGGCGGGCCGTAAGCTTGTTTGCCACTTTAGTGGTATTAAAAAAAAAAAAAAAAAAAAAAAAAATTACATATCCATGTGTGTTTTGGGCATGACAATAGGTGCGTTTTGTTGACTGCTTCAATGCGTTTAATGTCATAATTCTGCCAAGTTAAAAAGACATAAATTCTGTATAACACAATACAAATCCTCTTTGGTAGGATTACCGCATTGTGTACATTATTTCGGTCAACAAAACTATAGTCTTCACACGACAATAAAAAATATACTTGTCACATTTCTTAACCTCTGCTTGCTTCAAAGTCTGCGTACAGTCAAATAATCATGAAGAAAGAAGTTTGATAAAGAAAAAGAAATAGTCATTTAAGTCACGACATGTTTACAAGCATGAAACGCATTGAATTTTCTCCATGCTCTCTATGCGCGCATTCGATCGGTCTGATGACCAAAAACTATTACACTCTATGTGGAATATAGAGCACTTCTGGTGCGCATTTAACAAATTGCCTGCACAATTGTACATGTATAGAAGGTAGAGCAGGGAATGTGCTGTCAAAATAGTGATCGGCTAATATGTTTGTTAACATTTGGTGTATAGAGCGATTTCAATTCCTATGTCAAGGCCATCTTTTCCACAAATCACGGCCAAAAGGATTTCTTACTCTGTACCCTGATTGTTTACAACGTAAATTATATAGTATACCAAATTTTGTTTAACATTTCCATGTGTCACATTATTAAAATGTAAATTGCTCTTGTATGATAATAATAAAATCGAATTTTTGAAAAGCTATATTATAGGTTTTCATAACCATTATGTTAATAAGATCTGAATAAGAGATTCTTGATGCAATTTTTTTTTTCCTTTGACTCGTAACTAGTTCTTCTGGAAACTAGATAAAACAGATATAAAGCACATTATTATTAGAACACGTATCTACTTATATAAGAGCAACGTCGCGAAAAAAAGCAAGGTTGGCTGGTTTTTTTAAATTCCTTTCCTTATTTTTTCCTCCTAGTTTTTTTGAATTCCTTTCCTTATTGAAGCATGGTAAGGATAATACACGTCTGGTAGCTGGGAGTGGTTGCGTTAACCTGTGCGCTTCCCACTCATACATAGTTGAAAATTTCGTATTCTGAATTACTTTGAATAATGTTCTAGACCTCTTTACCAACATAAATTTTAAATTGCCAGACAGTTTTGTCATAGCTAGACCCCGTGCCAGATGCTGCTTTAGTATTCGTTTTTTTGAAGTGAAAACTTCTTTAGCGGCGTTGTGTACTTTTTTTGGTATGGATAAAAAATGATAAACTCGCGTCAGGTCACGTGTCCTAATCGTGGAAATTCGTAAGACGGAAACCGTAATGCCACGCCTATTATAATTTTTATTTTTTTCTATTATATGTGTTTTTCTCGTGTGGGTGCCTTACCGCTTACATATTTCGATGGCTTAGCGTCCCCCACCCTTTTTTTTTGAAGTGAAAATTTCTTTAGCGGCGTTGTGCACTTTTTTGGTATGGGTAAAAAATGATAAACTCGCGTCAGGTCACTTGTCCTAATCGTGGAAATTCGTAAGACGGAAACCGTAATGCCACGCCTATTATAATTTTTATTTTTAGTATTCGCGATTATGAGTAGTACAGGGAGGTTGGATATGGAATTTTAATTCTATGACAGATTGCGATGTCAAATATACTACGTCAAAAAAGTAAATAAACAAACATTATTATTTCTTGACAATGTCAAAGGCATGTCTTGTGACATATTTGAGTGTTAAGCGCGAATCGTGTGTAAAGGTTTTCACTTCTGCCGGCACTCCCGGAGTGCAACTCGTTTTTTTTTTTAATTTCAATAATCATACTTTATTTAAGTTCATACTTTTGGCAATATGAAAAATAAAAAAAATCATATTATTTAATAAAATATAACTGAAATAAACTAATCACATTTCTTTAAGATCTACCATGCAATAAATTGTTCTGTAATGCAAAGACGAATCACTATCGAAAAAGTATTCGTGACGTAATCGTAAGCAATTTGTGACAACGTCCCTACCGGACGTAGATGTAACTAGTTATAGGAGCACGAAGCACTGTCGAAGCGCTTAAGTCTTCATCAATTCAGAAAAACGCGAGATAATCGCGGACAAACATACGTACAAACATACGGGTCAAACTGAGAACCTCCTCTTTTGAAGTCGGTTAAAAGTAGTTGATGTATCCAGCTCGTGCGTTGCAAAAGTTTTGCTCCTGGCCATTTCATTTACAAAATGGCGGCGCATTGCAATTTAAACAGTCTTCAGTAAACAAACTGAATACATGAATCAACATTCAATCAGATGCTGTGCTGAAGAATTACATTATGCATGAGTCCTGTAATGAGCCCCTCGAAAGACTTAATGCCTTATTGTAATTATTTTCCTTAAAGATACAAGCTGAATTAAGCGATATAGATTTCAAAATGGCAGACGCAACGCCTACGGAACGGCCATTTTAAACATAAATGGAAATGATGATTAAAATTTGTCTCGCAATGAATATATAAATTTGTTTACGCTTTGTGGGATTCATATTAGAAGTTATAATTATATGTGATATGTTATTGGCATTTGATGTTGGGAATCACAAATGTCGTTATTAATTTTTATTACAACTTCGTGGCGACATTTTGCTAGCTGGTCACGTAAAACTGTCATTAAATACGACTTATGAATGGGATATGTGTTTACATTTCTCGGTATTTTTATTACTGTAGATAATAATGATTCAGAATATATTAAAATTTCATTAATAAATGCGGCATTGAGTATTAAAATTCTGAAACGAAAAAATTGTACAATTTTCTAGAAAGAAATACCAAAATAAAGACTAGAGAGCACATTATCTAGACAGCTGTCATGTAAAAACGGTTGTTAAAGTTTGATAGAGACTAAGCGAATGTGACCTTCATTATTCTTTTGGCTCTGAAACCCAAAATATCAACCTATGTCAACATTTGCAGATTTAAAAATTATTTCCGCCAGCATACTGACAGACGTACGCAACTTGTATACAGTGCAACAAACTTTTCTGACCCGGTGGTCAAAAATCATAACTACAGTTGACAAATGGAAATTCTATGAAACTACAAACGACACTAGCGACGAAACACCCAAGGTCAGAGAATAAGAAACGTTTGTTGCTCTGTAAATGCTAGTAACGTCATTACTCTGACAGCTATAACTATATGATTAGGTATTGTTTATGCAATAATAGTATTAATTATATAAGCTTGCCAAGTTTGTTGACGTCAACCATGTCTCCAGTGTGTCTAACGTAGATGTCGAAACTGTCAAGCGTGGCCAATTTGGCGGCCTAAATGGTGGGTGCAATGCATACACGAGGTGATCGGTGCACGTGCCGATCAAATCTGGACATCTATTTCTATTTTTAATTGTTTATATAAAGATATTTATGTAAACGCCCCTAGAGAACGCGCCACGCTCGCGCGAGATCTTTCCGCGTACGCATACATTAAATTCTTAAATTCTATTCCTTCAATTAATATTTTGATTGGTACAAAAGTTCATTTTTTACTAGCAATCAACCGTTTTGTTATTTAATTTCGTCTCAAATTAACATCTCTATTATGGTTAAATTATTAGATCTGGGATCTAATTGAGAACAGTCTCGAGCTATTCGGACTCGGACACGGAGAAAAATGTATGCAAGTAAATTTACGGGTTTCGAGAGGTAAGTCATACTTCCATACATTTTAGTCACGAATTTCAGAGTTCGAATAGTTCGAGACTGTTCCTAATAAGCTTCCTGAAGTGTACCTCTTCGTTTTTTACAAAAAAGATAAATTTATCTAAGTGTTTTTTTTATAATTTGCAATTGGGTACTTTTTTTATGTTGTGCTTGTGCTTTATATTTCATGTTTTTTTATGTTTGTAATGGAAAGTGTCCTCCTATGATAGGGAGGGCATTTTCCAATATTTTAATTGGACGCTGTAAGAGAAAGGGGGAAAAGAAATGCCCTTCCTGCGTATCTTTCCGGTTCTTCTCAGTACAAGGTCTCCCACCCTATAGACTTACTAACCGATGGCGTAGTAACATTCATAAGCGCTCAATTATTGTAGCCTAAATTGAATAAATGATATTGATTGATTGTAAAAGGTTTATGATTAAAATTGTTCTAGTTTAAATGTTTAGCTATAAATAATGTTAGAGCGTTAGATGTGCCAAATGTCCTTTTTAGCCTTATCCTTCTCCACTGCTGGGGCAAAGCCTACACTCACTGAGGGCGATTTGGGCCATAGTCCACACCAGGGCTTATGCTGATTATGGACTACAGACTTACGTCTTTTTTTTTATGTAAGTATGCAGGTTTCCTCACGATGTTTTATTTCTCCGAAAAGCCAGTGGTGTGAATAGTACTACTACTTGAGAAAAAAAGACTCATTGGCCCACGCTATGGCTCGAATCTATGCCACTCAGGACGCAAAGTGAAATCGAAACCTCTAAGCCACCACAGACTTCGTGTCAAATATATAAAAGAGATACTATCTAATGTTAAATAATGCAATAAAACTCGTCTACTCGATGTGATATTTACTTTGTGGTCAATACGCAACCCCCCCCCCCTCACGCGGCTGAATAGGCAGATTTAAACTAAACAAAAACTCCACCTAAGTGCAAATATTCCAGTACAAAGTGGAAATTTTCCATTGAGTACCTAATGCGAAAAACAAGTGTGTTTTGGTTGTGGAGCACATGGTAACCGCGAATTAATTACCGATTACCCGCAAACCGTTGTACGGGAATAGCCGGAGCCGATGGACGGGAAGCAGAGCCGTTGGCACCGCGCCCGGTCGGTGTTCGATCGAGCTTCGTCGGACTCTGACATCTTGCGTCCAACTAAACTCAAGCTGTATCCGATTCGATTACATTTGGCTTGAATTTAGGACCGACATTGTGTTTGGCTGTCAGTAATTGGTTTTTTTTTTTTTTGAGCCGTGGGAAGGTTGGTTGTGCTAGCTTGATGCGTAGCCTATAGCTGTGCTTTGTAAGCACAATGCATGTAAAACTGTAGAATAGACATTGTCCAATTAATTTCTTAGGTATTTATTTGATTTTTTTTTTGTAAATCTAGACGAAACTTGTTTAAATACTAGAAATATTAATATTAGCGAAGGTTGTTAGTAAGTAAGTTTGTTACTACTTCACACCACAACAATACAACCGATTTGGCTAAAATTAGTAATGAATATAGCTTATAGTGACACTTAGGCTACATTTTATTCCGGAAAAGTTGAAGGTAACCTAAAGGATTACTTTTATCGAATTTCTTTAGCGACAGCTACATGCTGCTGTAGTAAACTTCCTTACTGTGCTAAAATCAAGGAGTTGCCTTATGGAATTAGCCGGTATTCAGAGTGGGCAGTGCCGCGGGCAGAGCTAGTAACTTATAAAAGTATTACTCAGACATACTACAGATCATATCTGTAGTAAACTAAGCTCTGAACAGCGATTTTTTAGGGTTCCATATCCAAAGGGTAAAAAACGGGACCCTATTACTAAGACTCCGCTGTCCGTCCGTCCGTCTGTCACTAGGCTGTATCTCATGATCCGCGATAGTTAGACAATTGAAATTTTCACAGATAATGTATTTCTGTTGCCGCTATAACAATAAATACAAAAAAACAGAATAAAATAAATATTTAAGGGGGGCTCCCATACAACAAACGTGATTTTTTTGCTGCTTTTATAGATAATGGTACGGAACCCTTCGTGCTCAAGTCCGACTCGCACTTGGCGGATTTCAATGTACAGCGTTTATCTTTAATAAATTATATTTCACTTGTCACTTTTGTTTTTGCCAACTTCGCTGACAAATCTTAATCAGTTATTAAAAGTCGGAATCAAAACATCACCCGATTAAAAATGACTAATGACGTAAGTATATTAATGACTAAAATTTGGCAAAGATGCCAAATAGGCCTAGGATTCACGTCATCACCGTGTACAAAAAACGACAAAAACAACAACTGTGGATCTGTTTTTTTTATAATTATTAATGCCACATATTACTTTATGTAGGCAATAAATTATACACGTCATTAGCACTTCAGGACATTAAATGACATGATAGATACGTGTTTTTGATTATACATCATTAAAATATAAATAAATTTTCATTAAAGTCACTTCAAAAGATTATAAAAGTGTGTGGAATAGTGGATATTTAAAGAACTGTCACATAATTGAGGTAATTTCAATATGAGCGCCGTTAATAATACTATTAACGAAATAGCATGGTAGTCCAGTCGATATCCACTAATATCTGGAAAGTATTCCAAAGCTAAGGAAAGTTTGGTATGTCATTAAGGGATACTCTGGGGCGTAGAATCTAAGTTTTTGACCTCGAGGACCCCGTGCTAAATTAAGAGGGGGCAAAGAACTTTAAAATTTCCGAACTTTTTTCAGGTTTTCGTTTATATTTCCTAAGCTAAGTGTTTATGTGTACTATGTGTTTCAGAAAGTTGTAGAATGTTGATTTTTCTTTAATTTTCACTAGTCAAAAGATTGTTTTGTTTGTTAGTTTGTTGTGTGTATTTTTAAATTTCATATTTGACGGATAAAACATTGCAGGTCGTTTTCTGATACTGTACGATTTATCCCAAAAAAGCTTGTATTATTGTAAAAACTAATTTGCTCTGTCTGTGGCTATGCTCGCGTGACATTAGATTTTAGCGGTAAGATTACCGTCGGAACTCTTAAAGTATTCCGTCCTTATTCGTTCCTTCGCAAATATATTTGCTAAAAATCAGGTAGCCAAGTTGATGAAGGAATAATGACCTGCGGTTTCACTTTGTTGCCAATTGTAGTGTTATATCTTTGGTTACCGTTATCTAAGCGGAATGAAATAAAATATCTAACTACAAGCTATCAAACATAAAAAGTTTCATTGTAATCGGTTCAGTAGAAATTGGTAATTTTAATTTAGAAACACCTTAACACTTTATCATATTTTTTTTGTAAATACATAGCTCAATGAAGAGTACCGAAAATCTTTTGCGCTTCTGCCAGGAACCTTATTGGGAACAGTATCGAGCTATTTGGACTCTAGAATTCGAGACAAAAAAGTATGAAACTCCGACTTACCTCTCGAAACCCGTAAATGTACTTGCTTACATTTTGCTTTCAAATTCCAGAGTTCGAATAGCTCGAGACTGTTCCTAATAAGGTCCCTGTACTGTAGCAGGTAGGTACTCGTCCTTACAATAAATCCTTCAGTATCATTTTGTCCATTCGTCCATGAATCCGGCAGTACGAAGAAGCAGCTGTTACTTAAAAGAAACGTTTAGGCCAGTAAGATGGCTCTTTACATGTAACAATTGGGAGTTTTGGGTACCTATTCTGCTCAAAGCACAGATTTCGAGTTCTGTAATCTCTCCCATGGACTGTGCAATAGCCGTACAAAATTGACCATCCTTTAGAAAGAGACAAAGCGAACCTGTAGTGTCCTTTCTCTTTCTATCAACGTCCGACATTTTGTTTGTTTATATTTATTGAAATATGATAGATCTCGTTCGATATAACCTCACACTGCTACCACTACCACTGCCTGTTTCGCTTCGTCTCTGTCACACTTTTGCAACTATTTTTTTACAGGTGGCTAGGAAATGCGCTGTCCAGTTCTCTATGTCTATGCTTAAAGCAAATAAAAAAGAAAAAAAAATCCAACTGAATCGAGAACGTACTACTACATTATTGTAAGAAAGCAACTGTTTGAAATGCTTACTTCTAGCCGTGTGCGTGTTAGAAAAGCGTTTAAAAAAAAAGATCAACAGAGCCTTTCCTTTATTCCTCTTCTCCTTGCCAGCCTCATACGACCCCGCTGTTGGGCACGGCCTACTCTCTCCGAGGGTATCTAATATTGTTATAATGATTTGTAAATAAATAACGTAAGGTTCGTATGCTTATACATTAGCGTTTTTACTTATTTAATTTGTGTAAATATAAAACGCAGCTTAATTCGTAAAACAGTAAAGTTTATTCATCCTTGCGATTTTTATTTTAGAACACTTTGCGCTTTGATTCCAATTGGAAAGGGGCCAAACGCAAGCAACAAATACCTTCGCATAATAATGTATGTAATTACAATTTACAATGGAAGCGACAATCTAGATTTTTTTGTATTTCTATTGTCGACATGCGCTGTAAATCAGCGATTCATTACATTCCAGTCTTTACACGTACCTACTGTGCTAACAGATAGTAATGAGTTTGTAACATTTTTTATGTGTTACAAACAAATTCAAATCTACGTCAATACCTAGTTCAAAGAAAACTTATTCATTTACGAAACTTAAAACACATAAGGCAGTTAACATTTATCAACAACTAGTATTTGCCCGCTGCTCCGCCTGTTCTAAATTCGATTATCGCCGTGGAATTCCTACGGCTGATTGCTATAGTATCTAAGCTATAGCTATATATGTAGCTATATTTCGTCCTCGATTTGTCTATGGTTATTCCCGTGGAATTATTAGTCCTCCGTCACTTGCACTATATCTGTGCCAAATTTCAGCTCAATTGGAGGCTTCGCTGCGACGTGAAGAAAGGAAAAACAAACAAACCAACTTACGTTCGCATTTCCAATATTAGTATAGAAGATATTTTTTATCTGTATGACCAGTACAGTGTGGCTGATGCAGCCATTAATGCTTCACCGGTCTTTTGGGGCGAGACTCTGAAGAAGTCTCAGCTTATGTATCGCTCAACCCTCAAGGGCTCGTCGAGTGGGGAGCCTTGGCTTGGGTTGTCGCTCTTGGAAGTGGTATGGGTAATATAAATAGTCAATCTAGTGATATTCACCGCAAATCTAGGGTACTCTTACTACTGACAATTTCGGTAGGATTGGTCTTTCATGTAAGGCCAAGTCTCGGGCAACGTCAGCTTAGATAGCTATAAGTAGTTATTTACTATAAGTTACTACATTGAGGCGAAAAAGGTGGGTTGTTAGTAGGCAGCTTGTCCTGTAGTACAAGCGACGTCAAATTATAGATTATCTAATTTGGCAGACTGCGCGGTCGTCGCCGTTCCCAACACACTAGTAAACAAATAAACACAACCGACACGTGTCCATGTGGCAGCCGAAAATATACGTACAAGTTGCGTAAGCGCTTCGGTTTGTGTTACTACTTTGTTGTCGTTTTTCTCATTAATGGAAACCGGATTCGTGTGAAACGAACGCAGTTTCCTATTTAAATTAAACCTATTAATGAGAGGTGTTTGAAAAATAAACGATTATCACTAGTTTGATATCAGATCAAATGTTAGACCTTTGACTAACCAAAACTGAAACAACATACCCAACAAATCCAATCAAATAATATGTGTCCGAATAGGTTTCTAACAACAGTTTTAAATCGTCAATAAACATTGACATCGTTGAATATATAATAATAAATATTTATAATAATATATAATATATATAATAATATACAATATATATAATAATATATAATATATGTTATATATTTAATATATATTACAGATTGTACTGAACAAATGTTAATTTCTGCCGAAAAAGAGCCGGCAAGAAACTCAACTATTTATAAATAAAACAATACTTTGTTAATCAACTTACAAGTATACAATATGTATTGAAACACTTTGTTATGTAAATAAGTTAGTAAACTTCTAAAAACAAAGTTGTGATTCAATCATATGTCAATTATTATTTTTTGTTTCTATGTAGCATAGGGGGCGCATCATGTGAAGCGTCAAATATCGTCAATCGTGTGAAGGAATTCAAATATTTAAGAGATTTTTCATAGTACTAGTAGGACTATTACTATTATAATGATACTAGACTTTGCCAGCGGCTCCGCCCGCCCTAAATTCGGTTATCGGCATGGGACTCCTTAATTAGGTATACATATTTGCCAGCGGCTCCGCCCGCCCTAAATTTGGTTATCGGCGAGGAACTCCTTAATTAGATATACATATTTGCCAGCGGCTCCGCCCGCCCTAAATTCGGACTCCTTTATTTAATCACAGTATGTATACTGTGATTTATTCCTTAATTACACTAATGAAGTTTGCAATATCAAGCTGTAGCTATAGCTATAGTTCGTTGAAGCTCGGTTATAGTTATTCCCGTGGGAATTTTTCGGGATAAAAAGTAGCCTATATGCTATTCCAGGACTAACCTATATGTATGCCAAGTTTTATTCCGATCCGTCTTGTGGTTGAAGCGTGAAAGAGTAACAAACATCCAAACAAACTTTCACATTTATAATATTAGTAGGATTCTTGTACAATCATATGTATTCGTATACTTACATACCTACACTTAAAATATCCATACTTTGACTCCCTCGCAGCCTAGTTGGTAGTGTGGCCGACTGCTGTGCAGTGGGTGTGGGTTCGATTCCCGCATAACACAAACATTTATGTAATAAACATTTGTGTTTGTCTTGAGTCTGGGTGTAATTATGTATGATATGTATGTATTTACAAAAAAAAGTACGATAGAGGCGATAAGGAATTCCAGATAGTTACACATTAGATATGTAACCTGTGTTACAAAATGTGGTTACAAATCCCTCCAAAACACACACGTGCTTTTTCCGCGATATTTGAAATATGTAACTTTGAAAAATGTTTGGAGACACCAAGTCTGAATCAAAAAAACCATCGTATCACGCATTTGAATAATGCTACTCAGTTTTAGCATCATTGTCAAACATCGATAAACAAATAAACCTTAAAACTCAAAGCCGTATTTCAAACACGACAGTAACTCAAATTTTTGTAGATTTTTTTTTCAGTTAGTGATTTTTAAATCCCTATATGGATTTAGCCACCCCATGTTTTTTTAAGGTTATACCCAAGATAATAAAAGGATTCCAACGAAACCTCATACATCAAATTCTGTTTTGACTTTACGAAGTTATAGTGGAATAAAGAAAGTTAAAAAGGGGAATACATGAACCCTTAAAAAAATACTCATTCATTTCAGAACGCTGGGTAAATAGAAGTACAAATTAACTGATGAGCTGCAACTACCGCAAGAGACCATCTTTGTTTGTCTTTTTCAAAAAATGGACTTCAAATTGAATTTTGAAAAACGAACCAAAAGATTTAAGTTCAGCAATTTTGAAAATCGAACAGAATTTATATTAATCTGAATCACAGAATTTTTAAAAAAAATCAGCCAAGTGCGAGTCGGACTCGCGCACGAAGGATTTCGTACCATTATCTATAAAAAAAGGCAAAAAAAATCACGTTTGTTGTATGGGAGCCCCCTTAAATATTTATTTTATTCTGTTTTTTATTATTTGTTGTTATTGCGGCAACAGCGTAGCCTTAGTAATAGGGTTCCTAATTACCTTTCAGGTACGGAACCCTAAAAAGTACATTATAGTTTAAAAAAAAAAACACTGATTCAATATTTTTGAAAAACGAATCAGTTTGATTCCAGGTAACGGAGAATTGATTGAGATGTCGATTGATTTCTTAAGTTATGCGATCCCAAAACAAGCTAACGTACACGTACCTACACGCATACGCACGCACACACACACACACACATATTTTTCTGAAAATAATTACAAATGATTTTTGAATTCTTAAAACGTAAAATATTTAGCAATTCCAATTTTTTTTATACCACTAATGTGGCAAACAAGCACACGGTCCGCCTTATAGTAAGCGGTCACCGTGGACTATGGACGCTTGTAACATCAGGGGTATTTCTCGCGCGTTGCGTCGGCAAATTCAAAAATCCAATAACTTCTTTCAATTTTCGGACCTTCAGTCACAACTAGGGAATGTGTTGAATCTGAGAGGGCCTCTTCTAAGATGCCATTTATCCGACAGCACTCTAAGCACTATTTGTTTTTTAAGAAGCTATTTCCAAAATCACTCTTAATTTAGTGAGCAGTGATCAATCGTAATCAGTCCTAATTTAGGAGTGATTTTGGAAATAGCAATTTTTGTTTTCACTATCCATTATCTTTGTTAAATAAGTACTTTCTTTATAAGAGTTTACGGGTCTGAATTTTTGTGTTCATTAACATCGCATAAGTAAAAATTATGAAAATAACGTCATTTTTTCAATAATTCATTTTGTATCTTACAAGCATCATATTTACAACTACTAAGCAAATTCAATCATGTTTCAGTTATCTAATAAAAACAATACTTTTCGAAATCCATACGAGATCGCGAAAATGCCGAGATCTCGTCGAGATCGAATTTCTGATCCCTCGAGATCTCGACTTAGCGATCTCGTCTCGAGATTGCATTACCTAGTCACAGCCACAGACCTAGGAATTGTTCGCTACGCTAAAGACCAACACAGCGAGGAAAATTACATAAACGCTGCACAAGAGAAAAAGAGACAGATAACCAAATCTAATATGTCCATTATTTTTCGAGTAGAAACCCATAGCAACCAGCTTGTTTTGTGACATTACTTGTTTACATAATTATCACAAGAATCCTGATAACAAAGGACTAAAAAGTGTAAGTGCTCAAACATGGTGTTTTGTTGTTTAGCTAATTGTTACGTCACACGAAGAAATAACCCGGACTATCATACGTTTCACACGTAGTTACTAAGTTTCCATGTATTTTTTCAAACCATATTTTGTCGAATTTCTGTTAAAAAAAAGAAATTGGCTGAAAGTAAATCGGTTCATAAGTTTTTAAGATATTTGCGATAATTCGGATTCTACGGAACCGTAACTAATGCGTGTACAAAAAGCACTTGGTCAGCTTTTATTCTTTTACTTATACTATGTTTTTGTTTTTTGACAAATATGTTACGCCACTATCAATTCATAGGCCAATCATTAATCTAATTTTTTGACTCTGTCTAATGTAATCTTCACTAAAATACAGTAGAATTAAAAAAATGTACATTGAAGAAAGTTAGGAAAAAATAAAAGGGGTTTTCAAAAGACGGAAGAAACCATTTGAAGTGTTTTAATTTTTATGCCTGTCAGTTTGTGCGGGGTGTCTCCAAAATAGCTTTATGGATTGTGTTGCTTTTTAGGGTTCCATACCCAAAGGGTAATTAGCGGAACCCTATTACTAAGACTCTGCTGTCCGTCCATCCGTCCGTCTGTCACCAGGCTGTATCTTATGAACCGTGATAGTTAGACAGTTGACAGTTTCACAAAAGATGTATTTCTATTGCCGCTGTAACAACAAATACTAAAAAAAAAAACACGGTAATAGTACTGTCTACTGTACCCTTACTTAATGCGACACGCACTGGGCCTATTTTTGCCTAGTCTAGCGTTAGATCTGAAGCATTACACACAAGACAGGTGCTTACCAAAATGAATCCAACTTTGGAACTATAATACAATCCACTATTAACAATATTTCAGTTCTTGGATTCCCCTCAAATCGTAAAGCATTAATAATATAACTGCTTAAGTATTTTGTTTACTTAGGAATGTTCCTACAACCTTTTCCTCAACATTTTCAATGTTTGCAGAAATATTTTCACCGTCAAATTACATCGCTAACCATAACATGCATAAATATATCGATAATGCACAATGTCGATAGTGTACGCAGACAACACTATTCGCAACCTACACAAAGACAGTTACTAACACTTACGCAATTATTTTTTTTGGTATCCTCACTAAACTGACATTGTGTATCCTTTACATTCTATATCTATGGTCACAACACAAAAATTTTTACTAATATTATAAATGAAAAAGTAAGTCTGTCTGTCTGTCTGCCTGTCAGTTACCTGTTCACGCTTAAACCGTTGTACCGATTTGAAAATGTCAAGTGTGAAATGTCAAATGTCAAGTTTTTTTCTTTAACTGGGGATTTGCCGTTGAAATCCTACACTGATAACCGAATTGAGGGCGGGTGAAACCGCGGGCAAAAGTAAGAAAGTTGATAAATAAAACTCTACACATACTACAAACGTGTCCGAAAAATCTATAAATATATATGCATATAAAAGAATAGTTATACTGACAGACTGACTGACTAATATCTGAACGCACAGCAAACTACTAAATTACTGGGTCTAGAGAACAGACAACTTTTTCTAAAAACATATATAACGTAAGCGAGCACAAAAGGATTTTGCAAAATTTATCCCTTAATAGTGTGAAATGGGGGTTTGAAGTTTTTATGAAAATCCACATTTTTTAAGCTAAATATATAAAAAATAACAAATGCTATTTGCCTTTAGGTTGAAAATTAAGACTATGTTTCACGGTTTCGAAGACGAGGATTATTTTGTAGGTTAGACCATTTACACTTAAAAAAATCTTTTTTCGATTCAAAAGTCCACATGGAAGAAGTCGCAGAAATAAGCTAGTATTCATGAGATTGCAGTTTGGTACGAGTACATATAGTGAATTCAGTTATACGAGGTGCGTGAGGAAGCCGGCCGGTTTTCTCACGTCTAGATATTTCGACCGGCTGATGTTTTCCCTCTCTGTTTTATGAGACAGGAGTATTTAGGTCGAGTCTGTGCGAATTGAGGCCGACTCGTTACCTCAGTTATAATGCTGCATTTTTTCCTTGCCTCTGTTTATTTATTGATCTGTATTGGTAAGATAAATGAAATAACATCGGCAACATTGATTAGGAAACGGAAGAAATGTGTTTAATAAGTATGTGAAAATGCTTTTGCAATTGCTTTCTGATTGGCAGAAACCTGGTTATTCGTTTCATCAGTATACAGTGACAGCAATTACAGTGGCTGCCTTAACAAAAAAAAGCAATTTTTCTTACGAATTTTTAACATCTTTTTTTCAATGTCAATTATACCCAAAGATGACGTCTAGATAACGTGTCCGAAACAACATCAAATGGAGTACTGTACTTTTCATATCAGTGTTTTTGTAAAGCAGCAAATACGACTATCATTTTTACATTTCGGTGCTACCAACCTTTAAGTGATTACCCTAAATTGGGGAGTTCTTACTTTTATTCAGTACTAGAATTTATTTTCACTTGATTACCCCTGTGGTGACACATTCCATATATTGAGACAGAACGTAAACCTTTGCTACGAAGGTAGCAAACCGTTGACCATGGCCATGTAATGGATTTTAAAACCTTAAAGGAGGTTCTAAATATTGTATACTGTCCTTCTCTTCTGTCTTCGCCGTGTAGATTCAATATGTCACAGGAGTCATCAATATATAAATACTTTTTGAACCTGAAATAATGTAATTTATATAAGTGATGTTAGGTGAAAAATATGTATTGTCATTTCAGTGTTCGCCTTACGAAACTTGGAAAATGAAGGTTAAACAGAATTGGAACAGACAGAAAAACATTTGTTGTTTGTATTGCGAATAATTATTTAGTTTATAATTCAAATATAGCAAGCAGATTAGTTATAACTTGTGAAAAGTGATTTGTTTTTCATTTACCCTTTTTTTTTAATATATTCAACACGATCGTATTGCACAAATCGTCATTTTGTAACCTTATGCGGGAGCACAGTTCGCGTCGACGCACAGTTGCGTATGGTTTATAGTGTTAACGGCGAGTACCTGAAAAGTCAGGTACTCGGATCAGCTCGTTTTGTGTGTCTGAACACGGTATCTAGATGTATAAGTCATCTTTGACTATACCATATTGTTTGTGTTGTGATTGTTACGTGTGCCCAGTTCTGTGTCGCTCAAAAATACATGATTTTTTCGTATCAAACCATTAAACCACGTGGTAACGCGTAAACACAACACTAACCACAGAACTATATATAGCCATTAGATAACCATAACAATTAGCCTAAATAAAAACTAGCAGCGTCTTCAAGGCCGTCGATATAAAGACCATTACGTGTAATGAAACGCGGAGCACGCGCACGCGGCAACGGGCAGCGGGCACGGCGGGCCCGCGTGAGCGACACAATAAGATAGGGTTGTCATAACGCGTGACGCGTTCTTGTTTTAATAACTTTATGGTATAATAGACATAAAAATAAATTCGTAAGTTGAACAACATAATTTATAAAAAAAAATTAACAAAAAAACAACCAGCTTCAAAAAGATGCACTAAAAAGGTAAAAATAATTACTTATTTCCAAAAATGTGATCTGAATTACAGTTTGAAGTTAGGGTCAAGTGAAGTGTATTAAAAGCTGTTAGGAACATAGATACCAACTTCAAACTGTAATTCAGATCGGATTTTTGGAAATAAGTAATTATTTTGACGTTTTTAGTGCATCTTTTTGAAGCCGGTTGTTTTTTTTATTTCCTTAATTAACTTAGGTTTCCTTAATTAATTTAATTTTCCTTAACTTTTGAGTGATAAATTGCTTTTTTTCTCCGCCCACTGCTGAACGTACGCCTCCCCTCACGTCTCCACAACAGCTGGTCCTGAGCTGCCCGCGCCCATCAAATTCTCTATAACCAAGTCATCTGTCTATCTGGTAGGAGGCCGTACCACGCTGCGCCTTCCGATCCATGGTTCCCCATCGGTTATTGGTTCCACGAACGATGTGGCCTCCCCATTGCGATTTAAGCTTGCTACCTGTATGTAGGTGACTTTAGATCTTCGGCGAACTTTCTCGTTTCGGATTTTATTGCATAAAAAAAATCAAGTATATTGCTTTCGATAGCTCCCTAAAGGACTCTGAGCTTATTAATAAAGTAAAAATAATCTACCAAACAAATAATATTCTTAATAGAATTAACATAAAAAATACTGTTTTTAAATTCTTTGAACCTCGACAGCCCTATGGAAAACACTCCTACTCTAGAAAATCTTATCAACTTATTGTGGCATTCAAGGTCAGTTTTTATTTATTCTTAAAATCTTTTTTTATCGTTTCAAGTCGAGAATAACAACAACTTCTTGGGTTCTGTATGCTCAAAAGTGTAGCAAAAATAAATTTGCTGGAGTTTGTTGCTCGAAGGTTTTTCACAAATGTAAATAAAACATATGATTGTGAAACGAACGGCAAGGGTGGACTGTATAATTATCTTCGCGGGAAAATAAAAACACTTCTTCAGTTGTAAAGGTGCACAGCGCGCTCTTCTTAAAGCTTGTTCGCGTCTCGACGAACGGTGGATGAGTGAGTGAGGCGGCTCGTGGGTATCTTCTCTTTCACCCTTCTGGGTGTTGAGGTGCGGGTATCGGGGGAGGGGAATTTACCTCCTACCATGACCCGGGCAGAAGCTCAGGGGTGCTGAACACTCCCGGTGAAATTGAAAGGAAGCCTACTTTTCAGGCCCCTTGAAGGTGACTATGTAATACCGCCTGAGGCGATTAATAATGGAAATAAATTAAAAAGAAAACGAGATTAGGCGCCAAAAAAAATAAAATAAAAACAAAACAAGGTAAAAGATCAAAATGAAAAATAAAATAAATCAAAAACAAAGCAAAAACAATAAACAACACGTAACCAAAAATAAAAGCGAAATGAAAACGAAATAAAAGCAAAATAAAAACGAAATAAAAACAAAATAAAAGCGAAATAAAAACGAAATAAAACATAAATAAAAGCGAAAAGCAGTAAAAACGGAATGAAATAAGGAAAGTAGGTGAGTGGGTAGGAGGGTGAATAAATAAACTTATTCACCCACGGGAATAAGCTCTCGGGGGAGAGCCCTGCCTTCCGGCGGACGGGCGTGTAAGGGCACTATGCCCCTGAGGTGTGTATGGTGGCTGTTATCAGCGCGGGTGAATAGTCGTTTCGACAAACCAGATATGAACTCTGCGAGTGGCTCGGTTTTGGTGTCTCTAGCGATGGTCGAGTTGCGGACGTAGCGTCCCGCGCCGGTAATTAATCTCAGCGACCTATTTTGGACAACCTGGAGCTTACGTTTGCTGGTAGAAGATAGAAGACCGTACCAAGCAGGGGCTGCATAGGTCAATCTCGACCGTATGTACAACTTGTACAGGCGAATTTTGGTTCTGAGTGGCAAGTCAGAGGAAAGTACCGGTCTAAGACACGCCCGTGACCGCGCCTGCTGACACATGGTCTAGCATTTTGCGCATGCGCAAGGGGCGGTCTATAATACAACCAAGGTACTTTACGCTGGGTTGCCACTCAATCACTTGACCTCGAAACACAAGTTTCGGTGGGAGAAACTTTTGCAGGCCGGTCAGTATTGCTGATGTCTTGCTGGCATTAACGGCTATTCTCCACTTGTACAGCCAGCCAGGTAAAGTGTCCAATAGTCGCTGCATTTTTTTGGCTGCTAAACTAGCTTTGCGGGAGGAGGTATATAGGCGCTGGCGTCCGCGTAAAGGGCTAGGATGACGTCTTCAACACCTTCAGCTAGACCGGAGTCACTGAGAGTGGGGATGTCGTTGGTGAATAACGCGTAGAGCAGTGGCGATAGGCAGCTGCCTTGAGGTACCCCTGCTCTAATGGGTTTACATGCTGACTGGTTGTTCTCGACCGAGACATAGAAGCTCCGTTTGTCCAGAAACGAGGCTATAACTTGCCTGAGCATCGGTGGGATTTCCGTCTCTAACAGCTTGTGTAATAAGCCCTCGTGCGAAACTCGATCGAAAGCCTTCTCCATATCGAGAAAGACTCCGACTGTGCGCCTGCCCTTGTTTAGCTCGAAGGCCATGTGATGGAGCACTCGTACAAGCTGTAGAGTGGTACTGTGGCTGTCTCTGAAACCAAACTGTTCAGGCCTAAGCTGGATATGCGGGGATATCCTAAGTAAAAGTAGGCTTTCGAACAACTTGGCTAAATTGGACAGCAGTGTAATCGGTCGGTAATGTTCTGGACGATGACGATCTTTCCCTGGTTTCGGGAGAACAATAATTTTGCGAATTTTCCACGAAGATGGGAAATGTCCAGTGCGTAGTATCCCATTAAAGATTCGGGTGAGTGCCACCAGACCCTTCCTAGGCAGCATTGTAATCGCTGTGTTTGGAATCTCGTCGGGACCGGGTGATTTGCGCTTATTAAGCTTAGAGGCCTCCTTCCTAACCTCTTTAGGCGAGATAAAATAATCACCTCTGAGTGGTGGGGCTGGGGCCGCGAGAAACTGCTCTACGTGTTCTGTAACTCCTAACGTGTGGACTGGGTCGAGAATGGGGTTCGGCTTAAATTGGTCCTCAAAGTGGTCCGCAAAAAGTTCCGCTGCGTGATAATGGCTAATGCTAGCGGGGTCGATGAGTGGACAGATAGGGGCAGGTGTTTTTGTAATTTGACGGGCCAGGCGATAGATCGTCAGTGTCGTCGACAGTGTCGTCCTCACTGGCTTTAAATATTACCTGGTCCCATGAGTGTTGCCTAAAATCGCTAATTTCAGATGTCAGTTCCGCGCTAATCTTGTTGAGGTCCCTCTTCACCACTGGGCAACGGGTGTCGCACCAGAGTTTTCGGAGGTCCCTCTTAGTTTTAAGTTTAGCGCGGAGATGCGCCGGTAGCAACTGCTTACTGTGGCTGTGGCTGAAACACTGGTGGTGGTGGTTAGAGCCTGTGCAATGGTAGTTGTGAAGGTGTCAACTGCCTCTTCGACTTCTAAGGGAGTAGAAATGCCACTAGCCGGGAGTTGGTAACTCAACATGGCTCGGTGAAAAATGGTCCAGTCTGTGGTTCTGCGGGGATTGGGGAGCGGTTTACCAGTTGCGGACACTCCAAGGACCAATAAGATTGGCACATGCTGAGTGTCAGTGTCGTGGAGGACCTCTAACGACATTGACCAGCTGATCTTATGGGCTAAGGCGATGTCCAGTACGTCCGGTGCGTGATTGTTCGTAGAGGGGTAGTGCGTTGGGGATCCTGGACCGATGGCTAAATAGTTTTTCAACTCAGCATCTGCTTTTAGTTCACGACCCGATTTGGATGAAATTCGTGAACCCCAAGTGTTGGTGTTTGGAATTAAGGTCACCTAAAATAAGTGTGGGGGTGGCATCGCAAAAGATATTGTCGATGTCACTTGGATCGAAGGGGGTTGATGGTGGCTTATATGCGGCGAAGACTTTAAGCTCCGCATTGCTGACCTTTAGTTTTACACCTATAGACCGAGTTTATGTAAATTGGGGAAGGGGTAGTAATTCGTGAATAAGGTCACCCGTACCCTTGAAGGCCATATTAGCGGGAGAAATTTCGTCTCGCCTATAGGTGAAGAAATTTGGAATGCGGAGCTCATTCTCACCTCGGAGTTTCGTTTCGCCCAGTAACATCATGTTCCTGGACTAACGTTCTGAGGGCGGCTGTCTTGCCGTTTATGCCCCCAGGGTTCCATTACACAATTCTCAATTTAAGGCCCCGATGAGGCCCCATTAAATTCCGACGTGAGAATTGTGGTGAGTTGTGCCAATCCATTAAAAAGGGCTGGCAACGGATTTTGGCCGGCAGCAATGGCCTCTATGGCCGCGTTTAGTGTCGCTATTGCGGCTCTGGCTACATCAAGGGCACCAGCTCGCATACGAGGTGGGCCCTGAGTATAATGAATGCCACTGTGGCGGCTAGTCGCGGGCGGCTGAGACTGCTGAGCAGCGACTGCACGTGGTTGCGGTTTAATGGGTGGCTGAGACGTTTTGGAGGGTTGCGGGGAGTCTGCGAACTGGGGCGGTGTCATGAAAATATTGGGCATAAAAGAATATGTGTCCGGTGCTACCGGAACAGTAGCCGGAACGGTTGTGGTGGGCTGAGGTGCGGATTTTTTCCGGCGTGGCCTCCTTTTTTTCCCGAGAGCTTGTGTTCTATCTGTTGGAGGGTTGGCGGGGGGCATTAAATTTGCGCCTGCAGTTAGATCGTACTCCTACCGCTGCAATTGTGGCAAGGAAGTGGGCGATGGCGGGGGTAAATTTGTTGCCCGTTGGGCTTTGTAACGGGGTAGCGGAGGATTAATAGTCACTCCCCTACGCCTCGCTTAACGCCTGAAAACCGGACAAGAGCGGTTGTTGGCCGTGAGCGCCTTACTGCAGTTGGCGCATTTTAATGCGACCTTTTGTCGGTCGCATTCAGACGCCGGGTGATCGCCGCCGCAGCGCACACATTTTATTGGCTGGTGGCAGTTTGTGGAGGCGTGACCAAATGCCTGGCATCTATGGCATTGCGCTGGGCCTGGGCGAGAACGCCAGGCTTCAAGTGCCAGGCAGTAACTCGTTGACTGCATATAGAACTTGCAGCTCGGCATGAGTGTGCCTGTGCTGCAATTGTGCGTAGTAAATACAGTTAGGTCGGCCCCTAACTGTTGGGATTTGCCGCACATGCGACACTGGAAAGCTGGCGAGAGCGAGGTCCTCTGCTGGCTCATCAAGCGAGGTGTCCTGAGGGAGCCCCTTGATAGCGATTTTCTGTGGTCAATCGCTGTCTAAGCTGTAGCAGTACCAGGATACTGCATGGTCCAGCTTAGACAGCTCGTCTATATAGGCTACTACCATACGATATTCCGAGGGCGACTTTGGGAAAAATCGTACCCCTTTGCCAAACGGCCGGGCGTTGGGGGCGTGGCCTAATATAGAATGCAACATTTTCAAGTGCGTCGACCACTCGGCCTTGTATCTCTGCTGCGTACCCTAGGGTCTCTCTGCGGCAGAGGGATTAAGGGCGGGTTTAAGTTCCGCGGGACTGACATAGGGGGCGTTACCTTAATTGTACTGCCCTGTTTGGATGATGACGAGTTCGAGTCTGGCCGGGGCGGGGTGTCCTCAATTGGAGAGAGCATTGTTGGAAGGGTAGGGAGGTCTTCATCCCTGAACATTTCGTCGCTGGTGTCTGAAGCCGAGTAAATCGACGACTGGGATATGGCCGAGGCCATAGAAACCCTAGATGGGGGCCGAGAAGGTGGGAACACGAGCGAAAAGGGCCGGTCCGCGGCAGAAATTTCGACGGTAAATAGATTACACGCCAGAACGGCGGCTGAGGGCTGGGAGCGCAGCCATACGCCGCGTTTTCGTACGCCTCCTCTACGTACCGGTGGGGGGGGGGGGGGCTAAGTGGTGGCGGCATTCCGCTTAATTGGCTGCTACCAGCATCCCTCGATGTGAGTCCGGCTGCAGCTGGGTCTGTAGAGGAGGTCCATAAGGGCCGCCCTTGGAAGAGCGACTAACGATAACGATCCGTGGCAACAAATGCCGAGCAAATAAAATGAGAATCGAATCCTCCTCAAGACCGCTAAAAAAGCGGAAACCGTCTATGTTCAAGCGCTGCTTTTGTAGACGCAAACACGCAGAACACGAAAAACACCTAGTCTCGTCTGTGCACGCACGTCCGCCGTCTACAGGAATTGCTGTCTTGAAGCACCTGCACTTTTTCACTTGAGATAATTTGAACTTGGAGAGTATTATACACAAGGAATGGTGGCGGCGGCCAGTGAGGCGTCCCGGCGGACGCGAGCTTAGCTACCTCGTAGCAAACCTTTGAGGAAGCCTACGCTGTGCTTTTTATTTATTCTCGTTCAAGCATACAAACATTGTTGTGCGGTTGTGTTCTAGAGCGTCAAGTGCTCTCATTGTGCTCCGTGCAGTGGTGACTCAGCTGGTGTTTTGCCTCAGTTTTGCTTCAGTATTGCCGCAATTCTTGGAAAATTGGCCTGAGTGTTGAGCGCTGCTCGGTTGTGTGTATTGGCTGGGAAATTGCTTCTCGGCCCGCTCTGAGTGTTTTCAACGCGCGCATAACGCGAAGTTTATCATAGCGATACTGTGTGTTTTTGTGTGTGAGTGTGTGTTCTCGTAGTCGCGGAACTACTATACGCATAGTGGTGACCCTCACTTGCCTCTTTGACTGTCGCTGGTTCGCCCGGCCTGAGACCGGCTTTGGGTTAAATCGCTAGTGTAGTATTTCCGCTTCAGCGGTTAGCCACTCCGCGCATTCTCGCGTTTTAAGTATCGATTGCGTCTAGTTTGTAGAAATCCAGTTCAGTCCAGCGGTCTACCTAACGTTTCTTATTCATAAACGTCTCGTTGCTCGGGGGCAAACCTAACGGTGACAACGTAACCCCGGCCGTAGGAGTAGGAGTTAGGTACACACCAAGCAATCCGTAGCACTGCGGGGCGCTTGGCCACACTTAGGTATTCTTGCTCCTCGCCAGCAATGGTGGGGAGTCACTAGGTACACACAAACTACACCTCGGCCACTCCCGCGATGGCCGGAGTACTTAAAGACATGTCCCGGGACCAGATAGTGGAGATCATCAAAGCTTGTCTTCGTGATCACTCAGATCTGGTCCAAGCCTGCTCTTCCCAGGCTGTGGCTGCCCTCACAGCGTATGACAAGTCCGAGAGGGCCTCTGTGTTCACCGCCGCGTTCCCCGTCTCGCTCGCGCACTCGTTCGCGCTCTCGCTCTCCCCGCACGCGCTCTCTGTGCCGCGACCCCCGCTCTCGCGACCCGCGTGTCGCTCGCCGCGCTCTTCGGGCCCCTGTGCCAAATCGTCCCCCCACTCCGGTAGCTGATGCGACCCTTTCTTGGTACCCCGTCCCCCGCAACCTCCGAAACCGTACCCCTGTCCCCGGTAGCCGTAATGTCCGCTGAGTCGGCGTTGTCCTCAAACGAGGACGACGAAGGCTTCAAAGTGGTTGGCCTGGGGACAAAAAAGGAAAAAAAGCGGAAGAAGACCGCCAAGACAAAAAAGGCTTCGGCGGCATCCGGTCAGGAGTCTTATCCTTTCTCCCTCCGATTCTGAGGCTAAACGTCTCAAAGCGCCTAGCGCTTCCCCGTCCCCGTCCACCTCGGCGGTCAGCCCTGAGCCAGCCGCCATGGACACAACCCCCGCCGCCACCTTTTCGCAGGCCGACTGTCCCACTTCGGAACAGAAGGAAAAAACTCCGCCTCCTGTTGTCATCAAAGACAAAGGGGCCTGGCCAATCATCGCAAACGCGATGAAGGCCAAGCGTATCAATTATACGCACGCCCGCAACGATGCCGAACGCGGCAACAAAGTCCAAGTCCCGACGCCAACAGATTTCCGAAATCTGACGGCCATACGTAGAATATAGAAATACGAGTACCATACGTACTCGCTGGCTGAAGAACGCGTGCTCAGGGCAGTTATAAGGGGAGTCCCTAAGGAATTCTCCGAAAAAACTGTCCAGGACGACTTAATTGTCCAAGGCCTCCCAGTTAGGGAAGTACATCGTATGTACAACGGCCGCAACCGATCTGAGTGCTACGACATGGTGCTCGTATTACTAGACCTCACCAAAGAGGGCAAAGCCATCTTTAATATTAAAGATGTGTGCAGCCTCAAGGGCGTCCGGGTCGAGACTCCGCACAATGCCACCGATGCCAGTTATATAGCCACGCACAGCGCAACTGCAGACGCAGACCGCGCTGCGTGAAATGTCTGCGCGATCACGCCACTCCGGACTGTGATCGCGATCGCGTTAACGCGTCCGACCCGGTCGCTTGCGTACTCTGTGGGAGCAAAGGCCACCCGGCCAGCCCCGAAGCTCCCGAACAGAACTCGCGTAAACCCAAACAGGGTAAATCGCGCCCCCCCGCCCCCCGCCAACAGGCTCCGCTCGTGCCTGCTCCCCTCCCTGCTGTCAACGCCTGGAGCCGTTCTCCAGCGCTAATTGACGCAACAAAAGCTAAAGAGACAGACAAACTTCTGTCTGCTCTCCCTGGGCCCATCTCAGTCACGGGTATTCCCTACCCCGCCCCTCTCATGTCCCGGGACATCCCGCGTCCAGCGCCTATGCGAAGTGCTCCCGCACCTCTCGTGCAAACGCGCCTTGCCCCCCGCGCCCCTCTCTCGCGCTGCCCCCCAACGCCGCTTAGACGGCCGAGTAGCAGCACTTCGGCATTCTCGCCGAGATTTCTTGGGCCTGCGACCCAGCCTATTTTGAGTTTATGTACGCCGAATACATACAGATCACCGACCTCAATCAAATGCTCAGATTCATGACTAAGCACCGCGACTTCTTCGCCGCCCTCCGCAGGGTGGCCCCAAAACCTTAAAAACCAAAATGGATTGCACAACCGCGCGCGAAAAACCCCGGTCCGTCTCCTTAGGCTATTTTAACGCCAACGGTCTTCGAAACCAAAGCGAGGAATTATCGCAATTCCTCTCGTCCCTAAAACCGGACGTCTTCCTCATTCAGGAAACGTTCTTAAAGCCCGCTGTCCGCACCCCTTCGATCGCGAACTATCGCACCGTCCGTAATGATAGAACTGCCTCCAATCTCGGAGGCACTCTCATCTATTACAGGCGCTCCCTGCATAGCTCCCCTATCGATCCTCCACCACTTACGAACTTAGAAGCATCCGTCTGCCGCTTAGCGATGACCGGCCATCAGCCGATCATCATTGCATCGGTTTATCACTCACCCTTAAAAAACTTGCTCGAGTTCAGTCGCTCTTACATTTAGGCGACGCCGTCATTCTTGCTGGCGACCTAAATTGCAAGCATCGCCGCTCGAACTCTTCAGTAACTTCACGGAGAGGCAGACTCCTCGACGATTTAGTTGACAGACTAAACTTTGACATCATCGCTCCCATGACGCCCACTTACTTTCCCTACAATACTCGGAATAACCCTGACGTACTCGACATAGCACTTCTAAAGAATGTAAGGCTAAGCTTTCGGTCTATAGAGGTGCTTGACGAACTTGACTCGGACCACCAACCTGTCCTCCTCCGATTAGGTTCCCCTTCGGACTCTCCTCCCGACACTAGAACCGTGACGGAATGGGATAAATTTGGGCAATTGCTCGAAAATCCCAGCTCGCCACATCTAGGCCGCGTTCCCAACGTAATCTCATCCGCGACCGACCTAAACGTAGCTATCAACTCACTCACTAGCCACCTGACCGCCACCGTTGGCGAGTGCTCAAGACAGGTGCTGGTTGGTGATTATCACCACCTAATCCTGCCTCAGCACATCAGGTCGCTAATTACTGAGCGTAACGCGGCCCGCCGCGCACGCGATCAAATTCAAATTCAAAATAATTTATTCAGTTTAGGCTACAATAATTGAGCACTTATGAATGTTACTACGCCATCGGTTCGTAAGTCTACAGGGTGGGAGACCTTGTACTGAGAAGAACCGGCAAGAAACTCAGCAAGGGCATTTCTTTTCTCCCTTTCTCTTACAGCGTCCAATTAAAATATTGGAAAATGCCCTCCCTATCATAAAAGGACACTTTCTATTACATCGCGCTCCCACTATCAAAAATAAAGCTCGCTTCAACGACTTACACCGCCGTGTAAGAACCGCTGTAGCTGAGCTCCGCGCAAAACGTTTCGGTGATCTTATGGAGAACATTTCTCCTTCTCACCAAGCCTATTGGCACTTAGCCAGAGCTCTAAAATCCGACACCGCCAACTCTCTCCCTCCGTTAACTCGTCCCAACAACGTTCCCGCGTTCAATGACGACGAAAAAGCGGATTGCCTAGCGTCTAGCCTCCAAGCCCAATGTGCCTTAAGCACACAGCCGTTCGACGGCCCCCTGTCACTGTCGACGAAGTCCTACAGGTCATCAAAGACCTACGCCCCCGTTAAGCCCCCGGTGCGGACGGTATTTCTAACGATATCCTAAAGCGCCACACTCTTCCCCATCTCTGCCTCCTAGTAGCGATCTTTAACGCTACTATCAATTGTTAAAGAAAAAAGAAAAAAAAAAGAAGCAATTGTTATAGGCACCGTACCGAGCCGTCCTCCTATCGCCCTATAAGTTTACTAAAGGCCCTTGGTAAACTCTATGAACGCCTCCTCCTCGCTCGCCTACGGAACGCTATAGTCTCCAGAGGCATGCCAAACACTTATGCGTCCATCAAGTCCTCCGCATAACGGAACATATTCTCACTGGCTTCCAACCAGCATTAGGTAAGGACCGCCACACGGGCGCTGTCTTCTTCGATGTAGCGAAAGCTTTCGACAAAGTCTGGCACAACGGTTTAATTTTTAAACTGTACAACTTTCAGTTGCCAGATCGTCTCGTGCTCATCATACGAGACTATTTGTCGAATCGTAGCTTTCGCTACAAAGTTGAAGGCACTCTCTCTTCCCGCCGTCCCATAGAAGCAGGAGTCCCGCAAGGGTCCGTGCTCGCCCCCATCTTGTACCTTCTGTACACCAACGACATCCCTAAAACGATAGGTACCCAACTAGCCCTCTTTGCGGACGATACCGCTGTCTATACCACCGATAGGCAAGTGAGTCGAATCACTAAGAGACTCCAACCCGCTATCACCGCCCTAGGCAAATGGTTTCGGAAATGGAGAATCGAGGTGAATCCCGACAAAAGCTCTGCCGTCCTCTTTACCGTAGGGTGCCCTCCGCGGCCACCTCCCCGAAGAGAGCTTCGGTCGTGCCATTCCCTGGCAAAATAAGAGCAAATATCTCGGTGTGACCATGGATAGTCGTTTGAACTTCCACACTCACACCAAAATAGTCAGAGACCGAGCCGCTTTTGTCCTCGGTCGTCTTTATCCCATGATAGGTAAGTACAGTAAAATGTCGCTTAGAAATAAGCTGCATCTTTACACAACTTGCATCCGCCCCATACTAGTTTATGCTAGCGTAGTCTACTAAACTTCAGACCCTCCAAAACCGCTTTCTCAGAGCGGCCTCTGGGGCCTCTTGGTACGTCCGCAATGCGGACCTACACAGAGACTTCGAACTCCCCACGATTCCTCAATATTTCAAAGACTTGGCAGTCCGCTTTTTCGAGCGTACGCAAAATCACCCGAATCGATTAATTGTGCAATCCACAATATATCATCATCCCCCCGATCGACCTGGGCACGGTCCTAAAACTATGGTTAGGCGGCCTCGGCACGTATTAATGGCCCCAGATGTCCGGATAGCGAGATTAGACTCTACGACCTCCCCGAATAGGGCCTCCCTCCAAACACGACGCCGACGTCCCCGGGTTCGTCGGCGCCCGCAAGGATACACGAGGTATCAAAGAGTGCCGGGGCGCTTCTCGCCCCCACTCAATCGCAACCGTACCCGCGTAACGGGGAACTCCCCTCCTGGCGGTGACTCATCTTCGGGTTCGAGACTCACGCCGGTCGAAGGGACGCCCCCGAGTTGGGCGCTATATGGGCTCAGGCTCCTTCAAAGTCTCGCCCCAAAAAGCCCGGTGAAGCAGAAATGGCTGCAACAGCCAACTGCATAGTCAGTTCAGAAAAAAAAAATCTTTGCTTATGATCTAACGCTTTAACCTAATTAACATACATATGGTTAAAGTTACACACATGAGAGTACAACAAGGGCTTTCGAATGATATAAGTTACATATTTGTGAGCTTTTGTAGTACAAATTTATAACGAGAATAGTTTGAAAGTTTTACATTTTTAGCCGTTTCCTAACTCGTTTTCTTCTTAAATCTATAATGTATTATGCTAATATAGTAATATCTAGTTATAAGCTACAATAATAAAAAGGTTTTACACAATAAAAAGTAGAAAAAATATAAAAAAGTCGTAAAAGTACAAAAATGGTATTTTTTCCTACAAAACCTATTATACATAGCGCAAAAGCTATGTTTTATGCTTATAAGTTTTACATATATTTTCAGTGTATGTATATACAGAAATAACACTGATTTAGACACATTATAGTTCATGCATTATGTAATTTTTGTAAAATTACCCGAGACAAAATGACATCGCACATATCACCACGAGTTATCTACTTACTGTGGATGTAGTCATTTTGCACTTTTGTTACAATTTTTAAAGTACGTCATATGACGTCTAAATGCAAATATATGAATTCAAATTACTGTGTTAACCTACCTAACTATGAATTACGATACTACAGAGCTATTAACAACAGATTGAATGAATTATACCTACTTAGAAAACTAATGCTTGTTTCAGGTCTAATGAAATGGTGCAGACTTTTTAGGCTGGACGTTTTATAATAAAATGGCTGCAAAAAGTGGATCCTCAGGACCCCTGATGTCACCGAATGCTTCCGAAACGATTGGCAAAGTTTATCGGTAAGCACCGATCCTTTGCTCAGGTATAAGTTCACTGATATAATGTTCTAAATAAATATATCTAGAGATGAGCTAAGATTTTGACAGCTGTGTCATACAGATTATCCTTTTCAGTCTCATACTTCCCTACGTTTGGGGCTCAGCCTTTCCTAACCGAGAGTCATTTGGGACATAGGCAGTCTACACGCGAGCCCAGTGTTTGCGACTTCACTCTTTCTTTTTTGACGTATGCCAGCGGTGTGTATTCAATGTACTTGAGAAATTAGGGAAAATACTCTTTTTGGTTTGGTATTATAAACGCCGGGATCGAACCTATGCCACTCAGGACGCAAGGTAAAATCAAAACTCCTAGCCCACCATCGAACAAAATTGTCTAGGTTATTTATGACATTACGTATTGAAACAAAACATGCTTATCATTTTGAAATTCTTAAAAATTTTTGTCTTCTCAGATTTTCTGTTAAAATGTCGGGTACGAGCATAGTACAAAATAGAAGATATATTTATTGTACAAGTAAGAATTTAGTTGTAGAAGAAATTCAGTTGTGTCTAACTTTTTCAATACAGCAACAATACATATAATTTCTACGAGTGACAGTAATTACACTCCTATAAATATAATTTTGTAGACAAATTGTGTACGTGAAGAAGGCTTCTCCTTTGTTATAGACGTATTTGTTCGAATAGCATTAGCGAATTAATCAGGGATACCGAAAATGGTTTGCCAAGATCATACGTCTCGTCAGTTTTATTTGCTAATCCAAGGTGTTCATGTTTTTAACAGTGAATAAAGCTATGTTGTCATTATGGCTCGCAGACTATTTCTCACCTAGACATTTTGAAATTCATACAAGGTTTGTTTTTATGATTATCTTTTGCGAATAAACTACTGATCTAGGAGCTTGAAACTTACTGCGAAAAGTCTCGAGCACTCCAAACTCGGAAATGTTGATGCAAATATAACCTCTCAAGAGTCGAAGTCCGAGAAATCACTTGCTTTTGCAAACTTTTAACTCATTGATTTATGGGTTGGGCGTGTTATTAAACTGTTCGTAATAAGAAAGCAAACACTTTTCTCGCAAATGAGGAATACTCGACACTATTCGAAATAACCCCCTTTATCGAAGTTCTTTTGGTTGGTAACACGAAAACTTGAAACTTCACTCTCCGTTAACACAAAATAAAGAATGTAGCTACACTAGGTTTGGTACAAAATAAAGAATAGTAGCTACACTAGTTTTCGGCACAAAATAAAGAATAGTAGCTAAACTATGTTTTGGCACTAAATAAAGAATGGTAGCTACACTAGGTTTTGGTACAAAATAAAGAATGAAAGATACAATAGGTTTTGGACAAAATAAAGAATAGTAGCTAAACTAGGTTTTGGAACAAAATAAAGAATAGTAGCTAAATAAAGGTTTTGGCACAAAATAAAGAATAGTAGCTACACTAAGTTTTGGCACAAAATAAAGAATACTAGCTACACTAGGTTGAGGCACAAAATAAAGATAGGTAGCAACACTAGGTTTTGGTACAAAATAAAGAATAGAAGATACAATAGGTTTTGGCACAAAATAAAGAATAGTAGCTACACTAGTTTTCGGCACAAAATAAAGAATAGTAGCTAAACTATGTTTTGGCACAAAATAAAGAATGGTAGCTACAATAGGTTTTGGCACAAAATAAAGAATAGTAGCTAAACTAGGTTTTGGCACAAAATCAAGAATGGTAGCAACACTAGGTTTTGGTACAAAATAAAGAATAGAAGATACAATAGGTTTTGGCACAAAATCAAGAATGGTAGCTTCAATAGGTTTTGGCACAAAATAAAGAATAGTAGCAACACTAGGTTGAGGCACAAAATAAGAATAGTAGCTACAATAGGTTTTGGCACAAAAAAAAGAATAGTAGCTACACTAGGATTTGGCACAAAATAAAGAATGGTAGCTACACTAGGTTTTGGAACAAAATAAAGAAAAGTAGCTAAACTAGGTTTTGGCACAAAATAAAGAATAGTAGCTACACTAAGTTTTGGCACAAAATAAAGAATACTAGCTACACTAGGTTGAGGCACAAAATAAAGATTGGTAGCAACACTAGGTTTTGGTACAAAATAAAGAATAGAAGATACAATAGGTTTTGGCACAAAATAAAGAATAGTAGCTAAACTAGGTTTTGGCACAAAATCAAGAATGGTAGCAACACTAGGTTTTGGTACAAAATAAAGAATAGAAGATACAATAGGTTTTGGCACAAAATAAAGAATAGTAGCTAAACTAGGTTTTGGCACAAAATCAAGAATGGTAGCTTCAATAGGTTTTGGCACAAAATAAAGAATAGTAGCAACACTAGGTTGAGGCACAAAATAAGAATAGTAGCTACAATAGGTTTTGGCACAAAAAAAAGAATAGTAGCTACACTAGGATTTGGCACAAAATAAAGAATGGTAGCTACACTAGGTTTTGGTACAAAATAAAGAATAGTAGCCACAATAGGTTTTGGCACAAAATAAAGAATAGTAGCTACACAATAAAAATTTGGTACAAAATAAAGAATAGAAGATACAATAGGTTTTGGCACAAAATAAAGAATAGTAGCTACACTAGTTTTCGGCACAAAATAAAGAATAGTAGCTAAACTATGTTTTGGCACAAAATAAAGAATGGTAGCTACACTAGGTTTTGGTACAAAATAAAGAATGAAAGATACAATAGGTTTTGGACAAAATAAAGAATAGTAGCTAAACTAGGTTTTGGAACAAAATAAAGAATAGTAGCTAAACTAGGTTTTGGCATAAAATAAAGAATAGTAGCTACACTAAGTTTTGGCACAAAATAAAGAATACTAGCTACACTAGTTTTCGGCACAAAATAAAGAATAGTAGCTAAACTATGTTTTGGCACAAAATAAAGAATGGTAGCTACACTAGGTTTTGGTACAAAATAAAGAATGAAAGATACAATAGGTTTTGGACAAAATAAAGAATAGTAGCTAAACTAGGTTTTGGAACAAAATAAAGAATAGTAGCTAAACTAGGTTTTGGCACAAAAAAAAGAATAGTAGCTACACTAGGATTTGGCACAAAATAAAGAATGGTAGCTACACTAGGTTTTGGTACAAAATAAAGAATAGTAGCCACAATAGGTTTTGGCACAAAATAAAGAATAGTAGCTACACTAGGTTTCGACACAAAATAAAGAATGGTAGCTACACGAAGTTTTGGTACAAATAAAGAATATTAGCTTATCGGCTCTTCCCGTTATCAATATCGAGCAAAAAATATACCCAACCCAAACCGTAAAAAAAAGTATTATACTTAAGTACTAAGATCCTAGATTTAAACCTCGGGGTCATATTAATGTACCGTACGTATCGTGTGAATTCTATGAAAAAAAGTAATATTAATTTAACCAAAAGACCGTAGCAGGGGTTACCATATTTTTTGTTACAAAAATGTTTGGTTCACATTCGACGTGCCGCCCTTCCACTAATTCCAGGCAAGGGCCTATATCTTGTACCTATGCTTATTTTCATACATTGGCTTGAGACGTATTAACAACTTTTACACAAGCTAAATTCAATCCTAAATGACAGGTCAAAGCTCTTGTTTTACACTGTATATCACCACTGTACGGACACCAGTTGTATTATGTATTGATAGAAAAAATAACAATACTGAAATCGAATACGTCAATCATTTATGAGTTACAATCGTTCACTTTTATGAGTTACATTTTTCGTAGGGCTGCTACACTTTCCAGTTTTCACATTAAGCAAAAGAGCTCCCGAAATTGATACCCGCATATCAGAATGAAATTAATTCGTAAAGATTATAGTAAGAGGAGTTGTTTTAAAAATTAACTTAAGGATTTCGCAGGCCCATTACAAAAAAATAGTGTTAAATTTTCTTCCAAGTGTCACACTGAAAGTTACCGTAACTTACACAGTACTTGTGGTGTCCCTAAACTATCACATTGAAATCGACATAAAGCGCGGTAAAAATGTACAACAATAAATAAAATATTTTGGAACATATTTCGACATAAAAGATAACAACATATCATACGTCACGTCATTTGAGAAAGGAAAACCGAAAATAATATATTAGTGCGTCTGTCCGGCTGTCAATCCGTCACGTCACATTACGTCACGCCGGCTCCGGCACGTCACGGGGACGAGCCGCGGAAACCGCTTTAATGTAACATTATTGATAAAAGAGGGTAAGGGGCAAAAGAAATAAAATATTACTCTTTCCTTATTTCAGTCAAGCCCTTTTTAATAGAAAAAGACTTCAAGTTGTGTCAGATAAAGATGTAAGGTAAATTGTGCTGGGGAAACTTTACTTTATTTTATACGTGTAGTACATACTTTGTTAAAGCTACATTCCCTTCTAGATTCTGAAGCCCATTCAGGCCTAAGCGTTACACGGCTGTGATAGACAAAAGCGAGTACCAAGAAACTTTATTCAAATACCCGCACCTAGCGGAATAACGCTCGATATTTCCACCGACAGCCGTACTAAGCCTTAAGATATTTACGTTCCATCTTCTCGAAAAGAGGCGAAGGGTTCTCCGATAAGTGCGAGCAGAGTGGGTCGTTCCGACGTACTTAATAACACTGACAAAATGACTTTTGAATTTGGGACACTATTTAATTAAAAAATTGGAACGCAATTCGCTTCGATAAAATCCTGGCCGCTGATAAAAAAGCATTGGTTGCAAAATTGATTTACACAAATTGAATAAAAACAAAAAGTCTAAAATTAAACGCAGAAACTGTCAGAAACAAAATAATTTACTATACCAAAGAAATAGAGAGAAATATAAATTTGTTATTTGTTTATGTACATATAAATATTCGTAACTACTAAAAAGCATTTTTTATTTATATTTCTTATTGAGGAGGATAAAAAGCAGAATGTTCCACACTGTACCAAAATTAGTTAAATGTCGAGCGACGAACTTTGAATCCCTCGTTACGCTTAGGATTCTACTTTAAAATTCTTAGCTACGCTCGGTATTCTAATATAGAATCCTTCGCTTCGTTTTGGATTCAAAAAATCGCTCTCGGTCAATACATTATTTTGGTCCACTGTGACACAATCTACTATTTAATCACACTCGTAATCATTGTTATTACGTGCATGCAAAGCGGGTGCTAAGATCTTAATTACTCCCAAGGGATTTTTCTTTGTATATTTTACTTTTGTCAAAGCACAGCGCAAGATCATAGATCTTATATGTAGGTAATGACACGATAACGAATTGCTTATGTATTTTTGACATCTTAGTACATACGTAGGTACACTAGTTCTACACACATTTCCATTGCAACGCCTACAGAAGGTCATCGGCGACGGTGAAAAAAAAACCCGGAAAAACCCTACATAATTATCCCCCGTACATAGGTCATTGTTTTAATTTTTATCGAACTGAAATTAAGTCAAAGTAATGATTAGAATAGGTACCATAAAAAAATTCAAGTAAGTTAACAGTCATAATTCTAACTTCTTACACTTTCGAGCAGACCAGGACAATGTAATAAAGGCTTTGTGGTAAGTAATAAATAAGTAACTTTTCTGAAGTTGGGAAAAACAACGGCTTTTCCCTTTGTTCCAACAACTTACCCATAACTTAGTGAACATTATTTACTTCGGACTTATTTTCCCCTTTTACCTGTCGTTAAAGTTTTAGACAAAAAATAACTCCTTTTTATATTAAAAAAAAAACAAATGTACAAGAAAATAAACATTTTTTTATTCCTAAGCTTCTCTTTAAAAACAAAAGTCAAGGGCTTTTATAAAATTGAATCTCCTTTGTATAATTTTAAATTCGTTAAGAGCAGGCATGTTTTGGATAGACTAGATGCCCGTGGACATCATGACGCCCACTATGCATCTGAAAGCGGCTTTTCTTTTTAACCGACTTCAAAAAATGAGGAGGTTCTCAATTCAGATGATTGTATTTTTTAGGGTTCCGTACCTCAAAAGGAAAAAACGGAATCCTTATAGAATCACTTTGTTCTCCGTCCGTCTGTCCGTCTGTCAAGACACTTTTTCTCAGGAACGCGTAAAGGTATCAAGCTTGAATTTATATTAAATACTCAGGTCTACTGTCCCTTGGATCTGTGAAAAAATCAAACTTCTAAGCCAACACAATCAAAAGATACAGCCGTGTATGCCGCAAATTTCCGCATATTTTCGAAACTCGCAAGGGAATCAAAACCTACTTCCCGTGAACTCAGAATCTTGAAATTTGGTACGAGGCAACGTTTTATAGCACAGATAAAGAAAACATTGCGAAAACCGTAAATTTTTAGTTATATCATATAATAAAAATAGTTTTAATAATATACAACAACATATAATAAGTTTGCACTGAACCCTCGGTGCACGACCCAGACTCGCACTTGGCCGGTTTTTTTTTCATGTATGTTCGGGCATAACTCCTTCATATATAGACAGATTTCCAAAATTCTTTTTTTTATATAAAAGGGTATATTAATGTACTGAATTTAAAAGCTAAACCTTAGGTAAAAAAAAATTTATTGGTGTTAATTTGGAACTAGTGAACCGCCTTTTATGTTGATAATTGCATAACATTTTGTAACAATTATCGATGTTTTTAGTGTACGAGAAAAAAAGCAATTTGTCACACAAAAGTAAAAAATAAAAACTTTTTAACAAATAAAAACAACCGGCTTCAGATCAGATTTTTGGAAATAAGTAATAATTTTTATCTTTTTAGTGAATCTTTCTGATGCATAGTGCGGTAGTTTTTTTTTTTTTTTGTAAAAGCTTTTATAACAATATTATTAGTATTAATAGTTCCTTAAAAAAAAAGTTTAAAATAAGTCCACTAAAAGTAGGGTTGCCAACCGTACTCTTGTATATTGTACTCTATTTCATATAGGTGTACTGTATAATCTATAACACTTATAGAATACGCTATAACACTCTATTTGCGTAGACAATGACTTTTAATTATTGACTAGGTTGTATAGCTTTGTTGGTAGATACATGATGCCTTAGCGGTTCAAGGTCCGGCAAACAGAAGAACATCATCTTAATAAGCTCTGACACTTTTCGGAACAAAGTTTGCTTCAACGTGTCACGTCAAATGTGACAAAAGTAATATGACGAAAAAAGTGCAAAAAAAAATTATAAATTGAAAAAAAACGTGGCAACCTTAACTAGAGGTCCTGTTTAATTTTCATACATTTATTTCGTATATATTATATTTCAAACGAGAAATTAATAGTTTAAAATTACACTAAGAATTCAGTACATACTAAAAGTTTGTTGTTACAGTCACAGTGAGTTTGTTGTTACAGTCACAGTGAGTTTGTTGTTACAGTCACAGTGAGTTTTTGTTGTGAGATTTGAGGCCCGCTTATGCTTTATCAATTTGGCAAAACAATGATTTTGAGTTTGACTTGCCTGTCTTAGAGAAGAAATCTTAACATGAAGAGGTTTAGAAAAACAAAATTAAATCTTAAAATTTCAAATATCCATTAAAAAATTAGTAATGAATATTTAAATAAAATTTTATTTATATCAGAAAAATTTTGCTATATTATAGAATATTGTCCTCATCAAAAGTTAGAGTACTTTTCCTCCAATCACGGTCTTTCTTTTCCACCCTGTATAGGCAGCGATTTTGTGGTAAGTAGTCGACTTCAAGGACTTAGCTTAATTTTGTGTATTATAAGGGCTTATTTTTGGGGTTCCGTAATCAGAATGTGCAATAAGAGCGCTATTACTAAAACGCTGTCTGACTGTTCGTCCAACCTTTAAAGGGCTTAATATTTTGGACCGAACTATCTAGAAGACCAAACATAATAGGCCACATATATGGCAGAGTTGTTTTTGCTATGTGGTAAATCAGTAATAAATACAAGCTTCAAACTTAAAATGATTCTAGTTTAAGATCTTTAGTAAAACAACAATTAATAAAAACAGGTCAATTGCGAGTCAGGCCAGTTCCTTTGGTAGTACGGAACCATCAGCGAGCGAGGCCGACCCACACTTGGTCGGTTTTAAATAATTTTGTGGTAAGATAATCTGACCGGAGCACTGAATTTCTAATCTAACAGAGTTTGACTAACTGTGCGTGGTTTACCTACCTATAACATTTTCGGATATTGATCGTTTTTGAAGACGTTATCCGGGAGCCCAGTTACTTCTTCATATTTTTTCTCTAGACTCACTTATATCAAAAACAATTAAATTTAAACAAGTTTACATGAATACATATACAAATGTAGATAAATGAGCGATTCTATATATCAAAAACACATATACCTATCTATTCTTTAGATTAGCTTTTTTATATTTTGCGGATAAATGAGCGGTTCTTTATATCAAAAACAATTAAACTTAACAAGTTTACATGAAAACAAAACGTCACATAAATATGATAGCAATAGACGATTGTACCTACGCCCTCAATCCGAAGAAGAAACGTGAAATGAAAGAAACTTAACAGTCCGTAACCGGCGCCATTACTTGTTAATGCTCGTTTGCCAAATCACGCTGAATATTTTATTCATTCTGTAAACGAGGGGGCGACGCCATCGCAGAAAACTATTTTTTACGTTGGTGAGCTTCCAACAAAGTTTTATTGAAGCAAAAACTTTAGGAAAACAAAGAGCGAAAGATGCAAAAAGAGTATGTTCGTTAATGAGCTTTCGCGTCACTTCCGTTTCCTGTGACAAATAAGGCTTTATTGACGACGTTCCGCCGGAAGTTACACTACGTCTGAAAAGTAAGTGAGGCGACCTGAGAGAGGGGTGTTGAGGTTGATGGGGGCTGAACAGTTTGATATAGATGGTAATTGGAAAACAATCTGGAAGGTGTCAGTGTATTCTTTGAATCTGCAATTTGTGTTTACGAAACAGGTAAATGATACAAATTTGTTACTACTTTGTATTATTTATCTGTTTTACATGAATGGTTAATTGTATGTTTAGTACAAATCCCAAATATTTATTTTTCATATTCCAAATATTATACTTGGTACTTTCGCCTTAAGAATTCCACCACAGATAGCTTGAGAATATTTACAATAATTATCACATAAATTACTTAAAAAATTTATAGTCATGGCTGCAGATGTGCGTCCATGTGTGTGTGTGTGTGTGTGTTTGTATGTATGTGTGTGAGAGTGTGGGTGAGATCATGTAGGTATGTCTATATGTGTATGTGAGTATTTGTGTGTGGAGAAAGAGTAGTAAATAACTTACAACTAGTATTCTATATAACTGATAAACGTACACACCTGATATAAATTAATAAGTTATTATGAACAAGAATAAAATAAATATATAGTTATATATGTTTAAACTGATGTTCCATTTCCTTCTTCAAAGGATTCCGGCTCCGTCTTCACAACCAAGGGATCTAAAATGGAGACTGCTTTTATCAAAAGCGGTCAGGGAGACCTGATGAAACGGCTGGCCGCTGCCCGCAGGTTGAAGGGATTGCCGAACCCAGGGATCACTTAATCTCCGCCCCGGGAGTCTGATTTGCCAACCTGTGTAAAGTCTCTGAAGTAGAAGTCGTGCCGGAGAAAGAGACCGGAGTGGACCCGGCTTCTACAACAGAGAGGGATCAGGGGCCCTTCCGCCCGCCGTGCCAGCAACCGTATCATCTGTGGCAAGCTTTGGCAGTTCTAGTACCGCACCTTTTGTCCTCTAAGCTGTCTGTGCAGTGAATCCTCATCCTTAGTCTAAGTAACTTCTTTCATATTATAATGGCCAGGAAAATAAAAGAGAAAGAGTTTTTACAGCGGCTACTCCATCCACATATAATGTGGACTTTTGTAACGTTATATAGGGGTATTCACGCAAATCTTAACGCGGTCCACCTCAATCTGAAGACTGCGCAGCCGACCATTCTTTGTCTAACGGAGACCCAGATATCCTGCCCGGCCGATACATCATTCCTTCATTATTCCAGCTACAAACTCGAGCACAATTTTGTTAGTCGTGCCGGTGTATGTATGTTCGACCGGGAGAATATTTGCTGTCGCCGCCTTCATAACCTTGAAGTACATCCCACAGCAGAACTAGTTATTTTGGGAGACTTCAACGCCCACCATCGTGAGTGGCTCAGTTCTCGAACCAATAACTACGCAGGGATATCTGCTCATGAATTTGCTCTGACCTATGGATTCTATCAGCTGTTACTTTCTCCAACGAGTATACCAGATATGGAGGACCATATAAGCTTCTTACTGGACCTTCTGCTGACAACACGTCCGGACGAATTTTCCGTCTCAGTGTATGCGCCTCTAGGCTCCTCGGACCACTGTCTAGTTCTGACTCATGCACACAAACCGATCCTTCTGGGCCAACTAACTGGCGTCGTGTGTGGCATTATAAGTCGGCAAATTGGGATAAATTTTTATGCATCGTACCCGTGGAGGCAGATCCTGACATCTGCGCAGCTGCAGTCACTGAGACAATCCGCGAGTAGCTGGCGGCGTCAAAAAACGACTGTGGTGAAATAGGTCTTGCAGACAAGCTAAAATTTTTAAGCAAACTGCATATGAGGCTTGAACCATGTCTCGTAATAATAAGGATCCGAATATTTCTGAGGTAAAACGCAAATTAAATGCTGCCCCGAGGTTCAGTAAGAAAGCAACTGCCAGAGCAAAATTCCAATTCATCGTCTGTATAGGTGGGCGAGTTGCGAGCTATCCTTCTGGGAGTCGTGGTTTCTGGTCGCTTGACAAAGCTACCGAAGGGAATTTTTGCCAATCATCGTTAACACTAATGCGAAAAACCGATGGTGACTAGGCCCATAGTGCTAAAGAGACAGCCGATCTACTGGGCAGTCTCGAATATGAACGATGAAAGCTCTATACCACCTACTATGTACTGTGGTGCGGCAGGACCATGCTGGAAACCTCCATAACACAGCGGGAGATCCGGCGGGCGTTGCTTTCTCTAGACGTTCATAAGTCGAGTGGGCCAGACTGTATACCAGCAGTGGTGCTTAAGCAGTGTGCTCCTGAGTTATATTCTGTACTCACGCGCCTCTTCGTGCTTTCCTGCCACACTAGGCAATTTCCGTCTTCATGGAAGACTGCGAATGTGCACCTGGTGCCCAAAAAGGGCGAAAGATCAGATCCATCGAATTACAGGCCTTTTGCTATAACCTCTCTTCTCTCCAAGGTGATGGAGCGTGTGAGCAACACACAGCTTCTAAGATACCTAGAAGAACACGACCTGGTCAGTGACCGTCAATATGGCTTTCGCCATGGTCGCTCGACTGTTGACCTTCTAGTGTATCTCACACACCGATGAGCACTAGCCATTGCGAGTCAGGGGGAGGCATTGGAATGTAGCCTGGACATAGCGAAGGCGTTCGATCGGGTCTGACACCGGGGTCTTCTATCGAAGTTGCCATCTTACGGAGTGCCCAAGGGTTTGTGCAAATGCGTGGCTAGCTTTTTGTCGGGCAGACGCATACGAACCGTAGTTGACGGTAGTTGCTCTGATAGCATGGACATTAATGCTGGTGTCCCGCAAGGCTCTGTGCTGTCTCCTACGTTCCTTCTACTACATTGCTATGAAGATGACTGTACTGGAGACGCTTATTACACGGATCGTGCCAACATCCCTCGTTCCGTTCCGCAAAACCGCGCAGAACTTGTGTCTCAAATCGAGAGAACACTGTCCAAGGTCTCTGACGGGACGGATAAACTTGGTCCGACTCTAACCTTCAAAGACACAATTCTGCGCATTCACCGCTAAGAAAACCCCATTCACTGTGGTCCCACAATTTCAGAACACCCCCCTCTCCATCTACAAGAGTATTGGGATCCTTGGCGTTGACATCTCCAGCGATGTTCAGTTCAGTACTCAACGGAGCGAGGCAGTACTTCACGTCGGGGCAGAGGTTGCTGCTTCACAAGACGCAAGTTCGGCCCCATATGGAGTACTGCTGCCATCTCTGGGCGGGTGTACCCGG
Organism: Apoda limacodes; assembly: GCA_946406115.1. Classification (NCBI taxonomy): domain Eukaryota; kingdom Metazoa; phylum Arthropoda; class Insecta; order Lepidoptera; family Limacodidae; genus Apoda; species Apoda limacodes. Next base: position 12,702,496 of record OX291543.1, on the reverse strand, counting down.
ATTCCAGCTTGGCACTTTTGACTCGGTTCAACGACGGGCTGCGAGAACTGTCGAAGATCCCAAACTCACTTGTTGTATCGAACCCTTAAGTCTCAGGAGAGACTTTGCCTCCCTGTGTGTGTTCTACCGCTTGTACAATGGGATGTGTCATAAGATTAAAATAAAATGTAGCTTTTTAAAGGTTTTGTGTAGTATCCGTATTTAGGACCTTGTTCAACCAATTTTTCTGCCAATCATTTATATTATTTAATTTACCAAAAACAACTGCATCTAAACTAACCGAGAAATTAGGAGACAAATAAGATTCTTCTAGTTGTTAAGACGGAGCTGAAATCTTTTAAGTAAGGCAATGTAGCGTTACATATATTATTGTTCCAAAACCCAATATATTTTATGTACTTCATATTTTTGTAGATACGCTACGTATAAGTTGCCTAGTTACTATTCGGAACGTTAAACAAGATGGCTTCCGAATCCGATATCCGCCATTACGATGTATCTTGAAAGCACGTATAATAATATTTTATTGTAGTTAATTTACGTCAGGTCCCTTTAATAAGTATTTTGTTAATTTAATGTAAACCTATATATTTTTAAGCATTTTATAAATCTTCATACAATTATAGGTAATTAACAAAAATCGTACTAAGTAAGGTATATCTATTTTCTAGTGAAAAAATTGGTTTTTTAGTGTTCCGTACCTCAGAACGGAAAAAAGGAACCCTTATAGGATCACTTTGTTGACCGTCTGTCTGTCTGTCTGTCTGACTCTCTGTCAAGACCCTTTTTTGTCTGGGTGTCGATTGGTAACCTCACAGTGGCGTAAGATGTTACTTGTTACCTTTAAATCCGCGATAAACCTCGTCTTAAGTACTTCTCACTTTACTTTTTTTTTTGTTTAGGTACCTACCTACGCAGTTAAGAGTTTTCTTTTGTTAAACTTTTGCCAGGTAAAAAGGAAAAACAGGTCGAGACATAAACAATGTTGACTAAGTTATAGTTAAGTTGTTGGAACAAAGAAAGAGGCTGTTATTCTTCCAACTTTACTTAAGGAAAGTTACCTACTCATTTAAGCTCTGCTTTTCACGCTCATAGGCTTTGCGTTTCGTCAGTTAGCTGGGTAACAGTAAAATTCGGGTAAGTTATGTTTTTTTTTTAATAATGATTATTATTTGACTTTCTTGTGGTCTCGACTTGCCTGCATAGCAAATTATAAGTTACTATTGGTGCATTTTTACTCCATAAAATGATTAAAACATCAAAATGTCTCTTGCGTAACGGGTGTACTGGATAACAAAAAAGCCGTTACCAAGAGGAAAAAATGTGGTCCAAGAGATATTTTTAGATATTTTACTAGAAAATCCCAACAGATAGTATTTATGAAAATATTTAGGGTGAAAGTATAACGTATTTAAATATTTTGTTTTATTATTCTGTTAATTATTAACTTACTTTTTCATTCCGTGTAAAAGAAATACCAAAGTTTCTAACTGATCTGCAGTGACTGTTAGTAGATAAATATAATAAAACTGTAGCCTTTTTAATAATTTTAACCTTTTTCACACCTACCAATAACTCGTGTGTGCGATAACAGCGTGTACCTATGTCTATTTATTTTACATTTATGTTTTTAGATAAACATGCCACTGAATAACAAAGAAAGACAAAGACGATATCGAGAAAAGCTAAAACAGAACCCGGAGAAGTACCAAGAAAAGAAGAAGAAGAAAAGAGAAAACTACCACACCAAGAAAAGACTTATCAAAGATCTAACACCACAAGAAAAAATTAACACCAGGGTAATTTAGAAGTTAAGAAAGCAAGAATCAAAAAATCGTCAAAGAAATCTTAAAAATATTCTTTCTCAAACACCTCCAAGCTCGCCTCCAATATATAGGGAGTAGCCGAACCCTACGAATATTTTACCTGTACAAGAAAATGTCTCGCCTGTTCAATTTAATTTTGATGACCCCCCAAATACACCACTTTCCAGAAATACAACAGGCAGAAAGAAATTGCGCAGTGACAGACTAAAATTATATCGAGAAAATTTTAAACTAAAAGAAGAAAATGAGAAGCTTAAGAAACAACGTGACAAATACAAAAAACGTGCGTACAGATGTAATGACAAAGAAAATAAGAATAAATTAGGGGATGATATTAATGGTTGTAAGAAATACGATAATTTAACTAATGCGATAAAAAGCAAATACAAAAAAATGAAGAATCGCAAAGAGAAGAATGTATTAAAGGAAGTGTTTCAAAATTTAGATAAATCCTTAAATTGTAAGTGAGTCTTTGGGTTTCACCGAGTACATACCACCAAAACGAGTTCGACAGCAACTTTAAGAAAAGATTTCTATGTAAGAGATGACGTTTCAAGAGCAACAGCAGGTAAAAAGGAGACAGTTACCATAAATGGTGAAAAAATACAAAAACGGTTTTTGCTTGATAGAATGAAAAATCTTTACAATACTTTTATCCAAGAAAACCCTTTAGTAAAATGTTCTTACTTTTATTTTACGTTAAATAAACCAAAAAATGTTAGAAAACTAACCGTAAGTGGCAGAGAAATGTGTTTATGCAAGACACATGTTTAACCAGAATACAAGGCTTCTGCTTTGAAAAATAGAAACTTGATTGCCACAGGTGACTTGACTGATTTGATCTCTGCCACAGTTTGTGATCCCAAATTTCAGTGTTGTATGTACAGAACTTGCAAACGTTGTTGCAACCTTGAAATAAAAGTTGATGCGAGTAGATTTAAAGAAACAGTTGAGTGGAAAGAGTGGTGTAGGATACAAGAAAGTTATGAAAAGGATGGCAAAAAATATAGAGTATTTAAAAATGTAAAACAAGAAAAAAAAGGAAAAGTTAAGGAGTTAATAATAGCTTTTAACAACGAACTGACTTTATTAAAGAAACATATTTATAACATGAAAATGCAATTTCAAAATTTTAGAATAGCTGTAGATAACTTGCAAGATACAGAAGTACTATTAGTTGCAGATTTTAGTGAAAATTACAACTATAAACACCACGAGGAAATTCAGGCACATCATTTTGGTGGTTCTAGACAACAAATATCTTTACATACTGTAGTTGTGTATTTGCCATCCGAAGAATTCTGCAAACAAACAGAATCTTTTTGCTCTTTTTCAAAAAATACCATGCATCAACCAGCTGCAATTTGGGTACATCTTGATCCTCTTCTTAAAGAAATTAAAAAGCGGCGCCCTTTTCCTTTCTTTACGGATGGACCCTTCAGCCAATACCGCCAAAAGAATAATTTCTTCCTTGCTTCTAATGTGCCATTTGATTTTTTTGATTTGAATTTGATTTGTTTTACGGCAATGACATGGTCATTTTTTGAGGCCGGACACGGTAAAGGGCCAGCCGATGGAGTTGGTGGCTACCTGAATAGGTCGGCTGATGATATGGTTGCCAGAGGAAAAGATATATCATCTGCCGAAAAATTTTACCATGGTCTTCAAGACGTGAGTAAAATAAAACTGTATCTCATTAAATCTGATGATATAGAAAAATTTGCGAAAGAACTGCCTTCTAATATTACAACTTTAGTGGGCATTAAAAATGTTCACCAAGTTTTTACTATTATTCGCGGAGAGCTGAAATATCGCAATTTAAGTTGTTTTTGTAAAAGAGGCTTTTGTGAATGTTATTTACCAAAGACATATCAGCCCCTTGATACTTCTACCTGTAAAACTTCAACGAAAAGTGGAGATTCTAATGAAATGGAAAAGACTTTCACAACCTCGAAGATATCTGAAGCTACAAAGGATGAGGGAAATGATAATCTATCAATTAGTTCTGACGAAGATCAGCCTTTAATTAACTACAAATTGGGGATATTAGATTTATTCAATCAAAAACAAAAGAATTGGTATAATTTAGTTTATAAAACTCCAGATGCCTCAGACGATGACTTGTCGAATGTCGATAAACCAAGTACATCAAGAACATTCCAACAAACGGAGGAGATATATCAAAGTGTCAGTTGTGGAAAGTTTCTACTAGTTAATGTTAAATCAGCTAAAGGTGCGACTTTCAAGTATGTCTGTATTGTTAACGAATTACACGATGATGGTGAACTAAGATTAACATTCCTTTGATATGTTAAAAATAAAAAAGTATTTTGTTTAGAAGAAAAAGATATATCTGATATAGACTACACAGACATAATTAAAATTCTTCCTACACCGTCTGTCATAAAAAAACTTGGCCAAACATATTACTAATTTTAAAAATCCTATAGCTTTTTCTGGAATATCGAAATTTGAAATTTGATGATGAGTATTTGTAATATGAAGTTGGTTTGTAATACTTATTTATATTTTTGAACATTGCTTTTTATTTTATTGCAGTATTTCTTAAGTGACGATTGATCTCAAATAATTTTAAGGTTTACGAATATATATTACTTACTATACACCAAAAATGGTTTTGGTAGTCAATATTTTTATGTGATCTCTCTGTGATTGATGTTATTAAATTTCATCATTTTATTGTGTTCTTAATGGTTTAAATATATTTTTACAACTGATCTTTAACATATTTCTAGGTGGACAAAAAAATATTTCCTTACTATTACCAAAAATTGTTTTAATTTAATGTGATATTACATCATGTTGCATGTAACGAAATTGTCCCACATAGTTGCAATGGTATTTCTAGATTTTTGCATCTTGTGATTGATGTTTAATTTTTGTTTAAAGTATACGTTGTAGCGCAATTTTAAGTTTACAGTATAAATTTGGTTTCAATGGGAAAAAACCTTTTAGTTCATATTAAGGAGAAATATTTGTTTTATTTATATAGTTTTGTTACCCAAGAGACACAATATGTATCTTTATTTAAAAAAATAGAAGTTTCTTTTGTTTGTTAGCATTATAGTTTTATTTATTACCAATTCTTTAAAAAAATAAAAATAAAAAATAATTAATTTGTTTAATTTAACACCTGAAATACTTAAAACCTAAATAGTTACGCAATAGATATATTTAAGGGCCATTTTCTATTAGATTGCTTAAAAATTATGTTACTATTAAAATAACTTCGCTGCACGCATTCTAAAGCTGAACGTAGATGGTTATTTTATTTGAATCTTTGCCTAAGCAGAATAAAATCGCAATTAATTTTTTTACAAAAAAAAGTTGATTCTTGGTGTTAAAAAGTTGATTGACCCTTTAATTCATAACTCCTTATCAACTAGTAGCGGGAACACAATTTATTTAATGAAATATTAAGTAACTATAAAGCTAGAAAAAACTGTAATAGAAATTTTATATCTTATGTGATATAACTGCAATTTATTATTTCCTACTTTTTACGCTAAGCTGTACGCCTATCTATAATATATTTTTGCCACTGTAAAATACGCTCTATTTGAGATTAACTTTGTCGATTTCAGCTTAAGGCCCATAAAGCAAATATATATATGCGCGTTAGGGGCCCTTTTAAAAGGTCGGACAGACAGACAGCGTAGGTCTAGTTATAAATAGGTCTTCGTTTTCATTGGCACCCTGTGGGTACGTAACCCTAAAAAGTATTTAGGGATTTTAAAATTGCGTTAAACTGAGCAAGTTTGTAATCGTATTTTTTCTGTAAAATATGACATTTATAAAATTAAAAAAATACAGAGTAATCTACAAGCTAAACGCATTGTTTACGTGCGGATGCGGCTTCTGGACTGGACAACCTTTAAGGCAATGTTTACCGCAGATTTAAAGCTAACATGTAATTACGTCCTTGCGCTTTTTTTGTGACGGCAGTATCTTGTTTTAGCCTTCTCTATTCCCTTTAACCTTTAATACCGTTATTATATTTTAAAATTAAATTTATTTGTTCACCTAAATAGAAACATACATGGCCGAAGATAGTTTTGACTGATTAGCTTCTTTTTTTCTGACTATGCAGTTGGCTGATGCAACCATTACTGCTCTACCAGGCTTTTGTGGCGAAACTCTGACTCTCCCTCTTGGGGTCGTCCCTTCGACCAGCGACTAATTAGGAGCAGAAGTAATTGCTAGCCGCACAACCGAAAATCTTACCCGCGCTTTCATGGATGGTAACATCGAAACAAGATTTAAGATTCTAAGTTACGTGAATCAAAAAGGAAGAAGTGAATTGATTTTTAAAGGGCCGGCAAATCTCGAGTACTGCCTCTGTCTCTGGTGTTGCAAGCATCCATATAGTAAAAGGTGTACGCAAAAAAAACAGCAAGGTGATGGCATATCCAAACGAGTTAAGTTTGTAAGGATTTGAGTAATTTTGTTACAGTCCTGAGTACACTTTTTGACGTGAAAGAAATATATGTTCAAACCTTTATTAAGTGAATTTGCTACTATTTTAACAAATTGACTATTAAAACAGATTTTTTTTTTAATTCTGACACTCTAGTTTCAGGCTTTAATTCAAATTGTTTCGAAAACTAAGACTGATGAGATCTTGATTCTTATTACATAAAATATACAATAATATGACCTAGTAAATTTGCTAATTTCATAGTTTAAAACAAGTATTTGAATTTTATACCGCAAACAACTGAGAAAATCTAGATTTACAACGTGCGATTACGTGCTAGCGCCTGTCGCAGGTACGTGAAACTGTGTGTCTGTATGCTTTAATAGTGTAATATGACTTTGTACACTGGTCGAGTGTACAAAAGGCACGCTTTTGCTAGGGTATGCCAAAGCCTTAAAGAACTATCTCACATAGTAAAAATCAAAAATTAAAAAAAAAAAATGAGGTTAGATATGAGGATATGAGGAGGAAGCGTATTTTATAGACTCGGCCTTGGTAAGTTTTGTGAATATTTTATGGAATTTTAGAAAACAAGTGGCCGATAGGAGTGTAGTATATTTTGAGATCCGGCTAATAATGTCTTAAGTGCCATATAAAAAATTGAAGACGTCACAACTTACCAAGGGAATCTTTTTTAAGAACTGCGGCAGAAAAATATTGTTTTAACCTAAGCCTGTATACCAAACGGCTATCCTCTACATCGATTTGTGGTTTTCGAGCCTAATTTACGTTGTACACCGGCCACTAATAGACCAAGACGACTGCTCAACATCAGGCGTTCTGTAGCTTGTTTGCCATCTTAGTTGTATAAAATAACTGTTATTGAAAACCCCTGCCAGGGTTTTAGCTCTGGGCTAACTGGAACGGATCCCTCGTTTGCCAACCCTGTGCTAAGTGCTCTTCTAGTATTCGTTTTAGGTAATCTAAAAAACTGCAAGGACTATATCTCTGACTATCATAAGATCTAGATGATTCATCGGTTCGCATTACTATTCTACGTCTTTTTAGGTGCATATAATTAATTGTCTTCAACTCTGTTTTTTTTTTTTTTACAAAATCGAAATTTTGTAAATTTTATTTCATATCCATTAAAATTTGATTTTATTATTATTTTACGTCGAACTAACTGGTGGCCGCAGTGTTAGTGAGCCCTATTAATAAGCTTACGTGGTTTGTCTGTCTGCCTGTTTGTCCCACCATTAAGGGCTCTATTTTGCAGAATAAAACATTTCACAGAATATGTGTTATGACGGCGTATTATCTGACAAATAATCAAAAGTTAAAAAAGTAAAAAAATTAAAGGGAGACAACTTACCATACAAGAAACAATTTCGTTGTTTAACTCTATCGTAAAAACAGTAATACATTCAAGCTTTAAAGTTGCCGTGATTATATAGAAACAGTAACACATTTGTTTGTTCAAAACTAAATTCAAAGTTAAGCAACGTCAGGCTTGGTCAGTTATTGGATGGGTGACCGCTTAGCGGCACACTAGTAAGCAGAAGTTTCTAGAGCCAGAACTATATGACGTGTCCCAAGTGCGTGTGAGTCGGTTTTTCTTTGTACGACTACATTTACAAATATAAATAAACGCTCTGAATTCCACAGTCACGATATCGCATCGCACGTTTCTATCCACAAACAGCAATAACAAAACATAAATTTAATTAATTAATTACTTTATAATAGTCTAAGTGATTATTACGCGACAATAGTTTAATAAATCATCGGCTGATGATGGAACAGCCCCGATGGTTGCATCAGCCGGCGGCGGCGCCCCTCGGACCAACCTCCTGACACTGTACCTACTACCACAATACTAGTTCATTCTAATTTAATTACTTTATTATCACAAAGATTATTAAGTGCATTTGTGTGATGCAAAAAGTCTGACTGTTAGTAGATAGAGGTGTGTAAAACTAATTGGTTTCATTGGTATGCCCAACTGTAAATGCATACATGGTACTAGCACAATCTTGTAATCTATAAAGTACTTCTGCCTGGGCTACGAAATTCATGCTTGGTTTAAGGTATTTTAAATTTTATCTGAGAGAAATGCAAAAGAGCTTTGCGAAATCTCTGTCTATTCTACACAAATACAAGACACAAACACACACATTTAATTAATTATGTAGAATAAATATATTAACTTAGAGTACTTAATAATGAGCATAATATCACAAAATATTTTTCATAAATAAGATTTGATTTGTATTTTTAATACAAACCAAAAATTATAACGTTATTTAATTTACAAGTAAAATAACATATGAAGAAAAAGAATTTAGTGTAGCTCACAGCTCAGAGCCCAAATAAAGCTTGCCCGTCAATTTGTCGAGGTACGTGGAGGTGTGGCCGCGACGTCAGCATTTTAAGCAGAAAGCGGTAGGGGGAAAATGCGACGTAAGAGCTGACGGTGAAATCGGTCGAGTTAATGGGGAGCGAAATAAGAATTACGTCCAATAAGATATTTTCTTAGTTTTTTTACTATTTTGGCATTAAAAAATGTGTCATTTCAAAACAATTTATCTTATTTTGAGCTCATTATTTTTCAGCTCATTTGTCATTATCAGAACCCAAAACCCGTTTTCGAAATTTTTGCCTGTCCAATGACTAAACCGATTTGGACGTGTTTTTTATACATATAAGGTAGCTTTGCAACTTATTAGGTATGTTCGAAATTATTTTTCGAATATTTAGTATAAAAACCTGAACTCTTAAAATTCATTTTTTTTATCTACTAACAAAGAAACAGATAACTTTGCGACTCATTGTTTTCTCTTTGTGAAACTTACAATATCACAGTTATGTATTTTTAGGTCAGTCCTATCTACACCAACTGAACTGGACAAAATGACACACAGACGGACGGACGGACGGCAGACAGTTTTATTATTTATTGAAAGTAAAATCCAACTTTGTCTTAAAACAAATAATGAGCATTGTAACGTGTGTTGTAAATACTACACTGACCCAAGTGTAAAAAAACTTTTTAGAGACCTGTAGCAAATCGAAATTATTACCCATTCCCTTCCCTTCCCTTTTTCCAAGATCACATTTTTAAAGTTGTCGCTAATACAAAATTGGTAGTAGGGAGACGTCGCCCACTATGATTGGTTCCTGCGAATCGATCAACCAATCGCCGGCGCCACCGTCATTGAATCACTTCAAGTAAATGCTCCAACACGGAATCCTTATAGTGTTGTCATGTCCGTCCGTGTGTGCCTTATAATTTCGCCATCAGGATCGACTCTGTCTAAATTTTACAAGGAGTCTTCAGTGCAAGACTATACAGTACATTTTTGCAATTATGTTTAGAAAACAAAATATGTTCAAGGATAGTTCTCCATCTCCATACATTCTTCCTTTTCTTTCATCTCGAGGTTTCTCAATGCATGATGCTAAGTAGGCAGTGGTGTTGACTAGCCTTGGGTAACTCCGGACATAACTATATCTTTGGATATAATATCCGAGGCCGGATCTGTTAAAACTCCTTCACTTTGCGTGAAATAAACATGTCCTATATCCAGGGAGTGAGCGAACTAATCCAAATAGACAGCAGAACGTGTCGCCCGTGTCGGTGGCGTGGGTCGGCGCGGCCGAATAGCGATGCACGCATATCACTGAAAGTGAGAGAGAGAGCTAGCGTTGAAAGCGAAATAGTAACATTGCCGTGTCTTGCTTATAAATAATCGATTTCAGCGCTTTTTAAAATCACGCCTGCTTAACCCAATGTACATGCATGCATTTTGATATGTATTTCCGTTCAATAGTCTTTAAAGCGCTTAAATAAACTAAACTTAACTGAACTTAAAATTTATATCAAACGAGGGATACACTAACGATTTGTGCATTCGTAATTGTAATAGGTACGAAATCGATCCGAGGATTCGTTTGACCGCGGTGTGCTAAAACATTGCGTATTTCCGCGGATATATTAAGCGGATATGGATATGCGAAGCGGATATATATCTTTAATCGGAATGATATGTGACATATCCAATCTTTTTCCGGAGTTACTTAGCCCATAGCTAGTGTTGACAGTCCTGCCGCGATTAGCAGGTCGTGCTTAGGGCAGGTGTACAGGCATGCGGTGCATGCCAGCTAGTGCGCCGTGGATTGTGGCATTGTATTGCAGGCAGTCGCATTGAGTTATGAGGTTATGGAGCAGACTGGGGACTGCTTTGCTTACAGCGAGCGACTTAGGACCATCCATATGGATCATGGTTCTCTGTGGCCGGGCGGCAATTCTTCAGAGGCTCAAACATAACCATATGGATGGGGTAATAGGTCGTCAAACGCCACGCCGCCGCCAGTGACCATACCAAGGACAAAGCCATCCTCAATGTACTGCGTGGTCTCAAGTACCTGGCTCGTGCACGACTTCCGGTTGACGTTGTCTATTTTCACAACGGCCCATTCCCCCTTTTTCTAAGCTATACATAGATAGTTCTTCCATTTCTTCAGAGAGGCGATTGTTCGCGAACTGCGTTCCGTAGGTATCTAAAGATACTACTGACGCTTTGCTTACACTAGGGATCTAGTATGACCGACAGGCTCTGGGTATCTATTGACATGACTAACTCGGGTGATATCGACAAATTTGTCTGTGTCTGATTCCATGAGAGGGCAGCTTCATATCGATGTTTGTCGACAATTTGTTCCAGTCGGCTTTTAAAAAAATTAAATCGTCGTTAGAATGGAATCATGTTCGGCTGCATTACAGCCAGCACCCAGCGCATTATGGGCGTGTGCTGCGTTTTTGGTGTGGGCTTGCAAGTGACATTTTGGCACTGGAGGTGATGTTTTCGCTAACAAAGATGAGGTCCGGGTTGTAGCATCGTCTACTGTTAAACTGATTGCTGCTTACATTGATATATTGTATGTATTTTTATTGTTTTATGAAGTAATATCTATTCTAATAGCATTTTTAAGGGTTGAACCCAACTGGATTGAATCATCATTTGGAAAATGACGTTTAAGAGATTTGTGTGAACTGTATTACAATGAGATTGCGAAGTCACTTTTTCCTATGATTCAATAAAATCAAAATTTAATATCCAGCCACAGCAGCCATAAAGTTTGCATCAAAGTATACCTACGGATACAAATACGTATATGCATGCATAATATCTTTAGCACAAAGAAATGCGTCCCTTTAGTGACCGACCACACCGCCGCCCGTTTCCGACCTCACTGATGGTCGACCGACAACCGGAACTAGGCCACGAGCTTTTCTATCTTTCCAATTTCACCGTTGTCTATAATTTTCATACAATTTTCATCTATTAAATTACGACATTTAATTGCTTAATCTATAGTTGTATCAGAAAAGCAATTTTGTATTGCGTGAGCAGCGACAGTGAACGGTGCTGAGTGGCGTGCCCTAGAGCAGTTAACCCGTACACTAAATACGCACTTTTGTAAACAACTATACGGAACTCTATAAAATTGAATGTTTTCTTTTGGTGAAGTTACAATTTTGTTTTTGGAACAATGGGGCAATTTAGAAAATGAATTAGATAAAATATTGGGTGTCGTGTAACAGATTAAAATATAGGTAACTGTTTGTTTTTGAAGCAGTTTTAAATGTCATGACGCTTACACACTTACTTAAATTGTGAACTTAGTTTTAGCTAGCTAGTTTAAGTTAGTAAAAAACAAATGTTCATCACATAAATGGTTTTTTTCTGTACTGGGATCGAGCCCGGTTTTTGAATTATTTTTTGCTAAAAATGTATAGAAATCTTGGTTTGAAAACGAAAAATCTGAAAACTTGGAGTAATATAAAAAAAATCTTATTAATAGCTTCGGATCTTATTAATAGAGCACGTGTATGTAAACGGAATTAAGTTCCGTAGCGCTTTTGAAATAATTCAAAATAAAGCTCCAAAAAGTTTTCAGGTTCTTACCCAAAAACAAAGTCGATTTCTTTAAGCTTATATTTAGTTACCTGTCACCGGGACAGTCTGTAATCAAATCTTGCAAGTTAATTTGACCCACTTCCCGGTGTTCGATGACGATGCAATTTAAAGTCACAGAGCTGTGATTGTGCTGTGCTGTGTGTGTGTATTGTCTGATTGTGGAGCCAGAATGTGGCCATAGGACCTCTGTAACGAAACGAAGCTACCCCATCGAGTTTGGCCTTGTTTGATTTGTCTTAACAATGACAAGTACTCTGGCCTTAAACGATAACAAGGACCTTATGACAGCTTGTTTGTAAAAAAAATTTCGTTATTCTTTTTATGAATATTGTTTGTAGTAACTAGCTGTTAATATTAATTTTAATGTTATACGTTAACGGATTGAGGTTAGTTTTTGTCAAACAGCAGGGTCTTTACCGCTCGGTTTCGCTAACACATCGACCCTAACACCCAACTTGCCTATTGACATACCGATACCGGGTAGGGACCCATCAAATGGTTTTACGGATAGTGTGTCATTCGTAGGCCTGCGCTTGAATTGAGTAAAGAAACATGTTCGTTATATAACGTACGTGAGCATAAAAAAATATAAAGTTATTTACAAAGGGATGCATGTCTGTAGGTTTGTTATTTTTGAATGTAGGACTTTAATACTATTTGACTCCCTCGCAGTGTAGTTGGTGGCGTACTGTGCAGAGGGTGTGGGTTCAATTCCCGCACTGGACAAACATTTATGTGATAAACATTTGTGTTTTTCTTAAGTCTGATGTATGTATGTATATGTATGTATTTGCATAAAAAAGTATACAAGTATTTGTATCCATTGTCTGGTTTTTATAATACAAGCTCTACTTAGTTTGGTACCAGATGGCGCTGTGTGATATGTCCAAAATTATATTTATTATTATTTGGGCTTAAGTCAGCTATAACGGCTTTTTGAGGCATATATTCCCTAGTATGTCATTGTTAAAGTTATAAATATACTGCAGCGACCAAATGCTAAATCACACGAAATTCTAAAATTCGATAACATATTAAGTGGATGGTTCTTGAGATGACGATGCCGATGGGAAATCCATGTGGTTGTTATAGAATAAGGAAATTTAAGCACAAGTGAAGAGGAAAGTTTTCATATTTTCTCTATAACACTGCACAAACAACTTTATATTCAAGACGTTTTCTCTGAATTTGGTTCATGCGTTTATGAAGATTTAAAGAGATTGATGCAATCTGTCAACAATTTTGTTTTTGCAACAAAATGTAGTCACTTTCCGGAAACTTTCCCTAAAGGTGTGTCCATCATTCACACAATGTTCTCGTTTCGAGACATTCAGAAAATTATTAAAAAAATCTACATAAATATACCTACATATCAGTTTCTATTTAATAGTCCCAAAAGTAAGAAACTTTTCCTATTAAAAAAGACAAGCTTATAAAATATAAGTAATATTTGGTTACCGTCGTGGGATTTTTACAGCGACTCCTTGGTTATAGAGAGTTAATTTGCTTTAGCAAGCTATGACTGTAGCTATAGTTCTTCAATGTGGAATTCGGCTATATTGTTATTCCTGCCTTTAAAATTTTCTGGGATAAAAAGTCGTCTATCTTTTCCATCCCTTCGACCTTATATGTGCCAATAATTCAAATCAATTGGTTGCTCGACAGCCGAGATAAGCAATAACAAACAAACAAACATACTTTAACAAACATATATTAGTTGGGATTAGGATAATACAGTCGGTAAGTCGAAGTCTACCGTCTACTATAAATAAAAAAATATTTTGGACAACACACACAACACCGTCTGGCCCCAAAGTAAGCATAGTTTGTGTTATGGGTATCAGACAACAGATACAAATACATAAATGTTACTTTTTTGTAAATACATACATATCATACATAAATACACCCAGACTATAGACAAACACAAATTATTATATTATGACATAAATGTTTGTCCAGCCCACCCACATCCTCTGCACAGTAGCCGGCCACTATCTCAGCACCGTTGCTTTGTTGGAAAGACATTTTAAACAAAAACATAATGGAAATTCATTATCTGAAAAGCGCGGAAGTTTTCCCAAAAAATAATTACAGTAGGCCGTTTCATAGTCGCGTGCTCGCGAAACGTTATCGTAAACTTTCCACCGTACAATCCTGGCCAAAAAAAGTGTTTGCAGCAAATTTTATGGTCAAAAATACTATGTAATAAAGGAAGGTAATTTCCGGAGGAAGCAATGGAAATTTCACGGTGGTCTAATATTAATGGCACGAGATAACTGAAAAAAGGTTTTTTAAATACTGGCATGCCTGCAACCCTCGTGCGTGATTTGTGTGTTAATTATTTAAGGGCGGACATCGAGTATTTATCCGTGATTTACGTTCATTGTTCCATTTTACACATTTATTATATTTATATCCCAGTTCACTAATAAATTCAAAATAAGTTCTGAAATGAGCTCCGTGCCGAGGTTCTCTCTTGGGACTTTAGTACGGGGTTTTTCAAAAGTAAAGCGATTGAATTTTTAAAGGGTGGGCAACCCACGATTAATGCATCTAGTGTTGCAAGCGTCTCCAATCTACAGCTACCACTTAACATCACGCGAGCTGTAAGCTTATTTGCCACTTTAGTAGTATACAAAAAAGTTACTAATTTAGAAATTTAAGCTGACAAGATTTCTAAAATATAAAGTAATTTTAATCATATTTCACATAATATAGTAATAATTTTACTTTACATTCTTTACTTTCTGATCTGGGAAGTAAACATAAAACTTTGCTTTCATTAATGATTTTCTGATTACATACTAAAAAGTTTGATAAATCATATTTATCATACAATACATTGCCCATTTGCTTACAGAAATGTAAGTAATACTTCTTACTTATTTCTTATACGAAGCTTTTCGGCTTCCGGAAGTCCCTGAAACCGGAAATGAAACGTTCGCTTGACGCCATTTTATTGTCCTACAGTGTATTTCCGCCGTAAATACGGTCCGCAGGCGGAATTCCGTCTCGACCACACAAATAAAGGGAAGCAATGTGTGCATCGCCAGAGGGCACCGCTGTCTAATCCATATTCTTATATGAGGTGGCAGCCCTAGTTATTGCTTCCCTTAATAGTGAGTGCTGTGGCGTTGACGATGTGTCAGCTCGGTATCTGGGGCTCTATCTAAAGTTCTGACAGTAAGTACTTAAATTAGGGCTTAATTTACTGAATTTAGCGAAATAAAACTTTTTTAAGCCTGTCGTCGCCATTGGTGTGTTTTTTGTAGACACAGAAAGAAATTGATTGCAGACGTCAAGATTATGGTTGCAATATCAAATCAAACGTACTTACCAAGTGAAGTTCGATTATGATTCTACGTAGTACTATACGATTCGCTCCATTCGAAGAAAAATAATAATAAAACAGTTATAGAAAAAATACCGAATCACACTTGACGTTTTCAAATAGCCTATGTCCTTCCCCGGAACACACAATATCTCCATACCAAATTTGCCCGCAGTTCCACCTGCCCTATATTCGGTTATCGGCGTAGGATTTCAACGGCAACTCCTCAACTATAGAAAAAAACCGACTAACACCTGACGTTTTCAAGTAACCTATGTCGTTTCCCGGGACCCAGACAATCTCTAAGCCAAATTTCATCTTAATCCAAACATTGTTTAAGGCGTGAAGAGGTAACAGACAGACAGACAGAGTTACTTTCGCATTTATAATATTAGTATGGACTAGTATGGATTATGTAGTCCTTCTAACATACTAGACAAGAAAAAAAGCGAAAAATTATAAAAACATTACGACACTTTATCCCCTAATACCAGACACACCAACATAACCTCAACCACTGCGGCGAACAGTTGAACAATTCTCGTAACATTCACGTTACACTGGAGGTTTTTTATCCCACAAACATGGATATAGGTTGTAAGGCTATCGCCGCACCGGACACAAAAGGGACATTTTGTTGACGAGCACTAAACGCATTGAATGCGCTCAATGCTGTCTAATGCGCACATTCGATCGTTCTGTTAACCAAAAATTAATACGCTATGACGTCACTTCCGGACCGCATTCGACGCATTGGATGCACATGGTCGGGAGGTAGAGTAGTGGATGCGGTGTCAAATAGTGAACGGTCATATTGTTTGTTTACATTTGGTGAACGGAACGATTAAAATGCCTATGGGATATCATAGGTCTCGATGCCGTCAATAGAACCTAAAGTAGACTCACGGAAACCCTTACAATTCACAATTTTTTTTTTTTTTTTATCGAAATCGAATCCGAGAAACATGGCCGTCCAACGTTAGACCACTTGTGGCACTGGTTTGTATGTAACAGATTATTGATTGTGTGTGTGTGTTTAGTGTAAGCCTCGGCCGTTAAACGACCCACTGCAGGGGCATAGGCCTCTCGTTGTAGAAGAAAGCTACGATCTGTCATGCAGACCAAGTGCGGGTAGGTGGACGTTGCTGACCTAGTGGTCACTTGACTGTCAGAGTTTTTAAGGTAGCTTAAGGCCACTGACATGTGACAATATCCAGGGCCAATGGTTTATCTTGGCTTCCAAAACACCGAGAAGCTTAAAAAAATAGGTATGCCTCTAGGTGATCACCCATCCTGATACTGACCACGGCCGACGTAACTTAACTTCGCATATTTCTTTCGATAAATAAACGTGACTAGGTGACCAGCTTCTTAATTGTGTTAAGAATTAAACTAATAATAACACTATATTACAAGATCCGCCATTATCCTACGGTATCTACGAGAAGTTACATAACAAGAAACCAACTATTGTTAGTAAAAAAACATGGAAACAACATAAATAATAGCCGATAAACAGACCGATCAATATAATTTATGTTTCCTTACGATTTACATGTTTAATTGATGCGAAATTACTTCGATTGTTTGCGGAGATCTGGCGCGCGGTCGCTAGCGGCAATCAACTCTCGCTCGACACAAGTTGCGAGAGACACGCAGAAAGATTCTAAAACATTTCTTGATTACCTACAAATAGTTTGTAAATATGAACTAAGTACATAATAAAAATCTGTAAATCTTTAACATTAACATTCTTCATGTCTCATCTTAAATTAGAAGATTAACAACATTCTAGGTCTGGGTTGGTGGTGGCTTAGCCTAGTGATATTGGTTTTGCTTCGCGTACTTGGGGGTGGAGGTTTGAGCCCAGTGAGTACCAATGAGTCCTGTCCTCACAGGTCACTGTTCACATCACTGGCTACTTACTGAGTCAAAAAAAAAACAAGCGTCTCTGACTCGCGCACTGAGAGTTTTGTAGAATCGTGTATGTAGATAGTTCGTATACACCTCGAAAATCAGGCCTTAAAGTCTTTTGAACTTTATATGTTTTTTACTCTTCGTGTTTCAGGGGTTAAATTATTTTAAGAATAAGGGTTTTAAGTAACAGGCAAACAGGACATATTTTCTTTTTTGATTTAACTATGAAGTAACATGAAAGGCATGAAGCTGGTAAGAAACAACATTCTTCTTTACTCACATTACGAGTATTTTAATCACATTATTCGAGATTCACTGTCTTTCAGCTGAGATCGCTTCAAACTCGTAACTTGGAGCACGCAACTCGTCAGTAAGCAGTTAACCGCTCGTTGTCATGCAAACTGTTGAAACCATTGTATTGTTGCGTTGCACACCGACCTCTGTTGCTAGCCTAGCACAGCAGCAATGACGTCGTTGACGGGTTGCGAAGGAAGTTAAATAATAGTCGCAATGCTAGGTATCACAACTACTGCATATCACAATTCAGAGTAGAGTAATCACGTACGGAGTTAGGCCTAACATTGCCTAAGCACAGACAAGTGCCAAGTGAACCATGTTGTTGAATTTTTAACTTATATTAAAATGAGCTAAAGATTCAAGCAAATTACTAAATTAACCTATTAAATACTAAAAGATGAAGTATATAAATTTCAAGCAATAATGTTAAGTCCCCAGATGTCGGTTTCATTCCGGTTGCGAAGGCACTCGTCAAGATGTTCGTTTCGCTTCGCGGGTTACACGGGAATCCCTCAGGAACTATTGGAGTGCTGCAGTGTTCGACTTACCCGATTGGTTGAGTCTTTTTAAGGGTTGAGTGCTCCCTCCTTTTTCCACAATAATAGTAGGTATTAACGGATATAGATTTCCGATTGTTTTTAGTTTCGAATTGAGGAACTAATATATATGGACAAGTATTTATTCCCTTTTGATTAACCAACTTCTTTTTAAATTGAAATCCTGGAACGAACACGAGTGCCTCAATGCCACAACTATAGGAACCCATTCAACGAATTACGATGAAACTTTTACTATTTAGTAGCTTCTTCTACGTAGGCCCACATATAGGCTAAATCTATCCTGGGTAAAGCTCCCCATACTAATAAAAAACTGTAAAGTATCAATTCCTTCCAATCATTTCAATCCACACCACAATAATCTTAATGAACAAAACCCACTATTACTTTAAAAACTGTAAGAGCATTAATTTTAATTTATCACAATGACATTAAGTTGTTTATAAATTCACAATTATTTATATTCTGCTTGTAGTAAATAAATTCAGCAACAGTTTCAACTTACCTACAAACATGTCCGCGGTTGCCATTTAATAATTTTGTTGCAGTGGAGGTCAGCAAGGCGATGCAACGTTTTCATTGTCATCAACTTATAGAGATATGGTATCGAAACAGATGTATCAATAGTGGTATCAACATCGAAAAATTGTATCGATTTTTTTCAATGTAAATAAAAACACCAGAAATAAGTTTTAATTAATTTATATATTAATAATATAAAACCGAGCTGTAGATTTTCTTTGTACTTATTAGTTAATCCCCTTACTTTAGATGTCTCGTACATAAAATATAAATATATATATAATCGGATAAAAACAACATTCTATTAACCCTGTTCCCTACTAAACCGTTATATCTTTTACTTAAGGAAGCTCTGGCTTTGGAAAATAAACGTATCGATGGATAGACTAGACTCTACTATGCGATATCAAAAAATGCATCAATAAGATTCATAAGCTTATGAAGGAATCTTGGAATGGATTCTGCAGGAACACTTATTTTATTTTGTCAGAATTCTGTTATTGCAGAAGTAAATAGAAAACAGTAAAAATGTACTTGTATGATTATTGATGCTGACAACGATATAATGTCGATATAGGTGTCTTCTCGAAAAGTCTAACTGGGATAGCAGTTAGCACAATAGTATCGTACGAAGTGTGACAGATTCCTACTACATATTTGACAGGGCCTCATTCTGCTTCTTTATGTCACACATACAACATAGACAAAGAAATAATGATTAATGTATGTAAATAATAAAGTGATGTAGCGAATTAAAAATAAAAGTATCAAGTACTGCTAAAAGTATCGATTCCTATTTACTATCGTATATTAAATTATCAAGTACCAAAATACTTAGGCATCGCAACAAAAGTGTCGATTATACTCAGGTATCGATACTTTATGCGGATCCCTACCAACTGATAGATTAATAAGTAATTAACAAGCAATCTCTGTTAGTAAGAAATATATTTTATTAATGTATAATATAATATTTCACAATTAATTCTTAAATATTTCACAAACCAAACTGCCGCTTGCAGTAAAAAAAGACAGATATTATACATTCCCGGCGGTTTTACCCGCGTCAATTTACTGCTCCGTATCTAAGGGCTTCCTCGATAATTGGGTTACCAAATGCAAAAGAATTATTAATACATGACTAGTAGTTTCTGAGATTAGCGAGTACAAACAAACAAACTCTTTAGCTTAATAAAAGTAATATATAGATTTAGACTCTTAATATATATATATATATAATCTATACATATAATAAAATGGTAGGAAAGTCAAAACTGTACATTGAATATTTTTTTAAAAGAATACTTGGGGTGTGATCTACAATCAATCGATACCGAAGCCAAAAATATAGTTTTTAGAATTTTTGACTGTTTGTCTGTTTATCTGTTTGTCTGTATGTATGTCCGGGATAAACTCAAAAACTGCATGGATTTACTTCAAATTTGGAACGAATATTATTAAGAAGTCGGGTCAACATGAAGGCTACATATTATCACGCTATCACCTACGGGGAACGAGCATTGAACCTTTATTTCTGCAACGCATTCTGTTACAACGTGTAATCTAATTTCTTGTCGCATATAAACTTAAGTGAGATGTAGCTAGCTACTAGCTAGATTTTTGGGGAGGGGCCCAAACTTGGTATGTTTTGAAAATACTTTTTGGATTTTAAGAAACAAAGTTGCTCAAAGGTAATAGTGTGGTATATTTTTAGAACCGGCTCATCAATACCCCACACAAAAGGTTTCTGAAAAAAACTTTTTAAATCCCATACAAAAAATTGATGACACCATAAACCATAAACCCCCAAAAAATGAATCCCTATTTCCCTTGGTCACGCCATCACGCATGAACGGCTAGACCGATTTCGCTAATACTTTTTTTGTTGTGTTTGTTATTGTCAGGAGAAGATTCTTATGAAAAAAAAACTGTCAAGTGCGAGTCGGACTCGCGCACTAAGGGTAATCCGATATTAATGAAATATTGGTATGTAAGTTGTTATGCACATGCCGGGGAAGGTTTCTGAATTAGTACATCCCTTTCACAATTGGTTGGTGCGGCAGTTGCTTAAAAAAAAACCACGTTCGCCGGGTCAGCTAGGTATCTAATAGAAATTCACGCGGGTGTAGCCGTGGGTAATAGCTACCTACCTATCCTTTGTTGTAACAGATGGCTCTACTGGATCAACTTTATAGGCAGAACAAAGTCTGCCGGGCCATCTAGTTTTATCATAAAAACACTATCCTATCAAGACACTGATACCCGAAAGGGTTGTCAAAAATATCACAAACGTCAACATTTGCAACAACATTTCTCTAATTTCATTCTTCATCTTCTTTCATTCACATTACACTTAGCCTGTAATCACAAACAAAATAACTTTTAAAATACACAAATAGTAACTTTAATAGGAATTGAATCCTGATCATGTCATTCCACTCCCAACTACTGCACCACTTGGGTCATCAGTTCTTTAATCACAATCTAATTAAAAGTATTATTTAGCAATTAGAGAAGGCTCTGAAAGCTCTTATAGCAACTAAACAATAGGAACTCTTGTGCCATAAACAACAGGGCCCTTGGCTCGGGCTGTATAGACAGACAGACACTCAGCAAACACGAGCCCTCGCAAGTTCCGGCCATTAAGACAATGGCGCCAACTTAATCCTCGTAAATCTTTACTTACCATTGTTATCGCGAACAAAACATATACCTATCTCGGTTTATCTTAAGAAAATTCACGTAAGAAATAAATTCCCTCTCGTTTCCATGTAACTTGACGATTTATTACTTTCCATTTGTGAAATTTTCAGGTTTTATTCCCCGGTCATAAATAGTCGGTCATAGGCATTGTTATAAAGTTGATTTCATTATAACTGTGCAAGCGGAAAATCCGGGAGGTTCTACGGGAGCACAAAGAAGTTTATGACAATCGAAACAAGCGTTTACTAAGTTTCATTTATTTATGACTATAGCACGGACGCTAAGCAGGAAGAATTTCGTTCAATGACCGGTCACTATTTGTCTCTGCTGCTCGCGCATAATTATTTGCCGTTGCGCTCCTCTATGACAGAGGAGATTATTATTCGCGTGCAATGCTTTTATATTTTATATAGCAGAATGACGTTCTGCCCTTTCCGTTGCTTTTGCTCTGTAGCGCCAACCCTGATCCACCACTACGTCGCGTCGCATCAGTAGCCCGCGCTACTACGTCGTTTTCGCTTAGCTCGGCTCCTAAATCCTAAATTTCTATGAAATACCCTGTGTGGCTAGCGACACGTCGTCTTGTAGTCAGCTACGAACTTGTAGCTTAAGGGTTGTACCGTAATGTAAAGATAATATCCTATAATTTTTCCTTAACAAATTGAGCTATGAAACGGAAAAATAATTATTAAAACCGACTAGTAACAACTGGAAACCAAACACACTGTCCAGCGTTATTATATAAGTATTAAATTAAGTAGCAGACGTCGTTCTGTCATTTCTTTTTGCGTTGTAGCATCATCCCCAGACGGCCCCGAACCACGGATTTATTACCTAGATTATATATTACATAAATTTATGCTAAATTAATTAAGTAAAATTTTGTGAATATTTATTATAATTTTGATTTCAATATTGTGTGTCAAAAAAAAATGTGAACGTGAGCAATAGCGAGTTGGACTCGCGTACCGAGGGTTCCGTATCTACCACCATTTATGTAATCTACAAACACAAACAAAAATTTTTTTATTTGAATTGATTGAATGAAAGGTACCTAAATTGCGGTTTACTATTAATGACCTCTTAAAAAAAATTACTTACTAGATCTCTTTCAAACCAATTTTCGGTAGAAGTTTGCATGATAATGTAGATAATATTTTTTTTTTAGATTTATCATTCTCTTATTTTAGAAGTTACAGGGGGGGGGGGCACACATTTTACCACTTTGGATGTATCTCTCGCGCAAACTATTCAGTTTAGAAAAAAATGATATTAGAAAGCTCAATATCATTTTTGAAGACCTATCCATAGATTCCCCATACGTATGGGTTTGATGAAAAAAAATTTTTTGAGTTTCAGTTCTAAGTATGGGGAACCCCAAAAATTTATTGTTTTTTTTCTATTTTTGTGTGAAAATCTTAATGCAGTACACAGAATACATCTACTTACCAAGTTTCAACAGTATAGTTCTTATTGTTTCGGAAAAAAGTGGCTGTGACATACGGACGGACATACAGACAGACATGACGAATCTATAAGGGTTCCGTTTTTTACAATTTGGCTACGGAACCCTAAAAAGGATCTCGCACAGCTTAGGTTTCGCACCTCGCTACGATCGAGGTTCAACTAAAGAATCCTTCGTTACTCTTGGGAGTAGTTTTTTCACTTGTTGCGCGATTCACTATTGATCTATATTTGAATTAACAGATTTATTATCTCTTGTGTAAAAATTGTTTTTTTTTTCACTGATCGATGAAGAACGTTTACTAACGACACTAAAAAAATTTATTAGAAGTTAGATAACTTGGACAGATTTTATACCTTTTTACCAATTTAGCTGTTGGTAATTGCAGTTATTATTGTCCTAAAAAAATTCTGTAAACAACAAAAATATAGTAGGTGGGTCGTAGAGAGTCATAAAAGATTGAATGTATTAGTCGTTAAATCGATACAATATATATTTTATAAAAAATATACTTTTATCTCCGTAATCAACAGAATAAAAATAAAAAAATGCTATTTTCCTTTTTTCTTTGGTATGTTCTAGAAACAATTAATTTTCAAACGATGACACAACAAGTTTGGAATTCGAAATGAAATTGTTATAATTTCCGGTAATTATAGTTATACAACGCATATTTAGCATCAATTTCGTGCTCATATATTTTTACGCTTATGGAAAAAACGCCCATTAGTTTAATTTGCTTTATCTGCGTCAAACGTTCGATGACAATATTATGAACGACTTTTCTGATGCAACAATAAAAGGACTGACAGGTAGATATTGCGGGATTTTTCTTTGTAAATTTTACTTTTATCAAAGCAATGCCGGCATTCATAGAAACCTCCCCGCCCTCCCCCGGGGCGGTAATGACGCGCGTATTCTATTAAATATGTTTAAAAGCTGAACACCTGTAAAAAGCCAAAGCGAGCCAAACCTTTTCAATTTATAAATTCACTAGATAGCTGCCATCTGGCGGTGGTGTTTTTTCCTGTTCCTCTATTCCCGCCATTTCAATTGTGATTGATTTGGTTACTCGCGAATGTGTTTAAAATCATTGCGTGTAACACGGGCAGTACGGAAATTACCACCCTTTAAACATAATGAATTATTTCGTAGAAGACAAACAAAATCAAAATGTAAAAAATATGTATGACAGATTTATTTTTTACAATAAATACAAGATTTTTTAATTTTGGTTTCTAAACATATTAAATTGTATAAGAATATTTTATTGCACACAAGCAAAGCCATCGCGTGTGAAGTCAGGGCGAGTAGCTAGTATGTGCGTTAATCAGTATAAACGTTATCACGACCTTTATCTACCCATTTTAGAAAAGCGTATTAATTTTTTTAACGCACCATAATTGAGGAACGTTACGCAGTTTGCGTGTGTCCACGGTGTCACACGATACGCTACTTTTTTAATAGAATTATTTTTTAAGATGGTTCCTGGCGTCCACCAACGCGGGCGCCGCCAATGGTTATTTTTGATTACCTATTTGAACGAAGCGAAATTCAAAAATGAGGTTCTACAGATATATATAGCGGGTTATAGGTAAGCTATGTTTGGTTTCTTTTTTCGTTTTTAGGATAAATCTGCGAGTTTTACATAGGTAAAAGTGGCCGTTGTTAGCAGATATGCTATTAACAACTCGCAGATTTATCCTAAAACACTTTAAAACGTTCTAAAAATACCATATAACCAGTTAAATATTTCTTTAGAAGCACATTTGTTAAATTAGCTTTGTACAAAGAGAAAACTAAAAATATGAATTCTTGGCGCTACTTAAATATCTGCCTACCTACAACTACTCACGAAAACAGCAAAGTCATCGTTAAATATGCTCGACTATCAGACGCTTTTCCAATATTTTGGGTAAACTCAGTAGTTCAAGAGCTTCGTGGCTCAGTGAGTATATGACCCGACTGCTAAATCGATGGGCGTAAGTTCAATTCCCGCACAACACAAATATTTATTATTTCTGTTTGTCTTGGGACTGGGTGTTTTCCATGTATAATATGTATGTATTTAGAGAAAAAGTATATACCTATATGTATTTATATCCGTTGCTTGGTATCCATATCACAAGCTTTGCTTACTTTGGGACCAGACGGCGCTCTGTGTAATGTCTCAAATATTTATTCATTTATTTATAATTTTGAGAGCGTCATACTAACTATCCCGTGCGACTTTAACCTGTACGAGCCACATTTAGTTTCGCCGCCCTTTATGCAGATTCCATACAATGGTTCATCCTAACGAACTCATTCTCAGTGATGGGGTCCGGCACTTGACGCGACGATCGCCACCAGTAAATAGTGGGTCTAGTTACTGCCATCGTATAAACAGGCCATAATGGAAACAAACCCACAAAGGAGATACAGTCCGGTGGCCAGGGCACTCTCCCTGCGCGGCTCTTCGCTTTGTGCGCGCGCACTCGCTCGGGACATTCAATTTTATCGTCCAGTACATCTCGTCGATACGATACGATAATTTGCTTTTAAATATGCTAATTGATGTACTGTTCGTGTCCAGAGACATTCGGCCTAAACGTTTTCCGTAGATAAATCACCTTGCTTCCTGAACCTATAGATTTGTTATTCAAGCACGTACGAAAAGAAAATGTGTTTTGATATTTAAATAGGTAATGAACATTTTTTATATTCCAAGTTCCTAACTGGTTTAGTTTATTAAGAAACAACTTAATAATTACGGCAAAGTCCCAGTAAATGAGGTACTTAAAGTTTTAGGTACGCGGTTTAACTTACGTTTCGGTTTATAGAGTTTTGCTCAAGTAGTTTTAGGACCGTGCGAGCCCCTGCCTAAGCGCCCACGACGCCTTTATTGAAATTAGTAGGAACGTGCATTTATCGAAAAATGTGTATTAAAATATATCCTTTCCCCGACTTTTTTTAATAGTTTTAGGCTACTTTTGGTTTATTCCTATAGACGAACAAAATGTTACATTTGCCACTTAAAGACGTAAACCTAGTCCAATGTATGGAGAGTGGGCATTGTCCTTTTAAATTATCTTTAAATTATACTAACAATCCGTTTTTACATTAACATAGATTTTTTTTATTTAGAGAAAATAAAATAAAAAATTTCATACTTTTCCAAAATGACGTTGAACATCTATATAATTTATATAGGGGCAGTAAAATAAATAAGCGTGATAGCGCAGCATCTCGAGCAGAGATCCTGTTGGTTTCGATAATTCTCGAACTCGTTAACTTTTACGATAATTACCGTTTTGTTCCGGCGCGGGTCCGCCGATGTTAAGGCGCACTCGTAAACTGTAATGACAGCAATAACGGCGCCTTAACTGAGAGTTATTAGTATTTAACATGTTTATGGTTATTTATCATTAAACTTAACATTTTTAAGATTGGATAAGAGTGTGGTTCAGAAGTTTATCTTTAATTAAGTGGTTGAATTTAAATGAAAATTTGAAGATTAAATCGTCATTTTAGTTATGATAAAGTATTATTAGAAGCTAAATGTAATACCTATATACTTACGTATGTTGCCGGTAACTCTTATTGAATATAATTTTTTTTTTTCGATATAGCCTTTTAATAAAATATCTACACTTGGAATATATTTTTCTAAACTTAAAATTCTTTCTTATAGAATTCTTTATCCTGCACACCTAAAAATTCCTGTACCGCTTCTGTGATCGGCTACAGCTTCATCATCTTTGAATCTTTGTCAATTGAAATAATCCTTCTACCTTAGAAATAGACAGAAATCACTGGGGGCAGGGTCGGGTGACTATGGAGTATGCTCAAGTATTTTGAAGCTAACATCTCGAATTGCAGCCAGAGTAATGGCGGATCTATGAGCCGGGGCATTATCTTGATTGAACATAACAATTATCGCTAGTTTGCCTCGCCTTTTCTTACGAATTCCGTTACGCAGTTTTTTTTATCTGTTCTGCATACAATTAACCAGTAACAGTAGCTCTATGGTCGAGATATTCAATCATGACCACCCCTTTACTATCCCAGAAAAGAGAGCCCATGATTTTTCCGGCCGAACGACTCACCCTAAATTTTTAGGGGTTGGAGATGATTTTCTCTTCTAGGTAATAAATAGACAGTAATTTTGTTTCTGGATCATAATGGTGAAGCCATGTTTTATCCATAGTTATAAATCGAGCTAAGAAATGTTCAGGATCTTGTTGTAACAGTTCCAAAGAAGCTCAAGAAATATTCAGCCTCATTTGTTTTTGTGCATCGGTAA
This sequence comes from Apoda limacodes, assembly GCA_946406115.1. NCBI lineage: Eukaryota > Metazoa > Arthropoda > Insecta > Lepidoptera > Limacodidae > Apoda > Apoda limacodes. The sequence continues at coordinate 12,675,168 of OX291543.1, read as the reverse complement.
GCATTCTGGGAACCCAGCGCGTGGTAACATTTTCATCCCTAAGCGTTCATGTTAAATTAATTTATCAGATAAAAATAATAAAAGTTCGATAATGCACCACTGATTATTTCTTTTCAATCCACTACTAAACGCTTAGCTAGAGGGTATAAGCAGAATACACTATCACTATCACTCCAAATTGTTACGAAGAACCAACTAAACCATTTTGAAACAAGATGACATTTTGTAACATGTCCAGAGTTTATTTATTTTATGTAAAAAATGTATTGAAGTTCGTGCGTTCATAAGCTTTCATTTTTTTATTTTTGCTTAATTTATAACCATCGGCTCCGCCCGCCCTAAATTTGATAAAAGGCGTGGGGTGGGATTCCTACGGCAAACTACAACTCTTAATTATCCTACTATTATTATAAATGTAATAGTTTGGATGTTTGTTACTCAATCATGTTTCAACCGCTGGACGAATTGGGATGAAACTTGGCACACATATAGGTTACGTCCCGGAATAGCGCTTTTGAATTTTCCAGGATAAAAAGCCTGTCTTCTTCTCCGTAACTTTAACTATCTCTGTGCAAAGTTTCAGTTCAAATGGATTTGCTCCATTTTAAAAACATCACTTTGTTGTGCCAAACTTCTTTTTTTTTTGTCAAAAATTCAGACAAAATCCATCAACTATTGCAGGTACAGAATTCTAAATCAAACTTATTTATTAAATACTAGCTTTTGCCTGCGGTTTCACCCGCCCTAAATTCGGTTATTAGTGTACCTACGATTTCAACGGCAACTCCTCAATTAAAGGAAAAAAACCTACTAACACTTGACGTGACCTATGTTACTTAATATCCTTCCCCGGGACACAAAATATCCCTTTGCCAAATTTGCCCGCGGTTCCACCCGCCCTAAGTTCGGTTATCCGTGTAGGATTTCAACAGCAACTCCTGTATCTATGTATATAAAATAAATCAGGTCGTCGCATAAAAATACTCAGTAATGTATCAACCAATTCACTTAGAGTTTCCAAACGAATAAAAAATCAAAACGCAATTAAAATTTAATCCAAACTAAAAGCACCCTAAACTAAATCTAATTTAACTTTAGCAATGTCGTGCTAATTCTGTGTTATCGCCGAGACCAAGGGAGAGGGTCAGTCGGGACAAAATGCGTTTTAATTTAAACAATGCAGTGGAGTGTGCGGTCTCTAACAACTATTGCGTCACCCAGGGTCGCTGCTAAATTATGTAACAGAACCCACCAGCTATTGTCGCATTGCTAATGTACATTGAGCATCGCTAAGAGAGAAACAATCTAAAAGTTCTTTGTGGCACGCAATGTAAGTTATGCGATCCTCGCAACACGACAGTTGACGGAAAATAAAAATACTCATTCTGCCCCCTTTTTCAACTCGTTATAACTATCTCGATAACAAACGAATACTATACAAGTAGACAAGAATTCTAGATCATTTTTAAACATGGTTGAAGAATCCGACAGTAAAATCATCGATGAATCTGATGATGATAATCAGATACCAATTAAGTTTGTGAATTGTCCCCCTGGTCACCTGCTGTGAGCTATATTGGGTTCGCAAAAACTGCTGAACCACCCCGCTGTAAATTAATCGCTAGATTACGCACCCTTATCGTGTACATTCGAGGAATGAAGTCACACGTGTGTAACTGGGTTAAGATTTTATTATAGACTTGTCAATTAAATTATTTAATGAATAAACATTTCGGTATTACTTAATGTGTGTTTTTATTTAAATTATTTATCTTTTAATTTAATTATCTAGATTTTTAGATTTAGATTTCTAGACCATTAAGTTCGCTTTTTAGGGTTCCGCAGCCAAATAGCAAAACAGAACCTTTACATTTTTGTCATGTTCGTCTGACCATCCGTATGTCACAGCCTTATAATTCAGACGTCTTAGCATCGATTCTAATAAAATTTTACAAAATGTCGTCTTTTGTAAACTATCATACAGATTTGTTAAGGAAATGGAGAAAAATTTTTTAATTCAAAAATTTTACTCTCCATACAATGTATACGCAAATTTTTTCTTCACGCATATATACACATGAGTTGTATATTGTTGGTTATGACATCAAAATTTCACTTGAAGTTTTAATAAAACTATTTTTCTAATACGTATGATTTTAAAGTTATTAGCATTGACAGTTAAAAAAAATTCTCCTCTAACTTTTAAATTAGCATGCGGTAACTATTGAAATTTCAAAAAAAATACGATGATAGAGCTTTATAAACACTTCTAACGAAAATCAGTCCGTAAGTATTTTAGACAATCGCAATAATTCTCATTCTACGGAATCATAACTTAATGCGTGTATAAAACACACTAGGCTGTTTTCTTATATTAATTATAAACATATTAATCTAATTTAATATCATTTATGGCTAGCACTTCCATTTAGCTTCATATAATAGAAAAAGAAATCAATATTAAATATTCATATGTAAATTATTTCTGTATACAACTAGTAAACGACCTCGGGTTTGCATAAGTAGCCTAGATACCTAGAGGCAAATACACCTGTATAAATAAATTTCCTTAATTTTAATACATTGCACTGACAATTATTCTGAATATTAATAATTATAGTGCATTTTTATACAATTATAGTGTATTTCATTATAAAATTCGTTTAAAATTGTACAAAACAGTATGTAGAGGAACTTTTAAATTTTCGTTTTCTTCCCCGATTGTACAGTGATGTCAGCTCTAGTACATATGAACATGTAGTTACAGAGTAACATATAATCAGCATCCCCACTATGTAGCTCAAATTATAGCTCGTTTGATGACGCAAGCTGAATCACACAAGAGGGTATTTATGGTGTTTGTGATTGTGTGTATCGCAGTGCATAATGTTAATGTACCTACTTCCTTGATCAGCAATGAGATATTGCGAATGTTAACTTTTTGGTGAATAACCCACTTTTCACAGGTGATGTGTTTCTGCCCAACGTGATGCAGGGAGAGTGGTGTCTCACCGTTTTTATCTATTTATACATCAACTGTATCACGCTACATGGTATTGTTCACCTTTATGTATGTATATATACACATGGGTGTTCATACCTACGAGATCCCTGGCCAGGAATGAAACTTAGTTGTCACGTCCAGGAATTGAACTCGGAATAGTTATTTCGATGGCAAGCGACCTCGGTGCCTATTTGCAAGACTTAATATTTTTTTAACTCTAGCAAATACAGATGGACTAGATTGATAAGACGAAATAAAATGTTCAAATGCAATTTAAATAATAATAATAAATAATTCGTGGACAAAACACACAGCGCCATCGGATTTCAAACTAAGTAAAGCTTATACTACGGATACCAGGAGGCCTACAACTGATATCAGTTTCAATCCCAATCCAGTTTCAATCCAATTTCGTGGCAAGCTCAAACTCGATCTCCATCGGTACTCCTAAACCTAATGGCGTTCGGATTGAAATTGGGATTGCACACATGTCGAAATCACAAATCACAAAATATAAAAACAATACTATATAACTATATACTACTATAAAACTAATAATAAAACAGGTTGAACTCCGGGAGTGCCGGCAGATGTAAAAACATACAACCAGGATATAACATTTTAACATGTGTAATCCGCACTTTCATCTTTTCATCAAACCAATTTCCTCTTACTTTTTATTCGTCCTATAGAGTTTAACATTTTTTACTCATCACAAAAAAAGTACACAACGCCGCTAACGAGATTTTCACTTTAAAATCAATCTTTTTATTTTGCCAATCATCCTATTATGGCGTAGCATTATGGTTTCCGTCTTACGAATTTACGATCACCCTGACGCGAGTTTATCATTTTTTACCCATTACAAAAAAGTGCACAACGCCGCTAAAGAAGATTTCACTTCAAAAATTAAAGTGAAAGTTAAATCTTCGTAGCGATAGTTTTGTTTTGTTTAGTTCGAATTTTGACATTTCTTTTCACAGATCATCGTACCTAATTTCATCATCATCATCCGATGGCTCAAAGAGTACCTACCAATTCTTCATATTTGTATAGGATTTTAATTCCGAAATTGGCCACCAAATTCCGCTCTCGATTGAGCGCTACAACAACGTTCAAGAGTACCAATTTTGTATTTTACAATTGAAACTGATATCAGTTGTAGGCCTCCTGACCACGGATACAAATACTTACTTATAATACTTTAACAGAATTTTACAGAATATTGAGCCAAGTCTCGTGTTTTATTTTCTGTCGAAAACAAAAACTGATATTTATTAGTTTCCTTTTGATTTTTTAAATTTGTATCTATGGTCTCTATATCATTAAAATAACAATAGTTTCAATACACTTCAAAATTGTAACTGTGTGTAAAGGATTATGCCACAGGCAATGTTACTTTCTGTAGTGTTAATTGTTTTTCGTTTTTTTTTATTCAATCTGGTGTCAAATTAATAATGGTGGGGAAAATGGCATACAAGAAATAAAACAATAACAAACTTAGTAAGAAAAGTTAACGTTGTCTGTGAAAACTTAAGAGATACCTACTGATGCTACCTACTTCAAAAACATACCATACCATTGCGCCTTAACTCAAAAACATACCATACCATTGCGCCCTAACTAAAAAACATACCATACCACTGTGCCCTAATTCAAAACATAACATTACGCCCTAACCCAAATATTATCTAATGATGAGAAAAATACTTAATTACAGCTTCTTTTTGAATTTATTAAGTCTTTATCATCGATGGTGGCCGAAGGGTTTCGATTTTACCTTTTGTCCTGAGGGGCGGAGGTTCGAGCCCGGCGTGTACCAATAAGTCTTTTTCTTAATTTTCTTCTTTTTTCAAGTGCATTCATTATTCACACCACTGGCTATTGTGACGGAATGGTGAAGGAAAACATCGTGTGGAATTCTGCATACGTCAAAAAAAAAAATAGAAGTATGTGAATTCCACAATCTTTACTGTGCCCGCGTGTGGACTATGGCCCAAATCCCCCTTCGTGAAGAGTAGGCCGTGCCCCAACAGTAGGGACGTATGGGGTTGATAAGGAGTCGTGATTGCCTTACATTCAAAGAATGTGATATTTAAAAAAGCTGGTAAAGACTGAAAGGTAATGAAGTAAAAATGCAAATTTTATCAAGAACAGAAGTACTACGGAAATTGCTTTCTTGCGTGGGTCTTTACTTACTTTTATATTTCAAAAACAATAATAAGCTATGTTATATTTTAAAGTTTTGAAATATTTATATACATAACGACGCGTTTATTCCCGTTGTATTATTATAAAAAGACTTACACTTATAATACTTATGATGTCTAAGTACAAAAGTTTCAGTTTTATTGCTACAACCCCCTCCCCTCCCCCTTTCCCCCTTTTATACAAAGAAAACACCTAGACTCAAGACAAACACAAATGTCATTACGTCATTCCATTAGGTATAATAAACACTGTTTTTTATCTTACCAAATGTATACTTGCTGGTAATAAAATTCTTCTAGAACACTCGCGTGCAATCTTCATGTTTCAATACAATAAATACATTTTTTGTTATTTAAAGAAACGAGTCATGTACTCTAGTACTGCATTGCAGATTAGGACTTGCAATCCATAGGAGTATGAGGTTCAAGGATCATCGGAGAGAGGGATGTATCGGCACGTTTTTTGGCAGTATGATCTACATGACAGTACATTGTGTATTAAGGGTGGTAAGGAAAGAATTACTATCGAGTGGCTATTTAGGCTTTTAATGTCTCGAGTTTGTAACGCTGGTTTAACTTTCAACGAATAAGTAAATAAAATCACTAAAACACAATTGATATGGCGGGAATAGGAGTATAGACAGCGCACCGCTAGATTAAAAAGTTATTGGATTTTTGAAGGGTCGGCAACGCGCGAGTGATACCCCTGGAGTTACATGCGTCCATAGGCGGTGACCGCTTACCATCACGTGGACCGTGTACTTGTTTGCCACCTTATTGGTATTAAAAAAAAAAAAAAAAAAAAAAATTGTTACCTGCACTTAATGACACTGTTTACGAATAAGTTTGATGAAAAATATGTTTTGAAATAGAGTAAAATTTTAATAAAGGTTAAATATAGCAACGCATAGTCATTTACTTTGTTCCTTTCGTATTTTGCTATTCTAACAATCTGTGGTTTTAACATTAACCTTCTCTTTAATCTGATTGTTTTCTTATTTGTAAAGCTTTTCTGTATTTCTATCATTTTATTTTGTTAGATCAATTCAATGGAAATGATACACACTGTGTCTTTATTCCAGAACCATACGTTCTAGACCAAAGACTCATCATTATCAGTTTGCCTGATCCCCTCTGAGGGTTTTAGCTGATAGCTTTTGCTATTTCCTTCAATTTACCGTTTGACTGTTGATGGGCTAATGGCTTGCTTGATAGATATATTAATTACAAGCTCATTCCCTCGACTTTGTCCGCGTAATATTTTTTTTCTTTAAAAAGCTTTTAATTGTTTATGGTTAAACCTACAAAAAAAAATCAACATTCGCCTCCATTATTTTGCCCTCTATGTATGTTTATCTTAAATCGGGGCAACATGTCAATCTAAATTTTAACCCAAAGGCCAAGTACTTACCAATTTATGTATTTAGCCTAGAAAATTACGGATTTCCATTCCAAATATTTTCTAAGTGCTGGCCTACGCCTACAACAGTAGTAGTTATTTTCTGAACTGTGGTGACACTACTAGGAGTAGTTTGTGTAGTTAGCAGCGTTACCACCGACATCAGTACCAGGTTCAGAATCGAACTGAAACAGATCAAAAACGCGATTTCAGTACCATGTATGCCTACACACTAGCGCCAAGAGCAGTGTAAATCGAAACTAATTAAGACCAAAATATTTCATTACACTTTAAAACTTGAATTCAAAGTTCGATTAGGTTCTGTGTTTAGTTTTTACTGGTGTCAGAGTTTATTGACTCAATCAGTTTCTGTGTTTGGCCTACCTGGTCTCCGTCGACCCTCGTTCTCGTGTCGTCTTCGTTTCCGGGTTGTGTTAATGTTGACGGCGATGACATTTGAACAGTGATCTGTATCTGCTAATTATATATCCAGTTAATTGAAAATCTTCAACCTGCTTACTTTAAATAGATATGTGTTGATTTTAATCATTAATATTTAATTTAAAAAAAATTAATATGTGAAAAGTGTTTCATGCTACTGTAACTTTCAGGAACAGCGGCAACCAGTATTAAGAAGCAATAATTATATGACATTATATAACCTGTCTATTTTGTAGCATTGATCATTAAATTTAATTTTAATTATGCATTTGTTTTATACAATTTATTGTCTATCGTGATCGTAGATATTTATTCTGTATACCTAGTGAAGATATTTGGTATTAATGCGTATTTTACAAAATAATTACTTAGTACCTATTGGTCTAGGACCGGCTATCTTAGTCGCTGAATATCAAAAAGGTGCTGAATATTCGTTGTTTTATTGTAAAGAGTAGTTACATTAATTATGATTCAAGTTACCTAGGTTTGTCACAAAACACGCGGCAGGATTTCAGCCCTGGAGCCGACTGTCATACGATATTTTTTAACAGACTTGTAAAGAAAAATAAAAAATAAAACAACACAACACATGTTGTTTACGCAATGTAAACCTAGTGGCCAGCAAAGGTGGTAACTGCCTATATTTTGCTAAAATTTAATAAAATAACATTTCGCACTAGTGCAGAAAAGTAGTAAATTAAATAATTAAAAAACACGACTGCTGTTAAAAAAATCAACTTAACTTAACTTAAAAAAAGTAACCTTTTAATTGATACCTATATTGTAATAATGAGAAAAAATTTTAATATAAATAATTGACAATTTGCCATTGTTGTTATATCAATTTTAACTGCTATGTCACCCGGAATGGTGAAAGGATTCTAACACACACATCTAAATCGGCTCAGGCGTTTAGAACTTATGGTGGAACAAAGAATCGTACATACATACATACATGAACCCTGAAAACATTACACTCCTTTTTTTGGGCAGCACGCGTGTTTTAAGATGCATTATGAACCTAAAGCGGTACAAAAAGAACAAAGAACATATTCAATGAGCAAATGTATTGAAAATGTGATTTATAGATGTCTTGTTCTCCTCAATAGAGTAAAATAAATGAATTGTGTATCTTCAATGTTTCACCAAAAACTTCTATATTGATGATAGTATTTGTTTTGACAGCGGCCTTGCTTTTGCCAACTCCCATTCGTTCAAATTTTTCAAATTTTTTTCCATTCCATTTCAAATGAGTAAGCGTAGAGTTTTTGGAGATTCAAGCTATCGAGCTAGCTTAATCCCGCAACTACATCCGCGTGGACTTTTGGTAAAAAGAAAGCCTGTTCACATTTAGGGCATGTAATATCGGAAGGTTTTCAATTCCGATACTGATTTCCGATATTAGATTTTAATATCGGAATTCCGATACTAACATCGGAATTGAACATATTTTTCATAAAGTTGTATTAGATACAAGATGTTTTAAATTAATTTCTTTTTGTAATCAACATAAAAATATAACAACTTTTGTGATGATTAAACTATAAAAAAACATAACCCTAAAATCAATTTTGATAAATATATTTAAAAATAGCACAACCTTTGCACAAAATCTAAATTAAAAATACCTTCTAAAATAACTTCACTAAAATACTTAATAAAAAATGGTAAACAAATTAACAAGGGAATAAAACTACTAATCTTGTACTATTTATTTATTTTTAAGAAAACCACCTCTTTTCTTTATAATGCGTTCATAGAAACTCATCCACTCCGCTACTCTTCTGCTACTAATAAATAAAAAAAGCTCAAAATCATCTTAAAAAAATACAATTGGAAACAAATGGAACGAAATTTATTAACATTATGTTTATGTTTTTTAAGGGGAAACCTGATAGTGCATTCTCAATAAATTAAAGGCTTCTAGCATTTCAGCAAAAGCAAACTTCGGACAATACATCAACAATATCCAGCTGACGAAAAGCACGCTCACTTTCAACACTAAGGCAAAACTTATGTAAAATACAAACGCTCTGTATGCATATTATATATACACTAATCTTTCCTTCCGATTTTGTTGCATACAAGTTAATTATAATTTCAAAATGGTAAAAATTGGCGTCCACAGGCAAGGCCTTTCTTTTTTTCAGATTTTCTCAAATCTTTGGTCAAAAGTCATATCACACCTTTTAGTGGTTGGGTAATTACTTTAATCGGAAAGTAATAAAACTACCTCAACATAGTCTTTGTTTCTGTGACTCTGTTCTCCAGTGCTAACAGGGTTTGCATTATATTTGAAGTTTAGGACATGCATGCGCATTATATACTTTTTTACTCGTTGGTTTTATAAATTTGTCGACTTTTGAAGCCAATAGAAACTTTAAGAATAATAAAGGTAGGAATGGTACTACTGCTATTAATTGTCATCTATTGTATTGAGCTTTGGAAGTTAATAGCGAGATATGATTTAAGATAATGTTTTTTGCTTCTCAAGTTTACTGAACACGAATTTCAATATTGTGTATGCTATATACTATATATAATGTAGTAAGTCGTATTCGCGACACCAGTCAACAAATCTAGAGATTGCCCCCCTTCGACTCGGGGACAATAACTGACAAAGTTCGGAAGTCGAGCAAGGCGAGGCGACGTTGTACGAAGTGTAGATTTGCCTTTCAATACTCTCGTCCTCGCGTTTCGTTAGCAGTAGCGCCGACTCTATGGTGCCTGAGGGTGCTCGTGCCACCAAATGTTAAGTGTCTGCGGCGCTGAGCCCTAATATTCTATAGCTTTACTATGATTTCAGGGACTCGGCCGCCCCTAAGATTTTTTTAAGCAACGTACCTGTTCGTAGATAGTGTACTGGGTGCTGTATGACAGTTTGTAGGACTTTGGTGGAAGAAAGTACGAAAGCTGTAAAAGCATTCTGTAACTATTTAGCAGCTCAATAAGAAGGTAGTGAGACAACATCAAATTGCCCACACAACCGAGATTCCGATATTCATGCCCTATTCACATTACTTACGTTTCCCTACAAAATTATCGGGAATAGTCATGAAAATTTTCATCCCGTGTTTTTTACTCAAATAGATGATTTCTCAAATAGGTGTAACTAAGTTGCAACCTTAAGGCCAAGTACCAATATTTATAAATTTTACTTAAAAAATTACGAATTTCAATACAAACTTCTAAACCCAATTTTATCCAAGGAGATGATTTTTATAAAATCGTATATTAGTGCTAGCCTACCCTATAACAAAAATCTCTCAAAAATTTCAAGACCCTAGACCTAGTAGTTGGGGCTGTATAGATATACCAGTCAATCAGTCAGTTTATACTCTTTAATAAAGGTACATACATTTTGTCGTGCCAATATACCTATATAGATACAAGCACGTACCATGTAACGTTATATGTATATTGCGTAACAACGTGGAGCGGTGTTTGAATATTAAACATAACATTTGAAACTATTATGTTTAAATTAAATAGATAACAATTTCCGCATAACAAACTATTCTGTAGTTCATTTATGTTACACTAGCAGTTAGCCGCGACTCCGTCCGAGTGAACTTTTAAAAACGAGGAAGCTGTTAACTGTTGATGGTTTTACTCTAGTTTCATTTACAAAACATCGAAATTCTTAGTGAATCCTTGCGTAACATAAGGAAGCCACATACCAAATTTCTATATTCTATACCCAGTGGTTTGGTCTGTGCGTTGATATGTCATTGAACCCGTCAGTCAGTCACTTTTTTTTTATGGCCGAGGACCTAACACTGTGAAATTTGCTATAAAATACATAAATTTTATGTACCGGCAAAAGTAAACTGCATATAGTTTAGTGATGTCCGTACGTTAGTAGAGTGTTAGTCACAGCCTTATAATACAATTATGACGACATTTGACAGAAAGGTATCTAATGTGAACTACCACACAGTTCTTTACAGTGCAACAAACATTTCTGACCTTTTGATTTTGTATGTTTTGTCGTTAGTATCGTTGTAAGTTCGCACCATTTCAATTTAGTTTAGTTTTAATTTTTAGACGCCGGGACATAAAAGTTTGTTGCACTTTAATAAAGTTTTAAAAAAAAATTAAGGGTAGCTTTCCATAAACTGAACTGTGGTATGAAGTACGATAGGTGTTTTAAAATGCATTTGAGGTTTTAAAGAAACTTTTTTACAAGTCATAATATGGTTTCCAAAGTTCAAAAACTTGTGTCCCTCCCTTCTAGATTTTAAATCGGTAGTTCTCAAAATAAAAAAAAAAACAATAAATAATATGCAATAAAAAAATACTTTTTTCGCAATTTCTGGATATAGACAATAGGAATTTGGATAATTCATTTTGTTTAAGTTTCTAATTTTTGGCATAATTAAAATAAAAAAACCAAGTTGTGGAACACGTAATTCAAAATGCCAGTAGAGGATTATTATATAAGTCTCTATACATATACATACATACCTACCCTTAAAAGGTAATAAGTCGTGTCCGACCCATTTCTCTTGGCGATAATAAGTTTGTGCCGCAAGGGGCGAGGTGCAAAATTCACGAGCGGCCTCGCAGCCCAATGTAGTGGAAACGGGAGCTGAGCAGCTGATTTATGGCCGCCAACAGCCGCCATCTTGGGCGCAGGGTTTGCGCAAACCTGAAAGTTCAGCGCAACCTTTGCAAATGTCGAGGGAGCGGCGGCTTACAAAACTAGCAGCAAAATTGGTGGAAGGAAACCCTAATCGGTTGATGGTATAAGGCAGTCACGAGTCACGGGTGCACTGGCCCAAGGTCGAAGCCCTTGTTGAGGTATTTTGTAAAGTTTATTTACACAATAATATGATCAGTAAATACTTCATCCGTTATCAACAATTGCGGAATTAAGTTAAATGCTGTATCAGCACCAGGAAAAAAAAATATTTTTTGATATCTTAATTAGGTACCTACTTATCTACTTAATCAATAAAATTTCGAAAGTTTTACTTAATTTTTTTTTTATTAATTATTTTATATCAGTCTGATTTTTTGCTATCAGTGTTGCATTCCTGCGGCAACTTCATGATTACATATATTAATGAAGGATGATATATTGTAAGCAAGCAATAGAAGTAACTAAGGTTATAGTTATTTCTTCAAAAACTTTTAAATTTTCCTTAATAAAACAGGCTACATATATATGTTAATTCAGGGTTACACCATTTACCACCACAAATTGTAGCCACATTAGTTAAATTGAAGCGTGATGGAGTAAGTACCAAACGTATTCGGAAAAGATAGTTTTGGAACAAGGGGTTTCAAAGTCGGCATACCATAAGTTACTGACCGCAGTAACTGCTAGTACTGGGAATACATAACGTTGATGAGGAGGACGTTGAACCAACATTGATGAGACCCACATCGCATGAGCTTATTTCTTACCTTTTGGCAGACACCTATTTAGCAAAGCAGGTTAGATGTTTTTTTTTTTTTTAATTTTGTATCATTGTACTTGGAACAATGTAAATATCCCTTTATTCATAACATTACGCTTGCAAGAAGCAAGTGTCTCCATCTGTTAGACGGAGGTGTGTGCAAAACACCTTTCGAATACTTCCTTAAGGTAATGAATGTTTCTAGACATAGAGTCTCCTACAAGTTTACATAGCATATTCTGTGGGTAACGCAGAGTTGGGTGTGCGGCTACTGCAGACGAGTGTACTGTGACACCTCGGTTCCACTATCGCATTATGCAACTGTGACGAACGGGTGCATGAAACTTGAGATTGTGTTGTTTATTTCCTTCGGTACCCTGCGGTTCGGTTCAAGGTGAGCCGCCCGAGTTGGCCCGAGTGTGCCCGAGCCCACCCGAACTACCATCCGAATGCAGGCGATGGATGGCGTAAGCGTTTACAATGCTAATGTGTTTATTTTACTAATTATTCGCTTGTGAGTTGCGAAAAAAATGTATTTATGCAGATTATATTTGTCTGCGCGTCGACTTTATAATGCTTATTTTAATAATATTTGTAAATAAACGGTTAATGCAAAATATTGAAATATTTCGTTTACAAGTTTAGGAAATCACAAATTTATATACCTACATAGTAACATGTAGTAAAATTTCATAAACGAAACTCCCGTTCTACTACCTCTTGAACCTTGAAGTGTGGTATTACTACTAGGTATTTCTTAAACCTAATAGGATTTCTGCTACATACTTCCTAAATGCTTAAAGAGGGGTTACTTCTTCCTCTTAAACTTAACAGTGCAATTACTACGAGGTACGAGTATTTTTTAATCCTTGAAGTGGGGTTACTACCCCGGATGGGCTCTGTGGCTCAGTGGGTAATGAGCCGACTGCTAAATCAAGGGACGTGGGTTCGATTCCCGACTGGGTGTTTTCTACGTATAATATGTATGTATTTGCAAGAAAAAAATATTATATGTAATTGTATCCGTTGTCTGGTATCCATAGCACAAGCTTGCTTAGTTTGGGACATGTATAGCTCAAAGGCTAAAAGTACATATGGGATACTTTTTGTCCCATTAAAAAGCTCACACGCCAATAGTTTTTTCTGTCGATAATACCAAAAAAATGATTTTTCTCGGGTGATATGGAAAGTTATTCTTTTATTTAGCCACTGAGCAATATAGTAGCTGAAGGAACGAAGCTGGACATAAAATTCTTTTAGCTGCATCGAGAGGTCTCTAAGTAATATATTTTGCTTCGTTTGGGACCACGAGGCACTATTCCTTTACGACGTAACGGTTCAACAGGATGCCGTGAGTTCTGGGACCTGGGTAACTGAAGGAACAGAGAAAAATATAAAATACTTTCAATCCGATCTATCAAGGAGTTCTACGGAATTCCACGGTGATAATCGAATCCTTCAAAACATTCTAACTTATATATAACTACCAATGCTAAAGTTTGTTGGCTTTTTCATAGCGACGGATCAATGTAATTATTTGGATAAAGATAGTTCTTGGGTTCGAGAGCGAACAAAGCATCGACCGATTTCTGCGAATACGTTTGTTGCTCGTTCAAGCATCAAAGCTTCAATTTAACCAATGTTAAAAAAAAGTTGTCTTGTAGTGGTAAAAGGTGTTACCTTGAATTAACACATATACGTAGCCTGTTTTATTAAGGAAAATTAAGAAATTTTTGAAGGAATAACTTAACCATCATATATCATCCTTCATTACTACCTATAGGTTATCATGAAGTTGCCGCAGGAATGCAACACCGATAGCAAAATTTAGCACGCAGCCGGGGGCAGAAGCTGGTCTCAAAAAATTCAGAATGCTATAAAATAATTAAAAAGAAAAGTTCAGTAGAATTTTCGGAATTTAAGTTATTGTTTAAGTAGATAGATAACTAATTAAAATAGCAAAAAGTGTTTTATTAACTTTCCTGGTGCTGAAACAGCATTTAACTTAATTCCCCAATTGTTGTTATTAGATAAATCTGTACATATAATTGTGACACTAAATAAACTTTACAGAATACCCTAACAAGGGCTTCGACCTTGGGCTAGAGCACTCGTGACTCGTGACTGCCTTATACCATCAACCGATTAGGGTTTCCTGACACCAATTAAAAAACTGTTTCCTTTTAGTATTTTCAATTTCGCTCATACATACCGTGCCGGCAAACAAAGAAAAATGTTCGGAACATCGACCCCGGTATTTCTTATTGTGGCAACACATTTCCACAAATATTTTTTTAAATTTAAATATTTCGTTGCCCATACATTTTACACCGACCGGCATTTCCATTTTTAGCCTAATATGACTTATCTCTTTTGGCAGTTTAATAGATAGTGACTTGGGATGGACATAGGCTAGGTATATACTTAAAATGACAAGTGCAAATTGGGTTAACAGGATGCATTTATTGGGCTAAACCGCTGATTTTATTGAAATTTTATGAGGGGAGGAGAAAGGACATAGCTAGTTAGAAATACATCAAGTGTGAATCAAATTAGTGCAAAAAACATGACAAAACTACGGAAGTGTTCATTACTATTCCATGTCGACACCTGAATTTAACTCGGGCGAAGCTGCAGGCAAAACCTAGTATAAAGATAATGCAACAATAATCAAAGATTAGATCTTGATAGTATTCAAAACACAGTCTAGAAATAACCAGTTTAAACTCTAGTTTTAGAATAAATTACAATTAATTTCAATAACGATTCCGATAGCGTCGGGTACTAATTTATATTTTATTACAATCGAGAAAATGTTCAAATCAACTAGCTCTTACATTTCCATATTATTAAGCAAATATCTAAGAAAAGTATACTTATCTGGTATGTATGTAGTATAACTATTGGTGATTGAAATTCTTTCTACTGTTCTAAATGTCACTGTAACCTTCGTATGCTGCGATGCAAATTTATAGTACTCAAATTGCAGACATGATATGCACCTGGTTTGAATTAAAACTGCTGCGCCAGGCTTACGATCGAAAGGCTGAAGACCAGAGAAAAGACTGTTTAATTATGCAATAGGTAGGAGTATATACATATATATATGATATATAAATATATATATATTTATATTGATACCTCGTGTATCCGTGCGTTCGCCGACGAACCCGGGGACGTCCGCGTCATGTTAAGGAGCAGGCTCTATTAGGGGAGATCGTCGTCTGGGGCCGTTAGTACGTGCCGAGGTCGCCCAACAATAGTTTTTTGACCGTGCTGTGGTTATACAATTAGAAATTTGTAATTTCTTTTCAATAAACGTAGGTTTTGCATAGGACAACGGACGTAGATATTTGTGTACGATGGAACAAAATAAATAAAACTATTGTTTGCAAATGGGATGCAATAGAGATTATCGTAATATTGCAAAAACTGTTTTCTATAGTAGAGAAGACAGTTTTTGAGGTTCTGTGATTTCTTGTACCCGGTTTCATTCAGGAATCGAAAGCAGGTAACCCGGGTATACCCGGTTCCATCGCTTTTATTTAAATGCACTAAAAGGAAGAAAATAAACTTTTAATTGAATCAAAGGCATCAATTTATTACATTACACAATTTATGTGATATAAAAGCTTGTCGCGTGATTTACCGGTAATATATGATATTTGTGAAAGTCTGTGTCTGACTAATATGACGTTTGGCTTATTGACCTACTAAGTAGTGTTTTATCGATTTTTAAATTGTAATAATACTTCAGTCATTATGTCCAGCAGCGGACCAATATGAGCTGATACGATGAGTCCAGTTATTATAGTAATTTTCTGCAGAAAATGACACAGCAATTTTCTCGATAAAACCACAAAAGATAGTTCTAGCGGCATTTTCTGTAAAAAGTGTTTTTTTTTGCAATTTCGAAATTTTATTTATAACTTTATTTATTTTTTTGCTTTTTTCGTATCATATTGTACGAAATGAAAAAGCAGACATGTTTTCTAAGTTTAAGGTGCATGAAATACTTTAAATGCCAACATTGCTTTTTGTCTACTTTCGCTGACCTTGTACCTTTTACTTTTTATATTTTAGGCAAAATCCAAAAAAACTTACGTTATAAAGCAAAATTTTTAAGTTATTAAAAAAATTTAGAATTTAGACAATAAAATCTGCGGATACAAATTACTTACAGTTTCAGTCGAAACAGCTCACTATGCTACAAAATCCGGATATTCTGTCTGATCAAAATTGTTGAAATATAAGTAATGCGTACAACTTCCGCAGTGTACAATGCCTGCTGCGAGCCGTCGCGTTCGATCACATACACATATTTCATAATCAACGGCCCGAACAATACTCATATCTCATTTATTATTTATGTTTATTTATATCGTGTGTGCGGCATTACCGGCTGACAACCGGCACGCCGGCACAGATTTATTGCGCACGGTTCGATGGAACGCGCCCTGAATACTCACTTTGTACCAGACGAATATAATGTACATTGTATGAGAGATCCTTTTTGGGTTTAATGATGTGTAGTTAGCCTTTACATGGTACAATGCAAAACTTGGAGTGTATAGCTTTTGGTTTGAAAAATAGTAAGTAGCGGACCAGGGTTCGGTTTGATGAGGTGTTTGTGGTTCTACAACATATAATTATATGCACCGTTAGCGATGCCTGGACTGCGATGGTCTTTGACCAGCCCTCTTGACAGTCGATTGGTAACCAAAAAGAAAAGCTTGTGGATTACCACTTCTATGACAATCTTGTCCTGATTATAGCCTTACGGAGGGAGAGTACAACATGGATACGATATATCGAACAAATAATCGTGTCAATCTTCGCGGTACGATTACAAATCGCCACTAAAGATATATATATCTATGAAATTAGAATCTTTACATATTTTTATAATTTAGAAACAATAAGTTAACAATTGGTCAGTTTTTCCTTTTTCTTTTTTTGTCTTGAAAAGCAACGAAGACGATGTGACTAAAGAAGAATATCTCGACTGAAGACGATCCCAGGACGCCCAGCTACGCACGTCCTCTTGGCGTCCTGCTGCAGCTAACAGTCTGGGAACAGTGGTTGGAACGCAGGAACGAAGGAGTCATGGATTCCGACAAGAAAAAATAAATATACGCACTTCCTAAGCCTAATTTATTTAGTCTTCCAGGCTTCATAGGCAATTTAAACTAATTTTACATCTTCAAACGAGGCGTGGACGTCTTACTACATAATATACCGACCTAGTGTAGTAATGTACCATTTTACTATAATATATCCCATTTTACACTTACCAGGTGCTGGATTCTAAGGCATTTGTCCAAAATATAAAGAACTTTGAAACAGAGACCGCGAAGCGAACCTATCTACGTACCTATAGACTTCCCTATATCCAAAACATAACAAGTCGACAAAGAGACATACCATTTAACAATCATAAAAGTAACACTGACCTAATTAGGAACGTAACTAAATCGCTTACGAATTGTAATCAAATCCACTAGCTACCTGTCTTACTCACACTCAAAAACTAGACAAGGACAACAAGTTTCGTATAACATTGGTATAATTTTGGCACAGTCATCTGTTATCGCTTTATTATGTAATTTAATATTTCATATACATTGTTGCGTCACCCCATTTGTCTGGTAATATGTAAACTGACAGACGAACATACATACATACACATATATTAATAAATTATTCAAGGTCTGTAGACTTTGGTGTTAAAAAACCAGGTGCGAAATGTTTTTCTGTTTTGAGTTCAACACTGGTACCTGATTTCATTAGACACAGCACAATACCGGAACAAGAAAATTCGCAGGGGAAGTCACAGATGCTCAAGCAGTTGGCAAGCTGAAGTGACAATGGACAGGCTACGTCGATCGTCGAACAAAAAACTGAGCCGTGTGGAGACATATGGGGAAGACCTACGTTCAGCAGTGAATGTCTTTCGGTTGAGGCGTTGACGATTCAAAGGGAATCCTTCTTGCAAGCCATTGGATGGGAATTCTTACGTACAGTGCGGTTTCAGAGAAACTTCCTCCCAAGTATGCTTAGGTTGTGGAATTAATTCCCTGCCAAGGTTCTCTCTAAGGACTATAGAGTAGGGTTCTTTTAAGAAGTTATTAGATTTTTTAATGGTAACGCGCGAGTGATGCCCCAGGTGTTGCAAGCGTCCATAGGATGCGGTAGGTGAACGCTTACCGAAATGCGGACCGTTGCTTGTTTGCTACCTTAGTGGTATAAAAAAAAACACTGTGATTATGCCTACACTAGTTCCGAGACGCACAACATACTGACGACACGTGCCGCAAGCAACTTGTGTGTTTGTATGTTATTGTTCCGCTATCGAAATGCGGTTATAAATTAACGCCAGAGAATATATAGGGCAATTATGGTTTTGAATTATAATTGCCTTACGATGTTTACCCATTGTATAATTTACAATTAACAAATTTTTCCTTAATTATTTTTCCTATGAGGCTATAACATCATATGTATTGTATGTTGTTTGTATCTTTTTATGTTTTATTAAATTGCTAGAATAGTTTATTAACTTCCAGGATATTTTTTTTCTATGAATGGTAAATAATTTTTTTTCTATGAATGGTCGATTTGGAAAAGGAAAGTGGGGAATATTAAACACAGATTTTGATAATTATGACTAAGTATAATTATACCGAGGCGCAGTTGTCTCTATAGCACATCGGTATCTTGGCCCGGGTCTTATCTCGACAGCAATTTTATTTTCAAATACCTATTTGTGTATTCGCTTGGGTCTGATATTTTCTCTTAACACTCATAAAATAACAAAGAGCTTGTTAAAAATTATTGGCAGTTTGCCCCAAATCCTTAGCCAGCGATGGGTCGTGGGCCTGGCGACAAGGAGCGACCTCCAGCGGTCATCCAGCCGTTGACTCCATAACCGGCTTTTATAAATAATTCGGACATGTTTACGTGCATAACTTATTAGGGTATCTACTCTTCAGGAGCTCTTTTTATAGTAATTGGTTATGACCCAGCCCCGTTGGGTGTAGCGACCTTATCCCTGGGTAAAGGAGACAAATGCCATTTGTTTTGCATCTTTCGCCACTGCCATTATACCAAGTGCAGTGGAAAAACTTATCTGACCCGGTGGTCAAAAAACCAAACTGCAGTCGACATACTGAATTGGTGTGAACTTAAGGCGACACTAACGACTAGGCACACAACGCGCCACATTCCACCAAAGGTCATCGACACAAACCGAATGCAAGAAAAAAGTCGTTAAACAAACCTTCAACTGATAAAGTAATCACTATCAATTATTAGCATAGAATTTAATTACTAAACTTCTACGCATTGAAATGCAATAAAACCGTCGTTATAACTGAAAGAAACGCACTTTAACTCATTGTAATAACGTGTAAAATTGTGCGCAGGAGAGTAAGATTGGAATCAATGCATCCTTGGGTTAGGTCAGTAACTGTGGCCAGTGCGAGCGGGTGCAAGATGCACTGCATCTACTTGCTAAATATTCTATCAAAATGTATAATTAATTCAACCAAATCAGTTTTTTACTTAATTGACTAAGAATTTTGAAAGTATTTGAGGTCATCGTGAATTACGTAATAATAATACCTGCGTAGTAACTCTATAACTAAATTTTGACTTGAATAATAATATGTCTTATTTTATAATGTGCATGAATAAAAAACACAGTGCAAACTTTTCTGGCCTTTTGACTTTCGTTGTTTAGGTTATTGGTTAAGGGTGGTTACTTTTACCAGAAACCCGAATCAAAACTTACAGATATGTTCTAAAAACAATACAAATCGATGTGAAAATAGAATTGAAGATATCTAGTGGCAGCGCTAATGTCCAATATACCCATAAATGCCTTAAGAGATGAGCAACAAAATTCCGTATTTTTTGCAAATTTCGCTCATTCATCAAAAAAACTACCTAAATATGACATCTTCAAACGCATAATTAAGTACCATAATTCTATCCATTCATTTTTTCTGTTCAATTGCATTTTTATTAGTAATATTAATATTTCTCGACAACACATTTTTTATTGTTTGGCTATCATCGAAATCATATTATGAGTGTTTTATAAACATCACAAATCGATTTTAAACTATCGATATCATAAGCGATGTTTTGGCAACATCGGCCTTCCCTATCATCGGTACACCCTAGCGGTCTAGACCTGCTGAGACTACACTACTAAGTACCTGCATTTTTGTGCTGCTCAAACTCCAGGTTTCTCGATAAAGTTATATGAATAATATAATCTTTGGCTTAATTAAGCGGCAAAGAAACACTGTTTTGCAATTTTAACATAACATTATCTATTGACACAAGTTTTACATATATATTACGGAAAATAAATTTCAAATACGGTTTCAAGGTATAAAATGCTAAGTTAACTCAAGGTTGGTATACATTTACTTTGGTAGAAGGAAAGGAGGTTTAGAAAAAAATACTGGTAGGTATAGCCTGTGAAAAAACTGGCGTACTTACATGTGTACCTAGTAGCGTAGCATATCTGTTCAATGCTCATTGACCTTGTGACTCACAAAGCCATGATGTAGGAAGAAATAAAAAAAAGAAAAGAAAAGCAAAAAAGATAACTTATACAAAAAACTAGTTACATAGGCTATTCGAAACCAACTGCCTTTACGGGACTAGCTTTATCTACGGGGAACAGTCTCGAGCTATTCAAAATCTGGAATTCGAGACAATAATGTATGTAAGTCTAACTTACCTCTCGAAACCCATGAATGTACTTGCATACATTTTTCTCTCGAATTCCAGAGTCCCAACAGCTCGAGACTCCAGGGCGGATCCTGAACATAAGATTTAGGTATTTTAGGATTTAGGATTAGGATTAGGATTTTACTATTTAGAATTAAGGTATTTTTTGAATCTGCACACGTAAGTTACCCAATCTACCTAGCTCGTGCAGTTTTTGAATAATTAAATATGCAACCCCAAGTAACCCAATAGACCCAGCTCATGCATTATCATTCAGTTATATATTTTAAAAAATGTTACAATTCATTTCTTCCTCGGCTGTTCTTAGGATGGCCCGCTGGATCCGCCCCTGTTGAGACTGTTCCCAAGGTCCAAGGTCTCACAACCAAAGAGCGTGCACAGTGCAATGTTTACACAAGCAATTTCGAGTTCATTTCGCCCATATTGCATCTCTATTCTGATTCAAGCTACTATACCTAATTGTTACGTAAAGATAAAGGTTACCAATGACAAGCATTATTTAAAATTTCTCGCATCTAGATGGAATAGTTTCCAAGATAAGATATTCCAACTCAGCTAGACCTTTGAAACATGGTACCTGTGTACAAAGTATGACAATAACTAGAGATCGAATCAGGTCATTTACCACTTTACAGCACAATGACCCGATTCGATCTTGGCCAATTTTGTGTGGCGGGCGATTCGCATTTATAAGGGGCGTTTTGTTGACAAGCATTTTACGCATTTAATGCGCTCAATGCTGTCTATGCGCACATTCGATCGTTCTGTTAACCGCATTCGACGCATTGGTTGCTCATGCTCGCGAGGTAGAGGAGTGGATGCGCTGTCAAATAGTGAAGGGTCATATTGTTTGTTTACATTTGGTGTACAGAACGATTTTAATGCCTTTGCGATGTCATAACTCTCAATTCCGTCAATAGAACGCACCTTTAATATCGATTGTATAGATGGTTTTATAAAACGAAATTTACAATAAACTAACTGACCAATTCACAGATTTAAAGTGGTCAGTTATTATAAATGTAAGCTTGGATCTTTGAAAAGCTATCCACAATTATCAGTTTATAATAATAAAAAACTACCATTACTGCGGAACCCTTAGCTAATGCGTGTACGACACGCACTTGAAATTTTTGTAAATAGATATTTGAATTTGTTCTTTTTCTAATTTAAATAAATACAAATGTTCCACAAATCGCTTACTTTTTGCAAAAAAAATTGTCGCTACTGTTCACTTAGCTAAATTTTACCTTAAGGTAATACGAACGCTTATTTTAGTTCAACATCACGCCACTAGCGAAGCGAACTATAGCGGGGTCAATACAGGTGGCTTGGCTACAGGTTTCGCCATTGCGGTGCAGGTTGCGCGGGCGGCAGGCGGCCTCGCTTCGGCCTTCTACACTGAACAAATACACCATTAACAATAACAACATGGATATTGGTTTGTTATCTACCGTTTTAGCTCTGTCTGAATTTGACCTACTTCGTTCAACCATTCGTAAAATATCTGTTGAAAAAAGTATACTTTATGAGTGAGTAATTCTAGACGATATTCTATGGCTATGTTCCAAACCACGCCGAGTAATTATCGCACGGTAAAGTTGAAAAATCAATTCGTTCTGGAACGAGTGTTTGACAGTTAATTTTTACACTGACAGGAGTGAATTTCAACCTTTTCTATGGCAGTGTAAAGAATTCAACTTAACAGTTGGAAAATTACTCTACCCCGGGCGTCCCAAAACCACTTTTTTAAAACTTCCTCGTTGCGATTAAGAACGCACCCTATGAAGTAAGATTTCAAAAATAATGTTCTGGTAGCAATTTATTCGGAATGGGAAGGCAATGGAGATTTTTATGAATTACGCTGAAATGAAATCATTCCAGGTGTACTCTTATACTGAAAATAATGTTGAGTTATTCCTAATTGCCTCATCTCGCATCGGACGCCAGAGTAACGTGGTTGTCTCGGGATCTCGTGATCTAAAGTAATCGCAGTGAACTATTACTAGTATGCACCTAGTTTTCGCAGGCTGGTATGCTTACACATAAATGTAGAAGTGCTCCTTTTGGGCAGTTTTGTAAGAAAAGAGGTTTAAAAAATCATAGAATATCACAACGTTGGCAGTGCACACGTTGCACCGAAAAAGATATGAACTTTTTTTTTTCTTATATCGAGGCCACACACAACGCACTAGCGAGATGCTTTGCAAGCACATTGCTTCGCTGTCGGTAAACTCTTGCACATCAAAGCGTTTTATCGCGATGTACTACGCTTGTGTGGCCACACACCACAACACACTTTAGTCGGCCCACAAACACCGGGCGTAGCGGACGTGCAAAAAAGGGTTTGCGACCTATTTTCGACATGGATCGGCAACGAAAGATTTTGGAATTTTTAAGCAATTACTCCTTCGCAGCCTAGTTGGTAGTGCGGTCAGAAGGTGTGGGTATGACATAATATAAACATTTGTGTTTGTCTTGAGTCTGAGTGTATTTATGTATGATATGTATGTTTTAACAAAAAAAAAGTAATATTTATGACTTTGTTTCTGTTGTTTGGTACCTATCCATAACACAAGCTTTGCTTACTTTGGGACTGTACACAGACGGCGCTGTGTGTAATGTCCAAAAATATTTATTTATTTATTACAAGTCTGAGCCAATATTGTGGAACCCAAAAGATGTTGGCCACAAGAGAAAGGCTTTTAACTGACACAATAAAAAATAATATTCGCTGCGATATAGTACAAAGCTACAGCGGCGTCCTTTTTGTGTTTGGCGTATTGGCGTTTGTTTATCGCGATAAATTTCATAAGACGCAGTGTGGCCGAGCACCTTCGCCTTAGGCCGAAGGCAAAGTTTCTTCGCACACATGTTATCGCGATGTGTGAGGCCTAGGCTTAATAACAAGAAGTGATGCCTAATAGTTTATAAATGGTGTAAGGGACATCGTGACGAAAACTGAAACCATGAGTTAAGTACATGATTCTGAACCTTATAGCGTTGGAATTTTACGTCGTTCTTTTCATAATTTTTATGTATTTTTTTGGCGTTTTTTTTATTGATAATGACTATTACGGTGTATCACAACCCCATTTTAACTAAAAAAGTGATAAAAAACAATAAGTTTATTATTTGCACCTGAAACTGCAATGTAAATCAAATTTAAAGCTGTTACGTACGCTAAAAATAAATTCTTGAGTTAGGTCAACGTACCTACACAACAGCACACAATAGCACTGACCTCTAGAGGTCAGTGACATAATAGGCACAAGCTCACACCGCGGCAAAGATAAAGCAGTAGGCATCGATGTGCGGCTATACCTACATTCTGAGTCCGCGCGCACGTTTTGTTTTTATACCTACCTTCTATGACGTGGTGAAGTAGAAACGTTTACAATACATTGCGCGCTTTCACACGATACAAAAATGACAAAAACTATAATTTACCATTTCCGAGATACTCTGTTTTGTCATTTTTTTATAAACTGAAAATGCTACTTTTTGCCAAAGTTTTTGTCACGATGTCCTATACACGGTGTATAAGTGAAATTTTGGGCAGTAACGCAGTAGACAACAGTTAAAGAACATTTTTTGCTTGGTATGTAATTTCAATTGAGGTATAATTTCTTAATAGTTTAACATTTTATTTATTGGTGTAAGTGCCGAATCCCGAGAAAGAAAAATCCTACTACTGAGCACAGTAATAAAAAAAAAGAAAGTATTAGACAGATATAAAATTGTGATGTATAGGTGTTATATTTTTATTTTGATATTGCGGACTTGTTTCTAGTGATATTTTGATATTGCGGTCTTGTTTATATTGATATTTTGATATTGAGGACTTGTTTATATTGGTATTTCAGACTTGTTTATGTTGATATTTTGATATTTCGTACTTGTTTATATTGAAATTTTGATATTGCGGACTTGTTTATTAACAATATTTTGATTTTGATATTGCGGACTTGTTTATTAACATTATTTTTATTTTGTTATGGCGTACTTGTTCAATAATATTATTTTAGCATTGGTCACTTCTTTATAATTATTAAAGTTTAAAAAAATCGGATTTAAAATTTGAATTGCATTTCAAAGTGGATTTCATTAAGATGTTTTTGTATCGTATTTGGTCACGGTTTCACCCGCGAAAAAATCAGTATTGCCGTACGGTTTATTCTACCAAATAATGCTACGGAGAATCACGTTGTGACGCGAAAAGAAAGTTCCCCCTCGATTATTTCAGTGGGAACCCTCGATCAAGGAAAAATAGAGACCCTTGTCCTTTTACATCCCTCGAGCTATACCTGTACCAAAAATCAAGTCACTTCCTTTCTTTTTTGTAAAGTAAAGAAATAATAAATTCCCGTGGGAACTCTCGATAGGGATGAATCCTATGTCTGTCCCTCCAACTATCTCTGTGCTTAAAAAAGGTCAATTGGATACTCCGTTGTTACTAAGTATAACAAACAAACAAAGTTTCACATTTATATAGTAGTAAAGATTAGGGTTCCCTGGAAACCCGAGACTCTTGCTTGACACATAAAATAAACCATGAATTTATTTAATCGTTTACTGTCAAAATGTAACCCAAATATTAGGTAGGTATGTCGAATGGTTTTTGAACTCAGGTTTCTAATTCTCAAAATCCAAAATTCTATAGTAGAACTTAATTGGTAAACATCATAAAATTACAAAATGCCATGATGATAAATCTAGCCTGAAGGCAATAAAAATAAACAGAATTATCCCTATTAGAGATGCCATCGCGTGTAAAATAAAATAATTAAACAAAATATCCTGTTAATTTAAATACCCTTAACTGTCACAATTTGATGTTTTATTTTCTAGAAACCTATTAGATCACAAAGTGTTAACTAAGTTCAAACGAGTAAATGAGGTAATTACAATGCTGATGCGAAGTGACGCAGAACTCTTCACTCTAAGTTGGTTTCTGCAGATGTTTATTGCAACTTCGCAATCTCTCCTCTGTTAATATGCGAGCGTATTCCCGCGACTTCATTTGCGTAAACTTTTAAATAAAAAGAAAGTTTTTAACTGTTTCATCGTTTCTACCTACAAAAATATCGAAATCACAATACGATTTCTATCGCCTAGAAATGGCCGTATTTCGGCCGATTTTTTTAATGCGTTGAATTAGAAGCTTGCCTTTTTTACAGCTTCAAGGGACCGTAAACCTTAGTATTGGATCTTGATTTGAACTTGAAACCTTCACGCGGTTTTGAGACCAGACAGAAAGACGGACAACAAAGTCATCCTATAATGGTACCATTGTTTTTGAGGCACGGAACCCGAACAATAAGCAACTTACAAAATCCGCTCTCTCTATCTCTATTATATTAATATAGATTTGTCAGGAGCGGCGATTGAACTGGTTAACAACTCGCAAAGGCAATTTAATAATAATTATGGTTTCCGCCATTTAGGTATAGTTAACACATAAAAGAGATAAAGGCCACGACTTTTACGACGGGTAGGCACACCAATAAAACTGTTATCTGCATACTATATATTTTAATATATGTCAGCATAGGTAATTGTTTAGGATGAGCTTGTAGCCCAGTGACATTCGTCTTTTTTTTTATACCAACAAGGAGGCCAACAAGCACTGTACGCGACCGTTTCGGTTCTAAAGTGTGAAAAAGAATTCCCTGCCGAAAGCGAGCGGTGCGATGGTAGAAAGTAGCTGAGGGCATTATTTCGAACAATTCCTTAGAACACATCACATTGTACAAGCGGTAGAACACACACAGGGAGACAAAATCTCTTCTCAGACTTAAGGGCTCGATACGGCAAGTGAGTTTGGGATCGTCGACAATTCTCACAACCCGTCGTTGAACCGAGACAAAAGGGCCAAGTTGGTATCCGGGTGCGTCCGCCCAGATATAGCAGCACTACTCCATATGGGGCCAAACTTGCGACTTGTAAACAGCAGCCTTTGCCCCGATGTGAAGTACTACTTCGCTCTGTTAAATGGATAGTAGGGGTCTACATCTCTGGCCTAACCAAACCCCCTATTTTACTTGTTATCTGTTCTTTATTAGAGAGGAGAAATTATTTAACTTATCACTTTGTTTTTGCCAGCCGGCACGCCCGCGCTAAATTTGGTTGTGGGTGTGTGATTCCTTCGGCAACTCCTTAAATATACTAAGGAAGTTCGCTGTAAGAAAGCTCTAGCTGTAGCTATAGTTCATTCACGTGAAATTTGGCTGTAATTGTTCCTAAGGGAACCTCTGAATTTTCCAGGATAATGAGTAACCTATGTTCTCTAGCCGTTGCTATAGTTCATTCACGTGAAATTTGGCTGTAGTTGTTCCTAAGGGAACCTCTGAATTTTCCAGGATAATGAGTAACCTATGTTCTCTAGCCGTTGCTTAAACTGTACCAAATTTCAGCTCAATTAGATGCTCAGTTGTGACGTGAAGTAAGGACAAACTAACAAACAAACAAACAAACAAACTCACTTTCGCATTTATAATATTAATCTAGATAATACTAATAAGTATTTAATATTGTTTACAAAGTCTCTAAGTGACAACATTAGCAATGAGGAATCTGGGTGGAGAACCATAGTTAGGTGCTATATCACCAATATGAAACCAATGCGCAGTTTCCAGCCTAATGCGATGTTCTTCTTTCTAGAAAGATCTACATTCGATGAAGTGGATAATCTATCTATTTATCTAATATCTTTAAACGAGCAATTCTTGTATATATGTATATATATATATATATATATATTTTCGATCTCGGAAACGGTTCCAACGATTTTCATAAAATTTAGTACACAGGGGGTTTCGGTGGCGTTAAATCGATCTAGCTAGGTTTCATTTGTAGAAAACGTCGTTATATCCGTGTAATCAGGCAATGATAAACTGAAAAATATGACCCTTCCTGACATCTATTGGAGAATAGTAATACTATTCTTTTTGGCGTTAAATGGCGTTGTTAAAGAAAAGAGCAAAGCTCGGTCCGCAGATACTATGTTTAGAATGGAAACGGGGATGCCGACAGACTAAGCGTGTAATGTCCTCCTGCCACAGGCTAGAGTACCCAACACAGCCAAACGAGGTGGGTGACTGAAGGAGGAAGGAATGATACTGTAAGATCTGGGGATATAGACTAGGCTTATATCCAAGAAATATGAGACGCTGAAATCATGATGGAATTATCTTACTTTTTAATTTATTAATTACCTACTAAGTTATAAATTTGTTCGCTAAATTAATAGTTTTCAATACTATTTTATTTTGGTAATATAGTTTGTACAAGTGTCTTCGAAACATTTTGGCTTTAAAAACAAGTAAATTTTACAGTTACGCAATTATGTGTTTTGTTGCATTAACATTAAAAATGTAAATTGGGTGAAAGAGGTAAAGGGTGATGTAATCGCCCAAGCAGTCACTGGGTCTTCCACTCAGCTAGAAATGCTACTTTGTTAATACAATTACATTAATTTATTCTTTCTCCGTCTCTTCAACTATATCTGTGCCAAATTTTAGCTTAGCTGGATGTTTAGTTGCTTCAGTCAGTAAAGAGAGGACAAACCAACCAAAAAAACTCACTTTCGCATTATAATATTAATATGAATAAGAGGACTGGTCGATTTTTAGGATTCCGTAGTCAACAAGGTACCTTAATAGCTTCGCCTTGTCCGTCCGTCTGTCTGTCTGTCCGCGGCTTAGCTCAGAGACCATTAGTACAAGAAAGCTGTAATTTAGCACGAGTATACATATTTATTAGGCCGACATAGTGGTTCTATTAAATTTTGAAAAAAAGGGGAGGTATCCAAAATATTAAGCTTTAAAGTGCAAATTT
Source organism: Apoda limacodes (assembly GCA_946406115.1). Taxonomy (NCBI): domain Eukaryota; kingdom Metazoa; phylum Arthropoda; class Insecta; order Lepidoptera; family Limacodidae; genus Apoda; species Apoda limacodes. Next base: position 12,646,104 of record OX291543.1, on the reverse strand, counting down.
TTGATGGCTGGAGCTTAGCTAAGTTACTTTCTCAGCCTTCAAGCTTGGTCATCATTCCAGCCCTTGCTGTCCTAGATGGCCTAGGCACTACGCCGCGCTTTCGGCCATCATCAACACTGCCAACAACGCCGTCATAACAGACCGCGGCAGTAATGTACTACATTAATAACTGCTGTATCACTACATTACTTTGCTTTCAGTTTAGTTCTTTTGTGTATGCTTTGTTGGTTATTCTTAATCAATAAATAAATAAGAAAGCTCATATTTTATCCTGGAGATTGCAGCATGTAGCCCCTTACGAGGAGCAAAACCGAGACGATGTACATAAATATGCTTTTCGACAGTCATTATACACCGTCTCGCTCGCGAGTTCGACGGCTTCAGGCCTTCTCTTTCTTTCTTACCAGCTTGTTGACCGGTTTCCAAAGTGGCTATAGTTACAAAGACCACATAAAATGCTACGAGAGGTTATATAGAAATCCTAGAAGTATAATCGCCCCCTATCCTTAGTGAATATAGACTTAGAAAAAGCTTTTGATTCTGTGAAGACATGGGTATGGCCACAGGGTCTTTAGATATTCTAAATCGACCATCTGTGTTGTGAAGTGTTAAGGTGCTTGTACGATTATACCACTGTACCAACTTGGACCGATTTTTAGAGACCGCAAGTAGCGACAATTTTTAGGCGGGAAAAAAAAAGTTTGCTAAAGGCGCCAGCACAGAAGAAAATCGGAAAGACCAGAGCATATACTCATATGTAATGTAACCGATGGGGAAGAAAGGTTCTCGAGTGGCGACTTTGAATGGAAAGACGCAGCGTGGGAGCTCAGGATCGACCATTGTGGAGACATATGGGGGAGACCTAAGTTCAGCAGTGGACGGCTTCCGGCTGAAGTGACGATGTATTGTATTTTAATATTTAGTGTTGATATACATCTTTATGTTAAGGCCATTAATAATGAAAAAATTTAATTTATGCTTCAAACAACATAGCACGATGTATTCGGAAAAAGGCCTTTGTAATCGGAAAAAATAGCGCGGAAAATATACGCGGAGTGTGATTAATTTAATATTTTCCGACGTGACTCACATCCTTTGTGTTCCGCTTTGCAAATAATAATTGTGTTTTGATATAAGAGGTACAGTGCACCAATTTATGTGTAGCTGTAAAACGGGCTGTTACATAAAATATTGAGTAAGGAAAGTAAACTTATATTAACCTAACCTATTTTCTTTTAACATTTTTGTATTAAAATTTTAATTTAATGTTTACTGATGCTGTTATTGTTCCCCGTCATTTTTTAGGGTTCCGTACTTCAAAAGGAAAAAATGGAACCCTTATAGGATCACTTTGTTGTTCGTCCGTCCATCCGTCTGTCAAGACCCTTTTTCTCAGGAATGCGTGGAGTTATCAAGCTACAATTTATATCAAATACTCAGGTCTACTGTCCCTTGGAGCTGTGAAAAAATCAAACTTCTAAGCCAACGCAATCAAAAGATACAGCCGTTTATGCCGCAAATTTTCGAAACTCGCAAGGGAAACCAAACCTACAGGGTACTTCCCGTGAACTCAGAATCTTGAAATTTTATACGAAGCAACGTCTTATTGTACAGATAAAGGAAAAATTGCGAAAACCGTTAATTTTTAGATACATCATATGTATAATAAAAATATTTTTACTAATATACAGCAACATATAATAAGTAACCCACGGTGCGCGAGCCAGACTCCCACTTGGCCGGTTTTTTTAAGTATTATTAGTTCCCAGTGAAGCCTTTAAAATTAATATAACTCTAGCTTCCATATTCTTAAAGGCAACTGACATAAGGTGTTCCCATTTAGTGTCGTTTACCCTAGTAGCGAACAGTTGCGTGTACTCAAGTGTACTCCACATATTTGTGCATCGTTCGATTTTTGTTTGAGCACGGCCCGCGCCTGGTGAGGTGCTGTGCCACATGTGGACATGACTAACCGCAAATATTACTATTGTTAGGGTAAAGAAAGAGTCGTACAAACAATATGAACTACTGTAAACGTTTTTTATTTAATAGCAGATTGCTTTAATCAGTATTCAACCACAGCCTAAACGTCGAGGCAGTCATGGCGCCATGACAAAATGTATGACTGACTAGCTGGTGAGGACCCGACTAGGTATATGTGACGACATGAGGTAGTCGGGTGCGGTCACCCTCGTCTCGCTGCGCACTGCGCAATTATTGTTACAATTGTGATACTACTATGAGTACTACCTACTGATTTTTAACAGTGCTGGGCGTTTTTGTTGCCGGCCACTGACTAGGAACTTACTTAAATTAATTTACTTTCGGGGTTCTGTATGAACTGTACCGGTCCATGATATGCCTACAAAAATATATATATCTAGGTATGTATGTAAATCGATCGTCACGGTTTCTTCCTCCGCAAAGGGGAACCGGTGGCTGGACGCACAACAGACTCTCAAGACCAGAGATAAAATAATATACCCCCTTTGCCATGTTCATGACGAACTGTAAGAAGGTATAAGACATAATTACACAGGCTGTATAAAAATATTTTTACATGTGGTTTTTTATACCACCAAGAAATCCCACCGTATACCGCAGCCGATGTACCAAGGACTGAATACCGGTATGAATATGGGTACAGTTATTTTATATATATGCCTTCATACCTTTATACCTATTTAGGTAATATAAACTGATATTATTGATAGCCTTATTGATTAAAATACTGATACGCCACGTGCACCCTTGTTCTCAACATTTCAGTACAGAAATAAAATAACTGAAATATATCGGTACAGAAATTCGTCCCATGTGGATTTCCAATACTGATATTATTACTGGTAGGTACTATAAAGATATTTTTATACCGATATCTAGTCCCTCACCGCACTCGTTCTACTCGTACAAGTTCTTGCAGTAGAATGCTGACTGGTAAGATGCTGGAACGTAACGAAATGGAACGGGTTAAATGTAGAAAGGGAATATATTTTGGTACAGAAATTCTTCCGGTACTAAATTTCAGTACTAATATTATTGCTATAAAATGCAAATAGTTCTACACCGATACCTAGTCCCTACTTGGAACACCAGGGTCATAACTTAGACGATAATGCCTCAGCCGTTATATGCCACGCGCTGGGTTAGTGCGTGTGGGCAGCTTGTAGCCGCTTGACTGTTAGAGTTTTCAAGCCACCCATAAGGCTTCTAACTTAGCTTACCTGCATGCAATATGCATTTGACAACAGCCAGGAATGACGGCTTAACGTACCCTCCAAAACACGAACGTGCTCAAAAAAAATGCTACAACGAGATCACCCATCCAGATACGAAACACTGACCATGCTCGACGTTGCTTAACTTCGAATATCGTTTCCGATATACTAATGTAGCTGGGCCATGTAGGTTATACTGCTCCGTTATTAAAGTCAGTTAAAATCGTCTATCGGACTGACTGACTGACTGTGACATAATATCTGGAGAATTGTAAGAATTAAAAATATCCAGTAGATAAACAAAGGTAAATACCTACATCGAGTCGGGGCGACAAGCGACATGACGCTCGGCACGTAGCGTTGGTGCACCAGACACAGTACACGCACTCAACAGTAACCTACAGTAACATTTTTTTTTTTTTTTTTTTTTTTTATACCATTAAGGTGGCAAACAAGCACACGGTCCGTCTGATGGTAAGCGGTCACCGTGGCCTATGGACTCTTGTTACACCAGGGGTATCACTCGCGCGTTGCCGACCCTTCAAAAATCCAATAACTTCTTTCTTGAAGAACCCCATACTCATTCCGGAACCCAAGCGTTCGCGGGAGGAAGTTTCTAACGGCTGTATCGCACTGTATGCGACCATTTCGGTTATAAAGTGTACATAATACGGCCCCCACAGACTGATAGCAACCGACTTTACCGATGTATCATGAAATACGCTAACACCATAAATAAATAGGGCTACCACCATGAAGTCGAACTTCAGTGACAGATTGTTTAGTGTTTCTGGAATACTAGAAATAAACAAAAAAATGTTATGCTGAAGTTAGGGCCTGACCAAATAAAGCCAAAAAAATCATTTATGGAAAGCGGTGTAAAATGTTATAATAAGTTAACTGTAGAAAATGTTAATTTAGGTGACAAACAGTTTCAATTTATATTAAACATCTGCTATGTAAGAAAGAATATTATAATGTAGATGAATATATAAATAACAAAAGTTTATTGCCTAGTATATAATAAGGTATATAATATATAATAATGCAAAATAAATATTAGTTTTTCTTTTCAGTAACACCTTCTCTCAGACAACATTGTAAACCTGTGCTAGTAAATAATTTACGTAGATTGATTGATTTTACAATCTCAGTTGGAATGTATTGACTTTGTCGTAAATTTTATAGTGGTCGGTGTGTTAACGACCAGATGATGCACCCTGTGCAGTAATCCACCACTGGTGTTGCTATACTTTTTTAAATTTCCTATTTTATTCTCCTTAGTGACTTTTTCAAAATTAATTAATTTACGTTACACGTCCATCCAACAATTTAATCGGTGCAGTTGATTCAGAGCAGATTTCCGACTTTTTTTTTAATCAGAAACGGTATCCTAAAAATAAACCATAATTCCAACCCATATTAAGGATAAAATTATAGGCCGTTTTTCATCATTACCAAGCGATAATTATTCGGCGGGATTTAGAACATATATAGCCTAAATTGCAACGCGACTCAGAAGGAACGTGCCTTTTGTCGCCTTCTTTGTATATACTTAAATGTAATTGTATACATCGTCCCAACTTAAATAATGGTTGTTTGCCAAAAGGACTTTATTTTACATGTACCTATCTATATAGGTTAGTAACTTCCGGCCAAAGATTAGTCTTGGAAACCACTTTGGTTTACTCCTTCTAGGTAAAAGTAAAAATCCTTCTAGGTAAGCCTGATATACTATTAATAGAACTGGCTCCTACCATATACCCTGTTTGGGCCCGGCGATATCTATGTAAGTAATTGGATTGTACACACGATTGAAACCAGTTTTATCCGGTTACACCGACCTACTTTACTATCTTCCTTTTTGCAAGCTCTTCCACTACCAACAAACAAAAGGAAACTTTAATTTCATATATTAAAGTTGTATTTCATTTGATAAAATATCCAAGGCTTAAGACTGTTCGATGTTCAGTACTAATTTATTCAAATAATATAGTTGTTGTGTTAAAGTAAATGCAATGTGGAGGCCGGGGCTCGTCTGATTTAGTTATCGATGTAATATTAGGTATTGTAGCTGATACCTAGGTATGTACTGGTACTGACGCAAATGGATCGGCTTTTATTGCTCTTAATATGGATGCTATTAATTACTTATATCGACTTATGCCCTTTTTAACCGATTTAAAAACAAGGTTAATGATTGCACTTGATTGTTTTGTCTTTGTTTAAACATTAAACGCTTAGCGACAACAAGTATTGGCAATATCGTTGGGACTTTTGATTATAAGATAGATTCGATAGTAGTTGTTAAGAGGGGGTGTAAAGGTAAATTGCCCATGGTAAAATTAAATTTTCAATATGTAAATTTAGTAAAATAACATAGATATACAAGATTATAATTCCAATGTATGTTTGTAGCAAAAAAATAATATAACAAAATTATAATTACTTTTAGCCGACTTTTGATTTATATATATATAATTGAGATTCGTAATAGAAAAGTTCGTATATTATTGCTTAATACAAAACCTAAGACTGTTGTCAGCAAATTTTTAATATAAATAATAATATTCGAGTTATTAATATTCAATGCCTTTTGCTCATACTGCGTTCAAATTCAAATTATGCGTTGTATGCAAAATTTTGCTGTCTTTACGCCCCCACTTAAGGCGCAGATTGAGGATTCTTACTCAGAATATTAATATATGCAGTCCGATAGTCGGATCCAAAGATGACTTATACGTCGGATCTCCCTTTCTACCTCACACTCTGAGGGTCTTTGTCCTTATTCTTGAAGTACTTACATTGTTTGTTTACATCACTGACTTTTCTGTGAAGCAAAACGTTGTGAGGAAACCTGCATATGACAAAAAGACTATATACTCAGTATGTGAAGTCCACAACACACTGTGGACCCGTGTGATGGACAATGGCCCAAACCGCCATCACCCAATGTGCAAGGATAGGCCGTGCCCCAACAGTAGGTGTGCAAAATTATAAAGTAATCAGAAAAGCTAATGTACTTTTTAATCCTTCCGCATAGTCTTTTGATGGAAATATATTGTTTGATTAATTTTAAAATTTGATAGATGCACCAAAAAATCCTTGACGCAACATCGTCGTCCATTAGGCATTGTCATTAGTAGTGTGTTTCGTAAGCCCTGTTGACATACTAATACTAAAAACTAGCTTATTTCTGCGTCGTCGTCCGCGTGAAGTTTAAAAAAAAAAAGAAGTCTACACGGTTAATTTACCTACAAATTTGTTGGGACTCTTCAACAAATACTTACTCATCCGCTGTTTGGCCCTGTAGGAGATGATTTTACAAAAATGTTGAAACACGTCAATCTCTATTTTGAACCTAAAGTCAAATACCAATTCTTATCCATCCTGCTTCAAAAATGAAGGATTATATGTTCGCTTAAGCTATAACAGGAACCTCGATGCAAAATTTAAAATAAACTACACTTAAAAGTATCGGAATTATCATATAAATTTACATCCGCTTTTTACCCCCTAAGGGATGATTTTCCGTCAAAAGGACACGTTAATCCATTTTTTTAAACTTTTAGGTCAAATACCAATTTCGGTGCAATAAGCTTCAAAAATGACGGATTTTCATACAAATTTTCAATCCCCATTTAAACCTCTTTGGGAATGATTTAGTAAAATCCTTTCTTAGTACTTGTCTACGTTATAAATAAATCCTAGTTGCAAAATTTAAAGTCTCTAGACACAAAAATGACGAAATTCTTATACTAATTTTCATCCCCTATGGGATCTTTCTAATCCATAAACTGTTTCACAAAATCTGTCCTTAGTGCCCATGTACGTCATAACGGAATCCTCTGAACGAAACTTCAAGTCTCTAGAAACAAAAATATCGAATTATCAATCGCTAATTTATCCATTTAAGGAATAATTTTCTAAAAACGGTGAAATATGTGAATCTTGGTTTTTAACTGTAAAGCCAAGTATCAAGTTTCATAGAAACTTCCAACCCATATTTTATAACAGAAACCTCTGTGCAAAACTTCAAGTTTCTAAACACAAAAAAATCAGAATTCTTATACAAATTTTCATCGCCTATTTTGCTCTTTAGGGGATCATTTTTTAAAAACGGTAAAACACACGAATCTTAAAAGCCAAATACCAAGTTTTATGCATGTAACTTAAAAAATTACGGATTTCGATACAAACTTCCAACTCTTATTTTACCACCTTAGGGGATGATTTTTGCAAAATCCCTTCTTAGTGCTCGCTCACGTAAGAACGGAAACCTTTATGAAAAATTTAGTCTAGTAATAAAGTCTCTAGGCCCAGTAGTTTGGGCTGTGGCTTGATATATCAAAGTTAGTCAGTCGGTCGGTCAGTTTACTCTTTTAAATATATATAGAAGATAGATCTTAGCATTACGCCACGCTAACCAGTTATTTTTAGAATTTTTTACTGTAAGTAGGTATTTATTTCAGATTCAAATATTTTTCGTAAATTGTTTAAAAATATATATAAATATAATTACTGTAAAAAGTAATAAGGTAAATAAATACTTTAAAACTCTTATTATAATATAAATTCGCAACTTTGTCATATACGAGGCAGATACTATTAAAAAAATATATTACAAAGCAGCGACGCGTAAATCTACCAATATCGCTCTCCATATAATTCAATGGATGTGCACACACGGGGCGGATAATATATATATATATTTCATCTTCTAGCATCCGCGTCTGCTGCGCGATATTGACAGACAGATATGCTAATACAGAATAATGCGTTATTTGACCGCGCGGGAGTGCCAATAATTACCATTTATTTTCAACCAACGTCAAAAAAGAAATTTTTTTATTATTTATTATTAATGGTTTCTAAAAGGAAGGTACAGTGTTGATCTGCAGATCCTACATGTTAATAATTTATACGCGCGGGCGTGCCATTTATCATTACACTAACAGCTGTAACACAGGTTTACCTAGCGCGGCTGTTAATGATCTTGCCTACTGACGATAGTTTGTTGTAACCTTCTAGATATACCTACTTTTGTTACTTAACGTAATTACCTAAGTTTCGTACTTATAAAATGTATGTTTAGAATAAGTTGCGTAAAAATTGTTACATATTATATTATATATTAAAATATTATCTTATATTAACAATCAAAAAAGGGAGGTTTCAGTTTTTTCTTGAAATGTATTTTTGTGTGTTTGCGATTTTCTCAGTAACTTTCACTGTTATAATCTGTGTACTTGGCATGTGCTTACAACATTAGTAATTATTCACTTCTTTGGAGGGTAGATTATAAGTTCATTTGAATGATTATACCTAATAATGTTTTAAATGGCAAAAATATACTTTAACGTGTGCTTATTACACATATACCGATAAAATTTAATAAATTTTATATAGTTAATTGAATGTCGGATAAATAAATAAAAAAAAAAATGTGTATGTACTGCAGATACCAACTCTTCAGATACAATATATTTGTGAAGACTACATATGCAGATGCGTTAATATGCTAAATTATAATGAGTTGATAATTATTTATCGGTCGCTACGGACGGACGGACATGACGAATTCATTTGGCTATAAACGGAACCCTACAGGGGTTTTGCGCTTTTCCCTTTACGGGCTTAAGGCTATATCACCCCTCTTAGATCCACGGTCCATAATTTTAAATTTAACACTCATATTTTTAATCATTCTGCATAAAATAATTTAGGTGCAATTATTCCAAAGAGTGGCAAATGCAGGGCCGTCTACGTTTTCATATTTAGCGCCGGGTGCGAAAAAAATTATTAACTATTTTTTTCATGGTTTACTACTAATACTCAGTTTTATTTTTTTGGAACATGAAAGGCAATTTTTAGAAGATTTTGTTTAGCAATTTTTTTGAGACTAAGAATTATTTTTTTATTTAATATATGGTCTGCGGCCCTACTTCCGTTAATACGGTTTTCAGCGTGGGATTCTATGGCAACTCCTTGATCATAGAAAGAAAGTTTGCTTTAGCAATGTATATATTTTTTAAGTGTTTATCACCATTTTCATATAATTTCTAAGGTTTTTACTATGGAAAAACACACGTAACTGAAATATTTATGGACATAATTGGAACATTGATTATAGTAAACTGTGGCTGTAGGGATTTGGTTATAGTTATACTAACGAGTATTATAATTCTGAACTATATGCTTATTCAAGATATAAGCTATTTCTATTCTAAATTTCAAAAAAATCGGTCCAGTAGTTTTGACGTGAAGGCGTAACAAATACTCACAAACTGTCGCATTAGAAATCGTTTTTATTATTTCTGTAATACATTTGTCGTAAAGCTAAAAATGCTCTGGATAACTGAATGTTCGGTTACTATAGCATATGTCTAGGGTTGCCATAATTATTGGGAACTAATACAGGACGTTTAAAGTGATATTTCACGAGATTATCAATAAGTTTAAAAAAAAAATATTTTGTTGCCAAATACAATTTTTCATAAAATTTACAATTTATGACATTTGTTTTGCTGCAGACGCGTATTTCAACAGAAAACGGGACTAAATATCAAATCGGGACAAGGTTCTCAAATATGGTGACAGTCCCGTATATATGGCAACCCTACATATGTCCCGTGTGTAAGTACCTTGCAGATGTTATGAATATTCACATGCAACGCTCGCAGACTAAAAAGTATATTATCTGCCTCGTATACGCTTAAATCAAAACAGTTCTGTAAGAATGTGAAGTTTTGTATTGGAGGTAAAGCATGAACTGTCTGTAATTGAAGCCTATGCTGTCGTAGTGCTGTTATTTATACTGTGATTGATTCAATCTTGTTTATTCAACCGAATGCGAGGCAGCGGGCAGAGCGAGGGGCGCGAGGGAAGTGTGCGCGCGCCTGGTTTCACGACTTGACAGCAGTGTAGCGCTTCAATCCCCTGTTTGACGCCCGTATTGAACGCCGCTGTCAACTATTACATTCTTAAATTCCGATTGAAAAGCGATTGATATTAACTAGATCTAGCGTATTTATGCGTAGTTATATTAGATTTATTTTTATTTTATAAATACAAAAGACTATTTTGTGGATTCATTATAGCATCAATCTGTTATCTTAGCAATTGAAGTGCAAAAATATTTTGTATTGCATGGTTGTGGAAACGTACGATACTTTACCTACACTGGTAGGTACTATTTCTGATTTTGTACGTCAATATTGTTCAATATTGTTAAAAGATCAATAAATTTCTGTCAATTTAATGGACTCGGGTAATGAAGATATTATGTCTGATTCATCGGATGGAGATTATGAAGAAAACAAATCAGACTTAGTTGGAGGAACTCCCGGTTTTGGCACAGAAAAGGTATTTATGTCCGATTTGTCAGAGGACAATAATGAAGATGAAAACAAATTAGAATTAGGAGGTCCTAGTCGTGCTGCCTTGAATGACAAGGATTTCGTCGCACGCCTCATTTCGTTATACAAAGAGAACCCCAACTTGTGGGACTATAACAACAAAAAATATTCGATTAAAGAAATACGATATGCAACTTTGAAGAAGATTGCGAAGAGTTTGAAATCTTATATTCCTAATTATACTGTAAACCAATTAAAGAAGAAAATTAATATTTTAAGAACTAATTTTAATAAAGAGAGGCGTCGGCTGAAGAGGTTGCATCGTGCGGGGAATTATGAAAAGAAGCCAACTCTCTGGTACTTCAATGATCTTGGGTTTTTGTCTACCAGCTCCAGGCCGAAAAGGGATTCTATCGTTGACAGCGATGCCGATGTAAGTACTTTGGTACCTACCTAGCGCCTTTTTAAAAAAAAATTGAATTGAAGGTAGGAATGAGGTCATTTAGCGCGGGGGAATTCGATTTCTGTGGTTAAGCTAGCTGGGCAATAAGAGCGCAAGGACGTCTTCGAGCATGGCACGTTTATGTTTCCTCTACGTTGAGGCTGCTATAGTTGTGGTTAATAAAGCATTAAGCATCTTAAAGCATCGTGATCATACATATCTTAAAGCAAATAATATCGTGCCTCTCACTTGTTGCTATTTGCTATATCGCTTACTTCGCACTCTGCCTCTCTCTATCATCTGTACGTCGGCGCGCAAATCGCATATCGCATGGCAACAACGCAAAACGCAAGTAGCAAGCGCAGTGGCCAGTCGTCGCATGCTAGCGAATGTTGTTGGTTTACGCACCGCGTACAAATCTGTGACTCACGTAATGCATGCGTCTGCTATTTTGCTTCGTGCTTTTTTAGTGTAAAAGAGGACATGAATTAGTGACAATAATTGTGTAAGGACGATTTATTGTGTTGTTGTTTTGGTGGGTGTGTGTTTGGACGAAAATGTCTAAAAGAAGTAGTAATTTACCAATATGGAACTTCTTTGATAGGTCCATTGATGGCAGTAAAACTGCTACGTGTAATAACTGTCGTCGAAAGTTGTCATTTAGAACGAGTGTTACAAATTTAAAGCAACATTTAAAACAAAAACACATTTCAATGTACAACGATTTATTAAATTTAAGTAAAACCCTCGAGACAACTTCTGTACCTGAAACGGTGAGTAACAATAGGGTAGAAGCTGCAAGTAAGTCACCGCGCTTACTTTATTTGCACCCGCCCGTTTTCCGTAACAATTAGGGTGCGTTTGTTTTGGGATTAAGAGTTCCCACGATTGATACTTTTCACACTTTTGATAACGCCAGTTTTGCCATCGACACTTATCGTTCCTGTAGATTTGAAACGTTACTAACAAAAATTTTGGTTGCAAAACGAACGGTTGATGAACACACACTACGAAAAAACACACACACACTACGAAAAAACACACACACACTACGAAAAAACACACACACACTACGAAAAAACACACACACACTACGAAAAAACACACACACTCTACCATAAACAATGAATAGGTAAGTTTGACAGATTAATACAAAAAAACCCCACCTCCAGACATTGGTCTAAAGTTTAATTTTTCGGTGGCAAAAGTGACATAAAAAACAAAAATATCGTAAGCGAAAGCAGGACAGTTTGTCACAGATGATACTAAAATTTTGATATCTTTGATACCAATGCTAAACGAACGGATGACAGGTGACAAAAGTAATGAAAATAATGTTTCTGCATCCCAAAACGAACGCGCCCCTTATACGGATATAAAAAATAGCATGCTAGAAAAAAGCACGTAAAACAACATGCTTTAGAAATAGAGCATATAGCATTAAGCAAATAATTGCCATATAACACTTTGTATCACTTCTAGCTCAAACTGCCAGCGTTAGCTGAACTACCTTTACAGACATAAGTGTTGCGCGACCAGCCTAACACGTCGGCGCGGCTTAACCTCTCTTTTAGTTATTACAAAATATTAGGTGGTTACCGTCTAGTCTAGAGCCATTCACGTAATCTATTTTTAATATTTGTTTGTTATTTTTGTAAGGTTTTTTTGGTTTAACTTCTTATTAATTAGAAATCATTTTTGTAAATTATACAGTTTTATGATTTTATGGCGGTGAGCAATAACTAAAATGTATTATTTTTAATGTTTTTTTTTAATTTTCATAAATATGTTGTTTTATTGGGAAGCTATTCGAACTCTGGAATTCGAGAGAAAAATGTATGCTAGTACATTCACGGGTTTTGAGAGGTAAATCAGACTTTCATACATTTTTGTCTCGAATTCCAGATATATAATATATAATAATAGCTCGAGACGAACCCCTGCTTACCGTCTAGCAGAAAGACTAATATTTAAATGTATGAATAACTAATATTATTTATTGCAATAGTTGAATAGTAATCAACAAAAAGGATAACAAAGCGTGATCGGATTTTGTCTAAGCAGTCTTAAGTTATGCCCAGTTTCCTTTACACCTATCCATATTTTTAACCCTTAATTAGGCGCTTTAAGAAAATTACACAATTAGTCGCATGGGGTCTCTAGTGACCCCAAACAAAATAAAACTATGATATTATAAGAAATAAATAAAACAAACTTATAAGTATGAAATATATCAAGATAGTTTATTATAATAACTAAAAAATAAATAAAAAAATTAACGAATTAATAAAATAAAGAAAAAAACTAAAATCCAATAAATTTAAAAAAAACAAATCTGGTCGCTATTATTTTGCGAATCCTGAGGGAAGTTATGAAGCTAGAAGGACCGCTGGCGCACTTCAACCACTCTATCACATATTTTTTTCAATTTTTAAATTGTGTTGACCCCATGCGCCTAATTAAGGGTTAATTAAATTTTTATTTACATATATTATGTCAAAGTATATTTTTAATGCATTTAATGTGCAAAACATATGCATGGGGAGGAGGGACAGTTTTAATTTATTTTTTGGCTTTTTGACTAAGAATTAGGATTTTCTGACTAAGCTGCACATTTAATATCATTACATAAAAAAATAGGTGAAAAATATTTCTGGATATGACCCACACTGCCGTCTGGTCCCAAACTAAGCAAAGCTTGCACTATTGATACCAGGCAACAGATACACTTTTTTTTTTATTTTAATATATTTATTCAAACTTACAATGTAATATATAAGTACTTTTTTGAAAATACACTGAAAAATAAAGGATAACAAAACTGGTTTAGCTATAGTAGAAATTTACCAATAACCAAACTTTTGTTATATTTTTTTCCAGTGTACATACATATTATACATAGAAAACACCCAAACCAAAGACAAGCACAAATGTTCATCACATTAATATTGCCCTGTTGCAACTGCCTGGAACGGAACCCGCGCTAATCGGATCCGAATGCAGGCACTACTAGCAACAGACAGCCGTCAAATACTATATTTGTTATATAATAGTATAGACTGCAGATTTTGCCTCAAACGTTGTTTGGCTTCACTACGGAGGCACAGGCCTTTTCCTTAGTGAAAAGAGGCTTAGGCCATAGTCTACTGCGATGGCCCAATGCGAATTGGTAGACGCTGTAGAGCTAGTTGCCAGCACTTGACTGTGAGGACAAATCCGTAGACATGTTTTTAAAAAATAACTTAATAGTAGATTTCAATAATTTGCAGAAAACTTCAAAGCCGAAAAGTCTCATAACCCTTATCCCTCGAAGGAAGAGAAAAGTATCGTACAATGGGACTGACAAAGAGCCGGGCCTTGCGCCTGTTTCTCATGTGGAGCGATCTGGGGCTGCCGAGGGTTCGGATGCTGACTTGGTGGGGAGGTACTGGGCCGGCAAGCTGGCGCGCCTTGAACCTGAACAGAGGATCTACGCTGAGAAGATAATCAACGACATCCTTTTCGAAGGCGAGATGGGCAACCTCACTAAGAACGGTGTCTACATTATCAAGTTACACGAAGATAAAGAAGACTGAACCAGGAAAATAAATGCAATATTACAGTAATAAGGAAAAGATGTAAATTACATTTTGTTAATTTCTTAGTCGTTTTTCTTGCAGATCACGTAATAGACGATATTGACCTAAATAATAAAAGTTCATTCAATCAGTTCAGTTCAGTTCAAGCTCAATTCGACTGTATACATGGGCGTAGCCAGCTTTTGGATTTGGGGGGGGGGGGGCAGACCTGATAGAAACCCCCCCGCCCCTGCCTGTACCTCGCTACGCCCATGACTGTATTTATTTTATTTATTTTATCGATGTTCAACCATAGCTTTTTCGTTTATGAACCGATTTACGTTATTTTTTTTTATTCGACAGCATATACTTGCGAGTTTGGCCCCATAGAAATTTTATCCAGATCGATTCAGTAGGTTAGTTTTTATTGAACTATCTTAACATTTGCGTTGAAAGTCATACATATAGAGAGGTATAATGATTTAACAACACTTTTTCCGTGGATCATTTTTAAGTAATTCATCACTAAAAAGTAAAAAATAAAACTTTTTAACAAAAAAAAAAAACAAAAATAATTACTTATTTCCAAAAATTTGATCTGAATTACAGTTTGAATGGTTTCGAAGAATAATGAAAGATAATTTTCTTTAATATTGACTTTGAGGACCTTAAGCTACAGTTTCTTTGTCTTAATGTTGGATGCCAACAGAACCTATTTATCTATCTATGTATATCTTTCTTTACTTTTCTTTATTTTAAGCAATAATTTTTAAGGGGAATGAAACATGTAGCTGAATTTTCTGTCAATGAGTTTGCTTAAGGGGGTAATTTTTTACTTTTTAGTGGACTTTAAGACGGTTAATGTTTTTGTTGAAAATTAGTTTATTCTGTGACTATATTTTATCTTTGAAATTAGAATAAATTTATATTATACTATCACACAAGTTATAGAACAGTCTTAGGAACAGTTGGTACATTATGATACAAGTGAGCTAGGCTTCTCATTACAGACGAGATTGTGTGTTGCAGTTCGAGCCGAAAGCGAAGGCGTAATTAAGTCGAGTGTGCATTGAGCAGATCACATCACAGATATCATACGACTGTTTTCAACACACTCGAAGGAAAGTAAATACTTATTTTGATGTTAAATAATGTAAAAAGTTCATATTTAATAGAATCTAAGAGTTTCGTTATGATTTTAACAAACACGTTTTGTAAAGTAAAAGGCATTAGTGCGGTAATTAATAATTGTCATTACCGACGCTGAAAACGCAGCAGTGACTGCTTTATGAGCAAGTGTTGAAAAAATTTATGCATCGCTCATGTAGACAATATGACAAAATAACATTGCAACGTAACATCACCCGATGGATGAGTCACCGCGGAACATTCTGTAACTCCTTTGTGTTGTGCGGCCACTACACAACCCGCACACTTGAAACAATAATTGCGACGAAATTGCTAACTGTTTTTGTTTTAAGATATCTGTTAAAACATCGCTTGAAAAAACTAACGGCCGAACCTCTCGTTTTTTTATTTTGAATTCATAACTTCTTATTAACTAGTAGCGAGAACATAATTTATTTCATCAAATTTTTAGTAACTATAACGCTAGGAAATTACTGTAATAAAATTTCTATATCTTATGTGATATAACTGTAATTAAATAATTTCCACTTTTTACGCTAAGCTGTTCACCAATTTGTAAAATATTTTGGTCACAGCAAAATGAACTCTATTTGAGATTAACATCGTCGATAACTTAACGCCCGTAAAGCAAATGTATTTACCCACTGGTGGCCTCTTAAATGAATACATTAGGCCGATTTTTTTTTGGCCGATTGATTTAAGTTATCGCAACCGATAGTACGGGAGAGGACTACCGAAATCATGTGTCATCGTTTTACAGCTGCAACTTATAAAATTATTATTTACGTCAATTAAAACTCGACTAAGTGTTTAGTAACTGTCAAAAATGACAATTTATAGTTTTGAAGTTATAGGTGACAAATGGAATTTTGGAGCTTACGGCGACAGTTTACCTTGCTGGCTTAGTGCGGACTTCCGTATCTATTGGCCAACTGGCCACTCGACTGTCAGAGTTTTCAAGCCGCCTAATAAGGCCTCTAACTTGGCTTAGCGACTTCTAATATATTATAACAACAGCCAGGATTCGACAGTTGAACGTGGTCTCTTAAGTACGGAACACGAGGAGCTCAGGAAAATGTCCTACTAAGCGGTCACCCATCCCGGTACTGACCACGCCCGACGTTGCTTAGCTTCTTTCTGATCTGGCGAATTTGACGTGGCCACGAGCTCCACTTGAAAAGGTTAAGTATGGGTTAAATTAGAGACTACTTCATATTATGTAGCGAGAAAGGCTGCTTGCTGGTTTATCATTTCGTATAAAACAAAACAAATAAGAAAGTTGTAATCAAAAGTATATTGTTTGAACAATTCCTTGTGTAATCAGTGAGTTATCTATGTAGTAAATGCCGGTAGACAGTTTCTATTTGCAGAGAGATGATGGCGCTCACATACAGAGCGAAGACAACTTATCTGGTAAACTACATGTAAGAGTTGTTATGTGCACCACTATTGCTGCGTTTAAACACAAGTCTGTCCTTGCATAACTTTTAAATCCAAACTTGTCACCGTAAAATTTTTTAAAATAGCTGAAAAATGATTTGTTAACTTTTTTAACCTCTATGTCTGTGTCATTTTGAAAAAATCCAAAAACTGAATCGATAAAATATTCCATATAATTATCAACCGCCGGACACATACCTACCTGCGAAAGCATTTTTGGCCAAGCTGAAACGGAGACACTTCGCAATAGTTTAGTCAATAATGAGTATAAATGTTAACTAATAACAGCGATTACTAGATATGGTGTCACAGAATAAAAACTAGTTGGTTATAATAAAGAATTTTCACTAAAACACAAACTTCAAAGCTAATCAAGCTTGTAAACTCTTTAAGGAACAATTTCGTTCAAATGCGCGACTCGTTTCCTTATAGTCCAGCTTATTATAAAAATAATAGTCCAGCAGCCCCCGCCTGTTTTTTCAGTGAATAATAACAGGCTGAATCTTCGTGAGTAGGTTTGGTTCGACGAGACGCCCGGATTTTCCTCTGAAAATTCTTGATAGAGGAAGCTAATGAAGTGCACAGAGGTAAAACATGTCAATTTGGTGGTGTGTCGATATTGCCTTTCGAAAAAATTCGAAATTGAAAAGATTCAGCATATTATTAATCACTAAAAAAAAAACAGGCGGCGGCTGCTGGACTATTATTTTACATACACACACCGACGCGACACAATGTCCATCATACAAGCACCACGTCGCTCACAAAACGGTACGGCTGGAAAGTGGCTGTTTTGTCATTAGATCCTGTTGGCAAATATACGAAACTTGACGATATTTGACGCTTCACATGATGCGCCCCCTATATGCTACATAAAAACAAAAAAAATAATAATTGACGTGTTTGACTTTGTTTTTAGTAGCTTACTAACTTATTTTTTACTTCCTAACTATCTTCTGCCAGCGGCTTCGCCCGCCCTAAATTTCGTTATCGGCGTAGGTTCTTACAGCAACTCCTCAATTGTAGAAAAAAAAACAAACAATCAAATCTTTCCTCTTTAATGGCATAATACATTCGCGTCTGTGAAACCGTGGAAATACACCTACAAAATTCCAACCCAATCGGTCAAGCCGCTTAGTAGGCGCAATACCGACGGCAGCGCCACCTACCGGGTCCAATTGTATTTTAAGTCATCCAGGAAACCATCGAAATTCCTACATAAAATTTCAACCTAATCGGTTCAGTCGTTAAGAAATTATGCGAAAAAGATATGTACGGAAAGATAATTCTTACTACCCGTTGTCCTATTACCCGTTTTCCCCTAGGAATGAAGCAATTTCCCGCGGTAAAAACCTATGTTCGAAGTTCTAAGCCTATGTTCATCAGGGATAATGTCGGCTTCGAAATTGTAAAAAAAAATTTTCAAATCGGTCCAGTAGTTTCGGAGCCTATTCAATACAAACAAACAAACAAACAATCAAATCTTTCCTCCTTATAATATTAGTATAGAGTATAGATATAGATAAGTGTTTTGATGCATGTTGTATACTCTTTAGCTAATTATCAAAGTATTGTATATTACTTTAAATAGAACTTCTTGCCAGGTCTTTCTGGCAGAAATTAACATTGTTTACATTGTATTGACGATTCAAAAGTGTTCTTAGAAACCTATTTGACTAAATATTGTTTGATTTGAAAAAACACTAGCCGCAGCCCAGTGGCTTCCATACCTGTACAAGGAGACTGAGGGCGAAAAATGTGAATACCTACCGCTTAGTGACAGAGGCCTAGTGGAGTCTGGATGAAGAGCATATCCTAGTCTTCTGGCGTAACGGCATCGATAATAAATAATGGGGAAAATCGTATTTCACACTTTCAACACAAGGAAAAACTCAAATAACAAAGTCACTAGGGTCTTAGGATGTAGCATAGAAAGATGTGACTATGTCTTCGTTGCCGCAGCCATATACGTCCCCATTGCACGGACACAGGCCAATAAATACATCAAAAATAAAATTTATACAAAATTATAATTTTTATATTATACAGTATATATAAAAAAAAACAAAAACCCCTACAATAAAACGATATTATAAAATGTGTAACTTGATTATGAAATTTAACATATATTGCCTTTGGAAATTTGGAATCCACTATATCATATTTTAGTCCAAAATTGCTGCGGTGGTCTATACACGATAGACCTGTGTACACTGTCCTGGTTCCAGGTTCGAGGTTGTCAAATTATTTCAGTGTCGTCGTACTTACGTTGTGCATAAAATTGTGAAAGTGAATATGGGGCTAAGATCTATTGACTTCCAAGCTACGAGAAACTTCCATGTTATATTGCACCAAAATATTTTGCATTTAATAAAAGAAATTTAACCATTTTGGATAAATACTGTTCGCAATATTGTTACCGAAAATTTCACTCCATCAATCGAATTTAATTAACTTATTTTCTTATCAAATTTTTTTTTTAACCAAATTATATTTATGCAGATAAATAAGTTTATATTTACTTATAAACACATTTGTTTACTTGGTTTGAAACAAAAAATAATATTGCTATGATGTTAAAAATAAACATTATTTAATTATTAAAAATGCCTAATAAACTTTTGCCTTAACCATTAATTTAATAGTCCACGCTGCAAGGCCACAGGCCCTCTCCTTGAAGAAAATGGCTTAGGTCATAGTCCGCAGCGCTGGCCCAGTGCGGATTGGCGGATGTTTGTCGAGCCTTGTCACTACTCAACTGTCAAAGTATTCAAAGGTTTTACGCCGCCCCCTGCGGCGCGGTGGCATCATTATATGATAATAGACAAGACCAACGGATTAATGTTCTAAAGCACAAAGGAGTTTAAAAAATGCCCAACTAAGCGGTCAGTCATCCATCCGGGTACTGACCACGCCCGATGTTGCTTCACTTTGCATAATTTCAACAGACAAGTGCGACTCGGCCACGATCTAAATATTCAAAGATTCGAAATAAAAAAAAAAACGGTCAAGTGCGAATCAATCAGTAGTTCCGCACGGCCATTTACGTAATTTACGAATAAAACAAAAACAAAAGCAAAAAGTGTGCCGCTAAGCGATCACCCATCCAATAACAGACCAAGCCCAACGTTGCTTAACTTTAACTTTCCAACAAACAAATGAGTTACTCTTTTTCTTAATAATCACTAAAAGGTGCCGATACGGTAATTTAAGATGGTAATGGCTTGGGCCCGTCTCACACTTGGCCGGTTTTTATTATTTGTTGTTATACTTTAGTTACAGCTCCCACTATAATTATTACAAGATTGAGGATTTAATATATAAACATTATCGTATAAACGGTTAGAGCAATAAAACAATGAACACTTGTTTCTTTAAATTAAATTTTATTAAAATTTTTACTTTTTTAACTTTTTATTATGATGTCTGATTGGTTTGGTCAGATAGACAGACTAGGCTGAACCCGCGGAACCCTATAAAAATATAATTAGTATGTAGTGTGTAGGTTTCGTGAGTTTTGGAACACTGTAGGTGAAGTTCAACCTACATTTACTAGTTCCATTAATGCAGGAATGTCTTATTTTATACTGTGAAACACGTTCGATTTCATATTAATTGAGTAACCTTCAGGACAAAATAACCTACCAAACGAACAATACTGTTTGACTAAATAATGTTACCGTGTCACTGGCTGGGAGCTGAACCCGCGACCCGCATTGTATGCTAACCGCTGACTCACAGTGCCACGCCTCGCCACAACGACTATGACTCGATGAGGTGGTTCAGGAATCACTTGTGAAATAAGAAAGTATTTTAAATGTAAACTTTATTTATCGACTACTTTTTGCCCGCGGTTCCACCCGCCCAAATTCGGTTTTCCGTGTAAGATTTTAACGGCAACTAGGTACTCTAAAACCGATTCATACTCAAAGGTACTGCAACCAGATGGGGGGTAACTGCGCTGGGCTGCTTGAGGTATTTTATACTTATCCGGGAATCCTACCAGGATATATGAAGGATACGTTGAGAGGTTCAAATAACTTATATATTTTCTTATAAATGCTAGCGGCTATAAAGAAAAATTTCAATACTTATATCTAGTTCATTTAGATGTTCAACTTAACTTTATTCTTGGGCGAAATTCCTGGACCTCTCGGTGGTCATCACATTTATATTGGTCTCTCCTTGCTCATTCGTGAGCATACATTTCTAATACTCTAAATTGAATCAAGCAACTAATTGACTGAGCGGCCATTTACTTGGTTCCAAATCCGCGGACTACACTGAATGGAGTTCCTGAAACTCAGCGTCAGCCACATCGTGTCAGCATACGTACTGGTCCCATTGTGTGGCTACGGGACGGCTTCAGATGCGCTCCTTACACTGCTCCTAAAACCTCGCGGGGCATGCTCCTTGGTGAGAGCGAAATGATGGTGATCTTGCCTTAATCCAAACTGTTGCTGTATGGATGCGAGACAAGAGGGTGTCGCACCATATTACAAATATATCACGCGGGATATATCTACTTTTATTCAATATTCAAAACGTTGATGCTTATCTTGAATTTACTCTAATTGCCCATAATATAAAACAAAACGATCCATCTCGGATTAAGCATCTGACGAGGGCGTCTAACAAGTAAAGACTGAACAAAAAATGCATGTGATGCATCTTTGTTCGTTTCTATATAAATTTAAATTATTTTATTTTTCTTAATTGTTGTCCCTACGCGAATATCACACCTTATTTACGATCAGTTTCATTCTATGTTCAATATGATCTATTTAGAGACACGAGCGGACATAGCCTGCTCCTGAGTACCTTATGTCCTTCCCCGGGACTCAAAATCTCCATACCATCTTACCCGTTACGGACAGACAGACATAGAGTTACTTTCGCATTTAAATATTTATACGGATTTCATGTTGTGATCAATATTTGGGCATGAGGACGGGTATTATCATACCCAGGTATGGGTATTGGTATGACTCCTTTTAATTTCTCATTAATACGATGAATAGTGTCGCTTGATAGTTCCGTTCCGTTCCAGCGTCTTGACAGCCAGCGTTCCGCTCCACTGCAAGGACTCAAGGGGCGGGTTACATCACATAGGAAAAAACGATCGATGGTAGGGTTCTGTAAAGTGCTCAAAACTGCAGGTTGGAACAACGCAAGGGTTAAAATAGGTGGTAATTGAAGGAACGGGGGGCCCTTAATCGCCAGATGAAGGTATGCGGCGTTTCCAGTTCACAATTATGCTGACTTACCTTGGCCCAGGTCACAAGTAGTAAGAAGACGTAGATAGGTTAACGAGTGGACGCAGTGTCGTTAGATACCCTAGGTATCTAGCCTTTTTAACAAAAAAAACTTTTAAATGTTTATGAATTTTTTATCTACATTACAGTTAAAATATTAGTGTCCTAACGTGTTTACTACTTGCTCGGAAAACTGCAAAAACTCAAATGCTTTCTGCAATTTTTTGGGACAGTATCAGTATTACAGGTATTTCCACATAACCGCAATAATTCTACGGAACACTAACTTAATGCGTGTCCGACAACACTTGGCCGGTTTTAAACATGACAACACCGAAAAACAACTTTTCGTTTATCACAGTCATCCGATTACAAAATAATCCCTAAGGCAGTTAGATAACATTCAGATAACACAAATTATCTTATATCGTCTCTTTTTTGTCTCCATTGTTCTGCAAGTGTGTCACCGCCCTGGGCAGGGTTGTCACACAATCGGCGCTCTTATCAGACCGGCACAATCGTATCATCAACTTCGAACGCAACCTTAGCAAACAGGTGACTTCACAGCTGGGTCACGGAGGTTAAATTGTATCATAATAAAAATAGTATTAAAATAATATTAACCTTAATACTACTTATATTATAAATGTGAAAGTATGTCTGGATGGATGGATGTTTGTTTCTATATAACTTGCCAACGACTGAACGGATCGTTATGAAAATTGGTACACATATTCGTTACCACTCCGATTATCATACATGTATAATATTAAGTTATATATATATATATATATATATATATATATATATATATATATATATATATATATATATATATATATATATATACATAAATATATATGTATATATGATTATTTTTATTCTGAAAAATTCAAAAGTTTACCCCGGGAGTAACTTAATACAATATAATAATTAAGGAGTTCCACGCCAATAACCGAATTTAATCCGAGCGGAGCCAGTGGCAAAATCTAGTCTTGAATTCATTTTTCTTTCACCATTTGCTTATGCTTGACCATACCAAGCACACTAAATTCCAAGCTAAAGGGAATACTAGTCATGCACATGATGCATTTCATCTTTTGCGTTAAGGTGATGGCATATTTGGGAAACTAGGTAGTACAGATTCTAAATACTGTCACGTTTTTTGAACCTCATGTGGAAAAAATTAGAATATTAAATGGGACGACCAGCTGGATCCATGCTCTTAAGCCTTTTCTTGTGGATTTTCTGGCCGCTACAAGATGCCACAGAGTCACATCACAAGTCAAGGTTATTAAAAAAAATACTGGTAAAAATATACAATATCCCCCGCGTATTTAAGGGTTGAAAGTGATGGGGGGAGGGGGGGAGGGGGCGTAGGAGGTACCCCAGAAAAGGAGGGGGCCCGGAACCCCCCCTTTTTTATATAAATTTTTAAAAATTTAACCTCAAAATGTAGGAACCAACTTCTATCAGGGTATCCAATTTTCCCTGCGTAATTTAGGGTTGATAGTGAGGGGGGAAGAGGTAGGTACCCTCGAAAACTAGAGGGCCCGGAACCCCCCCCTTTTTTATATATTTTTTTAAAAATTTAACCTCAAAATGTAGAAACCAACTTTCTTTAGACTATTGAATGGTTAATTAATATACAATTTCCCCTGCGTATTTAAGGGTTGACAAAATTAGCCCCTTCTCCTCCGCAAACTCAATGCATTGAGCTTCTGTGCCCAACTGAGAGAAAATCATTCTCCAGTTCCACATAGATCTGAAACAGCAAAAAGTAAGGTTTTAGTTTTAAACTAAGATGAACTATGACAAATGACTGCTTTTGTGGTTCAGTTGGTAGTGCTCCTGCCTACTGAACCGAGAGGTGTGGGTTCGATTCCAGCCCAAACAAACACGGGTAGAAATAAAAAACAAATAACCACAAACGTTAAGGAAGGAGCTTGCTTCGCTGCACTCCTGCCTCAACCTTCTAACCTAACTCGACTGTCGTTGGGGTGCCCTAACAAGATTTCTGGGTAGAAATAAAAAAAATAACCACGAACGTTAAGGCAGGAGCTTGCTTTGCTACGCTCCTGCCTCAACCTTCTAACCTAACTCGACTGTCGTTGGGGTGCCCTAACAAGATTTCTGGGTAGAAATAAAAAAAATAACTACAAACGTTAAGGCAGGAGCTTGCTTCGCTACGCTCCTGCCTTAACCTTCTAACCTAACTCGACTGTCGTTGGGGTGCCCTAACAAGATTTCTGGGTAGAAATAAAAAAAAATAACCACGAACGTTAAGGCAGGAGCTTGCTTCGCTACGCTCCTGCCTTAACCTTCTAACCTAACTCGACTGTCGTTGGGGTGCCCTAACAAGATTTCTGGGTAGAAATAAAAAAAATAACCACGAACGTTAAGGCAGGAGCTTGCTTCGCTACGCTCCTGCCTTAACCTTCTAACCTAACTCGACTGTCGTTGGGGTGCCCTAACAAGATTTCTGGGTAGAAATTAACCAAAGTGACTAGCCCAAAAGTTTAAAAAAGTAACTTACCTCAATTCATCCACATATAGATTGGTACGTCTCCCAGATGAACCCAAAGTCCTCCCCTGATTTTCTTCTTCCAAGAAAGAAGGCATAAATGTGTTAGCCATGCAACTAGGACCAGCTCTCCAGCTAGGACTAGCTCCTCCACTAGGACGAGCACTAGAATCAGCCGCTGGGGCAGAAGACGAGGATGCGAGCTCAAGTGGCTCATTAGAGTCCAACACTTGCACTCGGGAAACGTTAGTCACAAGCGGCTCACTCGAGTCTATCACTTGCACACTACACGTAGGCACTGAAGAGGAGACCGTAACAAGCGGCTCAATTGAGTCCAACACTTGCACTACACTCAACTCTTCAGGCGATGCTGCAGAACTCGACACCATGGTAGTCACACAATTAGTTTTCGACAGGAGTACGTAAAAACGATCTCAACTAAAAATGGCGGCGTTTTGAGTATTGTTTTACCAAACGCGCGCTATGTTTACTGGTCAATGCGTTTAATGCGGTAATTGCGTAAAAAAACGCGACTAAAAACTAGCATCGCATCACTTATAAAAAGCAAAAGCAAAAATTTTACTGTAGTAAAATACCTATATAATTTCAATATGCATTTTTCAACAAAAATTAAACCTTATTTTGCCCTATAAGCAAAAAAAAAAGCCGTAGGGATTTCATACTTCCGACTGATGTAGTCAGACCAAAAAAAAAATTTGCAATTTTGCAATTAATTATCAATTTTCATAATTTTATTTCTGAAAAACTACATAATTCCGGGCTCTGAAACTTCGCACAGTTAATATTGAAAACTAGATCTATTAGCCAAAAAATTACGAACACCCAACTCGACGGGGGATATTGTATATTTTATCCAAAATACTTTATGCCCAACTGGTATCTATCAATATGTTATGATTAATATTAATAAGAAGCACGAAATTTATTTTAAAACATTTTTTGAAGATTACATTTTATTAAACTCAATCTCAAATAAAACTTTATTCAAGTAGGTTTCTAAGAACACTTTTGAATCGTCAATACAATGTAAACAATGTTAATTTCTGCCAAAAAAGAGCTGGCAAGAAGTTCCATTTAATATAGTAATACAATACTTTGATAATTAGCTAAATAGGTAATAAAAAATAAGTAAGTCAGCTACTAAAAACAAAGTCAAACATGCCAATTTTTTTTTTGTTTTCAAATATCGTTAATCGAGTGAAGGAATTTAGATATATTTTTGTGATTTTTACCCTACAACAAACGCACCCAATGTCGTCATCGACAAATGACAGGTTACCACGGATTGGCTTAGCGGTTCGGCGCCTGGTCTGTTTAAGAGAATTCCTATATTTAATAGAACTAGGCTGGAGAAGTATGATTTTTATTTTAACAGAGCTTACCTTCGTGTAAAATTTACAGAGACGAACATAGTAATGAATTATGGATCTATTTATTTAAAATCGATTTCCGTCTTCATAATGAGAGACAAAAATAAAACCTCACAGAGCTATGTTGAACTTTCAGTCCAATTTTTTTTTTATACCACTATATGTCAAACAATCTAACAGTCTGCCAAGTAGTCACCACAGTCCATGGACGCTTGCTACACCTGGGGCAAAACTCGCGCGTTGCCGACCCTTTAAAAATCTAATACCCTCTTAAATAGACGAGAAAGACTAAACTATGGGGTAGTTTAGTCCTTAGAGAAAACATTTTTATATTTCAGCTAGCTTTTATATAAAAGTGGCGTTAATTGGTAGTTCGATTTAAGCATTTAGGGACAACCCTTAAACAACACAAAGTCACCGTAGCCTATGGACGCTTGAATTACATGCTCGTTGCCAAACACTTAAAAATCTAATCAACCCTTTCTTAAAAATTCCATACTTTAGTCCCTAGAGAAAATTTTCGCAGGGAGCTCTCCACAAGGTAAGCGTTCGAGGGAGAGGAAGTATGTATCTCTACAATCGCTTAGTACGTGACCTTTTGCGTTCTAAGTTGCGAGGATGAATTTCTGGCTGATGGCAAGCGTTTCGATGGTTACCGTGGGCATCTTTTGCATTCCCGCGGGATCCCGATGCTTTTATTAACCTGCTGAATCCCGCACCTTCAAAACGCGGATCCCGCAAATGGAAAATTTGGCACTTAAACATTCGCGTAAATCGCGAATAGCACGAATACAAAGTTTCAGTTGTTCATAAATGGCACTGCGCTGCGCCTGCCGAATATATATGTGGTTTTCTAAAATTTTGTAAAAAAAATTACTAACTATAAACCTTTTTTTAAACCATTTGTATAAAAAACTAGAATCTTCTAACTTTTAAATTTAAAAGAAAACTGACACACTGCAGACCTAGATATTTATTACTAAAACATGTCTTCATAATTTCGTGGTGTTTTATCAGCAAGTGTCAAAATAAGTGAAAAATTCGTTTGTATGAAGCACGCTGAGAGGCGTTTCGAATCGTATTCTCTTAAGAGCGCATTTTTAAAAATTATCACCTTAGCTGGATATAATAGATCTAAGAGAAAGTTATGATTTGATAATTAGTTATTATATAAATAAGGCTGAATTAAAAATATAAAACTGTTGTTAGGAGTAAGAGTAAAATTAATTAACTATGCCAAACATTTAAAGATGAATCTAAGAAATCAGATTACTTATTACTTATACTTAATTAATAGAAAATAAATAATTTCTGTTGCTTAATGTAAGAAATGATTAATAAAAGTTGATGTTTACACAAAAATCTGTAGTTTCAATTTGATTTTATAACATAATTTCAAAGATGCGGGATCCCGCGTGAATTGCAATCCCTAAACACAACCCCAAAATTTTTAACAATTCCTTAGAACACAGCCCATATACAAGTGTCAAAAGGAAACACACGGAAGCCAAGGTTTCTACTCAGACTAAACGATTCTATACTCTTAAGGATTTGTCGTTGAACCGAATGAAAAGGGCCTAGCTACGAGGGAGCGTTTTTAAGTTCGCGGAATGAGAGGGTTGGAGGGGAGTGATTAGGCCGATTAGGATCCTAACATGTTCAGTGACTCATAATTAGTATAAACGAGGTTTCATTGTTAATCGACAACTGGTCTTTGAGCTATCGTCAATCAAGCAACAAAATCGGGAGTGAAAAATGAAATATAAAAAAAAAAAAATCGAATATCGTGCCGTTATAAAGTTCCTTACCAAGCAAGGAAAATCAGTTACGACCATAATGAATGAGATGTCATTGGTTTACGGTAACTCTTGTTCAGGAAAAACCATGGTGTACAAGTGGCACAGTTTATTTAAACGAGGAAGGGAATCCCTTGAAGACGACAGTCAGCTGGAAAACTCATGGCAAAGGTCTTTTGGGACTGGGAAGGAATATTATTTATCGATTATAAAGATAAAGGTGTTTCTATAACCGGAGAATACTACGCTTTAATATTAAAGCGACTAAAAGAAGCCATTAAAGAGAAAAGATGGGGGAAAAAATGACGAAAGGAGTGCTGCTTTTGCAAGACAACGCGCCCGTCCACGAGAGCTCCGTTGCGTTGGCTGCCCTGCATAAGGTGGGCTTCGATATTTTGAATCACCCACCCTACAGCCCAAACCAGGCCCCGAGTGATTATTACCTGTTTCCAAAAATGAAAAAAGAGCAGGGTAAAAAATTGACCACCGATGATGAAGTCAAGGAGGCAGTTTCGGCGTACTTTGAAGATAAAAAGGAAACATTTTTTTATGAAGGTATAAATAAATTATTTGAAGGATCTGAAAAATGTATCCGTCTTGCAGGTGAATATATTAAAAAGGAAAAAATAAATTTGGTTTTTTTATTTTCCCACCTTATCCCCCATTCCGCGAACATAAAAACGCACCCTCGTAAATTTGGTATCAGGGTGTAATTGCCCGAAGAAGGCAGCTCCATGTCGGGTCGCCGGACTTGTGACTTTTTCTTTGAGAAGATCAATAATATTATATAGGTACCAAAAAAAATTCAAAATTGTATCCTGACATTAAGGCATTTTAAGTACGCAACCCTAAGTAATTACAGTCAATTTAATTTATAGAAATTAAGTTTTCTTTGAAAATCTTTACATAATTCATTTAACTTTCACCACTTTTGAGCATGACGCAACGGGCATCTGATGTTTGTTATCGAACCGCTGACCTTTTCACTGAGAAAAACAACATCTAATCTGGTCCATCCGCGTCACAATCACCTGTCTTTTTCTAACCAGAATTTTCTAAAGATTTAGAAAAAACTTTTCCGCACAACAACTGTAATGTTGCACCTTTAAAAACATCGCGCGATCGCTGCGACCTTGGTACAGAAATTAACAAAAAACTTATATCATTGGCATTATACCAAAACGAACTGTATTTTTATCGACATACCACTCTATGTGCTATAAAAATATGTTTGTGAAACACGTTATCGGGTGATTTGAATACAAAAACATGTTGTTTACGCGAAACGATACCTGCTGGCTTCCAGCTCTTGATAACACCATATTTGTTATGTTTTCTTGTCTAAATTTTCGATTCGTGTTTTTTTCGTAAATAAGGAACAATAATGATTGTTTTAAAATAAAATGTGATTGAATTAAGTGTTACGTAATTGTATAATTTTACTTCCTAGTACGTAAGGGCGTTCCATTTAACTACTTTGTAGCAGAATTGTTTGTGTTTCCTTAGCTTTTGATAGCAAATATAATGTTGTCATTTAGCGTTTCGTTTAAGAGGCTGTACTTCCTAAATTTATTTTTTTCTGGCAAATGTTTCTCCGAATCTTTGTTATAAACAACGAAAAAATCAGAATAAACTACTCAAAAATATACACACACAGAATTGTCAGACAATAAACGTTTCGTTTATCAAAATTCGTTAAAACAATAATAGTGCCGGCGCGCCGCTGTAATTATTAGCTATTAAATTTCAACGCCGCCGCTCAGAAGGAACGCGCTTAGTGTTATCTCAATGTTGCTGCTTGCCTGTTTGGTATCTCATTTTTTTTAAAAAGAGAAGATTGTTATCAGACCTGGTTTTTACTGGTATATGTATCTCGTTAAAAATATATTTCTAAATAATACACTTTGTGAAATTGCAAAGAACGCCTTGAATGAATGTTAAAATATTAAATAGCAAAATAAACTTTGTTGGCTTAGTCTATTGAACGCCTCTCTTTATTGGCATTCCTTCCTTGGAGAAACAAAATTTAGACCAGTAGACCACGGTGCGGACGTTGTTTGCGCTTGGGAACTGTGAAGCTGCATGCTTTAAAGTTTTCCCCCTCCCAATAAATAATTTAATTTTAACGAGTTTTAAAAATGTTTTAAATACATATTATGAGAATTATAAGTTTGTACGATTTAATCCAATAGAAAAGGTAAACTAAAATACTTCGAAGTCGAACTTTGTACTCTCCTAACTTGTGTTAGTATATGTGGCAGAACTTAAATTTTGTACATCAATAGCAAACAGTTTTATTTATACCACTAAGGTAGCAAACAAGTTTGCGGTCCGCCTGATGGTACGCAGTCACCGCAGCCTATGGACGCTGCAACACTTGAGATATCACTCGCGCATTGCCGACCCTTGAAAAATCTAATAACTTCTGTCTTGAAGAACCTCATATTTTAGTTCTTAGAGAAAACCTCGCAGGGAGCTCGTTCCTCAACTCAAGCGTTTGCGGGAGGAAGTTTTCTGAAACGGCTCGTTCTCTATACGTGACCATTTAGGTTCTAAAGTGTGAGTGAGGATGAACTCCCTGCCGATGGCAAACAGTGCGATGGTAGGGTAGAAATTAGCTGTGGGCATCATTTCAAACAATTCCTCAGAACACATCCCATTATACAAGCGGTAGAACACACGCAGAGGGACAAAGTCACAAAGTCTGAGGAGAGCCTCAGACTTAAGGGTTCGATACGGCTTGTGAGTTTGGGATCGTCGAAGATTTTCACAGCCCGTGGTTAAACCGAGTCAAACTGCCCAAGCTGGTACCCGGGTGCACCCGCTCAGAGATGGGAGCAGTACTCCATAAGGGCCGGACTTTATGATGATGAAAAGTTATTGTATTAAGACATATAATTCATACAAGAATACATCCCCTACAGCCAGATATGGCATAACATTGAGCTGGTGATTGCATCACCTTGAAGTCACAAACAATTCCTAGTGACCTATAAAGTCCTAGTACATGAGTCATTACAAATACACAAATCTTCATAGAATTAAGAAATAGATTGTAAATATACATACATATAAATAATCTCTCTACAACTCGAAGTCTTATTCTAAAAATTTGTAGTTTATTAATACAGTTGGAAATTGTTAATTGATGTTAGGCTTCCACGAGTAGGTAGAAAGCTCAAATTTTTGTTATAAATCATAACAAGGTGTCTAAATATGAGATGCTTGTTTTTATGAACTTCTTTTTCACTCCGTATGCGCATGCATACACACTTACTTACTTAGGTATGTAACTTTCTCACGGTGAACGAAAAGCTTGGAGGGCTTAGGGAGGCTGAATAGTAAAATATATTTGAACATATGTTGAACTAAATACATAATGTTCGTTCGGCTTACGGTCAGCCAGAACAGGGCCTAAGACACTAACAAAGACAAACATGTTAACTGCTTCCAGCATGGATGTAAAAGACTTTACAGTAGTCTTAGTAGTCACAAATTTTTTTTTTTAATTCGTCGTAGTTACAACTAGAGTCGAAGATTAATAATACAGATGGAAGCAAGGCCTTCCTCTTATTTCTTTTGTTTTGAATGGCGCTACGCCCGTACCACACGTAGCCATAAATATACATATATTAATATACCAAAATATATCCATACAAAACTGAAATATAATAGCCGCGTTTGTCGTGTGGTCATTCAAAGTTAACTATAGAAAATATATCGTAATATGACTTGCTATTATTTATATACATATTATAAGCTCCGTGTGTGATGGGCTCAAGTCGTGTTCAGTATGTGTTCAGTATGTGTTCAGTAACATTTTGCCCCCATGTCTAGTTTTTATTTATTCTTCATAGTTTGTCTGGTAAAGGGAGTTTATTATTTTATCCATGGTTTTTCAGTTTACCGCTTATTGCTCTAAATCTGGTAATTGACGACATATAATTTACACAAATTAAGTGAGGTGATTTTGACGATTTTTCGAGCCACCCTCCTCCTTTGGTGAGATCTCGTGAGATTTGGCTTGAACTTTCCCCCTACCCTAATCTTACGTGAGATTTTTAAAATTTCTATCGTTAGTGTAATAACGTTAACGTTATCTATGCTTGATGCTATTAAATAAACATAACTTGCTACTTTGTGGCGTTCGCAAAGCTGATATAATTATTATGCTGTAGGATTATTACACTGTTCTTTGCAAAAAATAAAATGACATGATAATTGGCGAAACCCTCTCTCCCCCTCGTGAGATTGGGTGAGATTCTACTCGATCCCCTCCCCGATACTAAAAGTCTCACGTAATTTATGGACGCCCCCTTAGTCCGGATATCCTGCATCATACATAAGCTGTGTTGTGGCGATGGGCTCAATAACCTATCTCGGAGGGCTACAGTGGTTGGAGAAAAGTTTACCGGTTAACCCCTTCGGGCAATAAAACCCGTACTACAGGTAACTTAGTAATAGTGAATAATAATACTGAACGCTTTCGGAGATTGTAAAAACAATCAAATAAATGTTTAATTATGATATTAGTTGCAAAATTTTAATAAAAATAATAATAGTAAAATTTATTAGGTTAAAATAAAAAATACGAAATGAAAACTAGGGATCTACAAAACTTTGTGTTCCGTGTACGGCGAAAACTGTCGGTTACCTTCGACCGGAATTTATTGTTTTTCCTTTTTCGTTACCTTATCGCTGTGACAAAATACTTTGTTTAAATTTAATTGAATTGAAACATATCGTTTACAGGTGACGACCGCTCCATCGTGTCCGTCCGGAAATCAAAGCAGCTGTCCGGCTGCATTGCGGTGAGATAAGTATACAGAAGTACTAGTATAGTATTATATAATCTGTGACAGAAGGTAGGTACTTGGGCGACCCCAGAGATCATGGCCGCCACCTACTTGCGCCCTATTTTAAGTTTTAGTTGTTACCAACATAAATGAAATCAAATAAACAAACCCACATTAGTATTTCATATAACATTGGAATGAATTTAGTTGTTTATTTTTTACAACAACAGAGTCAACATTGTGATGAAAAAATGCCGCGGGGTATGTTTTATATGTATGAATTTTGTTACAAAGTCTGTTTTGTTGTTTTCTTAACTAAAATGACATTGTAGGTATATAAAGTGGAAACAGAACAACACATCGTTATCTCAGTGACTTCCTACATCCTGCTAACGTACCTACTGATATTAGATATATTGTAGTATTGTAGCAGGTTAATTCATTTGTTTAATGAGGTACATCATCAAAGAACATGTCCTGAGTCCTGTCCCGGCTTCACTTCGTGCTGTTCTGTACTTTTCTGTTGAAGATTTGAATATGGCTCGATCGATACACACTCGTGGTTATCCACACACAACGCTACGTTCCAATTCACTGCCGCGTGATTAGAGTTTTATTAATACCCTGTGCCCGGCGTTCCAAAACCACTTTTTCAACTTCCACGTTGCGTTTTGGAACGAAGACTTAGAAATATAACACACTGTTGAAACGAATTTCGTTCAGAAACCCGTCTGCGATCGAAAAACGACACACCAGCGCTCGATCGACTTGAAAAATTATTCAACTTTTTTTTTTGGTTTTGTGAGTTTTGGTGAACACATGAAAGTCAAATAACGGTTTGCTGAATAGACCTAGAAAACCAATTTGAGTCAGACCAGTACGTGTTGTATTTCTCAGATCTCAGTGAATTATAAGATACTACCTTTTGCCCGTAGTTCTACCCGCCCTAAATTCGGTTATCGGTTTAGGTGTAGGATGTCTACGGCCATTTTTCAATTATTAAAAATAAACCGACTTACACTTGAAGTTTTCAAATAACCAATGTCCTTCCCCGGGACTCAAACTATTTCCATGCCAAAAATCATCTAAGCGTGAAGTGTTAACAAACAGGTAGACAGTCAGAAAGAGTTACTTTCGAATTTATAATATTTATATGGATATATGGATTTCACATTTATAATATTTAAACGAGCAAATAGAGAATTAAAAGTGTTATACCTATTTTGTTAATGTTTTGCGAGCAACGCACTAGTGTTTTACGTTTACCAAATATAAAAAATTACAGAAATTTATTTATTTAATTTTGTTCGCAAGAGTCGTTCAATACACGTTATTCGAACTAGTTGCGACTGTTAACAAAATCTATTTCAACTCGTAATAATCCAGTTGTTATTCACTTTCTATCTGGAATGTATTCCGAAGTTAAAGAAATTTTGGTATGTCATTAATGTATACCCTAGGGCTTAGAATCTAAGTTTTTGACCTCGAGGACCCTGTGCTAACTTGGGGGGGGGGCAAAAAACTTTATAATTTTTGGACTTTTTTCAGGTTTTCGTTTATGTCTCCTAAACTAAATGTTTTATGTCTACTGTCTTTCAGAAAGTTGTAGAATATTGAATTTTCTTTAATTTTTCACGATTCAAACGTATTTTTTGTTGCAAAACTGACTGAGATACAACATATCAAAGTTTGAAGGAAATTTCGTCATGAGCGCGCCGGGTCCTAAAGAAAGTACAGACAGAACACCAAATATTTTTTTTATATTAATTAATATCGATTTTAAAAATTAAATAAACTTTGGTATATTCTACACATTAGAAATAATAATGTTGCGTTTTGCAAATTCTTTAAAGTTAACTTAATAAATTCTGCTTCGATTGAAAACAGTATGAATGTAAATAATAGATTCTTGAAGCCTTCTTGTTATTTATAAACTTATCGTAACCGCTATATAAAAGTTACAAAAAACTGATTATTTTATTTATTATAATTTTTTAAAATTAACAAAAAAAAATTATAACTAACAAACAAATAAGTTTTTAATAACTTTTATAACTATATAAGAATTTGTCAAAATTTTGTAAATATATACAAAGAGCTCCAAGATGCGGAACAGTTTTAGACCTATTATTTTAATAGGTATCTCGTTTTCAATGCAAGACGAAGTTCGAAAAATAATAACTGATTAAAAAATGACTTTTAATTGTTTATTTTAATGAGTAAAAAGTTAAGGGACACCCTCGATTTTCTGCTGTTTTTTTTATATTTTGGGATTTTTTGTCTTACTTTGACCCGCTGTATCTCTTTGAATATTGGGTCGAAAATGCGTTTGATGTACTGAAAGCAAATTTAATTTTCTACAACTTTATCATAACAATTGGTACATAAAATCCGCTTAGTTTAGGAGATAAAAATAAAAAATGGCCGAAAATTTCGAGGTTTTTTACCCCCTTATGATATGCCAAAATTTAATTTACTTAGCAATACTTTCCGGATGCGCCCCTATATCTAATTATATAATAATATTGTAAATTATACAATTATATAAGTATAAGTTCAGAAATCTGCAATGTTATTACGAGTTGAATTGGATTTGTTAACAATCGCATTATAATATAAAATACCTATAAAGTAGATATACTGTAATTGTCAAAATTTTATTTTCTTGCATATGCATGGCTATTCGAGATTGCAATAAGAGTTCCGTACACGGCGCATGCCGTCGTGTTTAATTGCACAAACAAGTTTGTTTTTGAACTTTGAGTGCAATCAAAATGTTACGTTTCTTCATGCATTTCTGATTTCTCGCTTTATGAGAAACTACGTCAAACAGTATCCGAGAAAATTTTGTGTGACAAACTGACAGCGAATTCAGCGTTTAAATGAGATACCTACGTGGATCCCCTCGGCCACACTATGCTCCTAGCGCTGCCGCCTGTCTGGCCACACTGCTCTACTCGCGCAAGGGGGCTAATAGTATTCCGTGTGTAAAGCAAAATAACAAATAATAAATAAATGTATTTGGATATAACACACAGCGCCGTCCAGCCCCAAAGTAAGCAAAGCTTGTATTATGGGGACCACAGACGGGCAACGGATACAAATACAAAATTATTACTTTTTTTTTGTTAATACATACATATCATACATAAATACACACAGACTCGACAAACAAAAAATGTTTATATTATGACATAAATGTTTCTCCAGAGCAGGAATCGAAGCCACACCCTCTGCACAGCAGTCAGCCACACTACCAACTAGGCTGCGAGGGAGTCAACATTTTTTCAACTCCCCTCGGTCTCCCCTATTCTGTACAGAAAATGGACTGGTATGTTTAGTGTTGTTTAACTAAGTAGGAAAAACCTACGCTACATAGTTGGCATAATCATGGTCACTGCCCGCTGAACAAACACTTTTTCAATATCGGCGTTACCGACAGTCCTCTATGCAGGGGCTGCATGGAAGCCGAGGTGACACCTTCTTACGTGGTTGTACATTGCAAAAGCGTGAGCGACCAACGGACAAGGCTCCTTAAGAATTCACAAACGATGACAGAGGCGCTGAATAACATCAGATGCCTTGATTTCCGGACGGGGCTGGGATGGTATTAGTAAACAATGGAACGAACCGGTTACCTTCGTACAATGGCTCTATCATGAGGGTAAGTGCGGAAAACATAAGTCGAACTAACTAACAGTGTTGTTTAGTCGGAGTAATAAACGTCGTTGTATTGGTTCAAATGTCGACTCGAAACCAACACCACCGATACGACGGCGGTAGCCCCGCAGTTGCGTTCACATCGATACATGCCGATATCGATACTGAGGGCACAGTTCACTTCCTAATTATGCAAATTCTGATAAATTTAACTTGAAACGCATTTACATAATCTTAATTTCTGAAATAATAACGATAAGTTATGTTTAAACATTAAAAATAAATGCACGACCATTTAATTTATATGTTTGTTTTTGTAAAGTAAAAAATAATTTTTAATTGCTTTAATATAAAGCGCCATTGTTTGTACGCTGTAGGTCCAAAATTTATCAAACCGTCTTGTTTAAGTGATTTGTAGGAAATTTACTACTAAGTAATATCACAGAATAAGAACTAGTATTTACAAGTGCTTATCCCACGGTACAATTCTGCAAACCTGCCTTCCATCTTCGTAACAAAAGATTTTATTGTTGGAATAGAAGACAGATTGAGGAGTGGGATTTGCAGCTTGAAATCATTACAGAGAGCTTTGGGAGGCCCTTGGCAATGTTAGGAACCCAAAGCAGTATTATTGCTATTCTAAGTTTTGCAGTTTTAACACCATATAGAAGTTAAGAGGCTCGATTTTAATCTAGCACTCAAATCCAAATTTTATGATTACTCAGCTGACTGATGATAAGTGATGTGATGATACTAACAAAGAAAAATTGTTACCTTTTTTGCGAGTATTTGACTTCTTTATATATGTCGCAGGATAATCGAAAAAAAACGGAATTATTCTGAAAATCCTAGGACGTTGGAAAATAAGAATGAGTTTTGTAATATTCCGAGCTATTTTTAGGATAATTGCAAAAAATCGAGTTCATTTTAGGATTATCGCAAGTAACTACTCACGTTTCGTGTATCGTGAGCGCTGATTTGCTGGTATGAACTTTTTTAAACTAACAGAAGTGCTTATTGGCTAATGACTATATTCCTGTTTTGTGATCGGCTTCTTTTGAAGTCAAATCGTTCTATCAAGTGTTAATAGTTATTCAACTTTATTTTATCAAAAGAAAACCGACTGTTAATGTAAACTCTGTGTCGTTTCTGTCGTTGTCTGTCCCCACTACAGAAGTAGGTACGGTACTTTTCTTAAGGAGGCTTACACCATAGTCTACCGAACTGGTCCAGTTCTAATTAGTGGAGCTAGCGGTCGCTTGACTTTTAGAAACTTTTATCCACCCATGAGGTCTCTGACTTAGCTTAACTACTATTATTATGTTAAAACAGTCAGGACTGACAGTTAACGTTTAATACACGGCAGAGCTCAGAATATATTCTTCTAGTAACCCATCCCCTGTCTTTCAACCCATGACTGCTTTGTCCCGACGATGTTTAGCTTGGAATGTCGTTTCCGAAAAATGTATATTTCAAGGCAGCGAGCTTTCAATTTCATGCTAATATTTTAAAATTAAATTAATTCTTCTGAATAAATGTTGTTCTTCTCGTCAATAATTCTTTACGAAGAAGCCATCTAGGTGATACTAATCAGAAAGAAGATGTTGTAAATCACCACCACCACACAATCAGCGCTCAAATTTTGTTTCATTCTAAATCAAACTCTGTTTTTTTGCAATGATCCTGAATATAGCTCGGAAGATTACAAAATTTATTCTTATTTCCTAATAATCCGGCCATTTGCAAACGTCCTAGGATTTTTGCAATGATCCTTTTTTTTCAATTATCCTACGACATATATATTGCGTTGGACCCGCCAACTTATCTGATATCTGTCCGTTTGGGAGTAACCAAACATTTAAGAGCTATTAATGACATCACGTGTTGAATGCCTAGTGGGTGTTAAAGACCGGACCAGAGCTGGGCGTCACTATTTGATATTTTGAATTTTCTTTTTGGACAAAGCGTATTAAATGTTAATTGTTAATAATCCAATAATTAAATCTAAAACTGGCCAACATATTTTTCAAAAAAATATAACATTCGGAAAATAGCTAATCACTAGTTTTATTTTTTTAATTATTAACATTTTTGAAATACGTTTTGCACAAAAATAAAATCGAAATATCAAATAATGGCACTCAGCCCTGGCCAGCTCCTTAAAACCAACGTTGGCGTTGCTCTAATTATTATTTTGATTATGACACCAATTTAAAAACCATAAATACTAACCTCATGCATGGCTTTACAGCTGACGTCACAAATGTCTAAGTAATCGTTTGCAGGCCTAACACCAGTTACTGTTCGGATATTCTTGAGTTGTACGCAACCATAGATTTGAGTTCTGTTATCTCTTCTATGAACTGAGCAATAGCTCAAAAAATTGGCCAGACTTAAGAAAGAGACGAAGTAAGGCTGTGGTCTGTTTTCACTTTCTATCAATGTCCGCCATTTTGTTTGTTGATGTTTATTAAAGGAGGCAAGATACGCAACAGTTTCACTTTGTCTCTGTCACACCTTTGCAACCAATTTTTTTTCATATCTGGCTAGGAAATGCGCTGTCCATTTCTTTAAGTCTATGCATATGTCACTATGTAACAAAGTTACCGAACGGATCCCATATTTTTTTATTTTTTTTTATTTTTTTTTAACATTTTTTAGACATTAGCGACAGCGACATGATCTGTGACAAATTTTTATTTAATCAAAGAACAATTTGACCATTTTTGCATACTTACGCAAGATAATAAATTTCCATCCCACAGCAACATGGCGTCATTTACATTTCGTTACCTTTATTTACCAAACTGGATGAAATCTTTGACATACATTTTACGTAACAGTTAAAAGATGATAATTTTAGTTCGTTTCTTAACATTAGAGAAGATCAAAGATAGCTTTGTACTGCATATAAATTTTGTTGTGGATAATTTTGATTTTGTTTTAAGATAGGCAACGACCCGAAAATGTAGAACCTTGGTCTCGGAACTTGGTGTTTTTTTAGTTACAGAAAAGGCCAAGGGTGAGACTTGTGCAACAGTATAATATAATTCATAATAGTTTGAGCCGACGTCTGTCACGACTCCAAGTGACCTTTGTGCGGAGGCAAAGCCCGTGTTGTTGTGATGCCAAATAATAATAACCAATTTATACAATAAAAAAAAACTATAATCTTGCGCTATACTGAATTAACCAAGATAAAAATCTGGATAAATGCGTGTTCTACACAGTGTTCCGTAAATTGGAAATTGTTAACCGATTTTGTTGTATACAATTTTCGTTGAAATTATTTAAAAAGTTATTTTGAGTTACCAAGATTTTTAAACGGTTTAAAACTTAGAAAGGAGGCCATAAAATATTTCACTTTAAAAGCCAATAATTCGCAAATTATACATTTTAAAGAAAAAGTTACTCAGGAACCATAAACAAAGCTCTACCAGCGATACCATACCAATCCATGTATGGAGAGCTAATTAGTAATAAAAAGTATTTTTTTCATTTCATTTCATTACAAAATTGTATGGCGGTTCTCATAAATATCTTAGTTAGATATTCGTGTTTTTTTTTTTTTCTTTTTTTATGCCACTAAGGTAGCAAACAAGCTTATGGTCCGCCTGATGGTAAACGGTCAACGCAGGCTATGGTTGAGTTAAATTTTATCAGAATGGATGCAACGACGGCAGAATTACAAGACCGCACGATTTTACTTCGCCCGTTGTACAAAATGATGGAATCTTTATAAAATTTCTTACTATATATCTCCTCCTGCCATGAAGGATGACTTTTCGAAAATACTGAAACACGCCATTATTTATTTGCAAATAGGTGCAATGCTGTGTGCCAATTTATATAGTTTTAAGTACAGTAAATAACAAAAAAGGCCAAATATCAAACATTATAGAATAATCTTAGTAATATCTTATCTTACAGATTAATCTTAAAGAATAAAAAATATTAAAACATTACGAATTTTCATTTAAATTTAAATCCAAACTTTCTTCCTTCCGAAGGGATGTAATTCGTAAATTCCTTTTTCTTAGTGGACCAAGCCAACCTTTCATGTTTCTAGCTTCAGTAGTTTCGGCACCGCGTTGATGAGTCATGCATGCAATCGTACGCGGCAATACCATGATCTTTTATATATACCTATAGAGTATACATGTTCCAAATATTCATTACTAAAGTTTGCTGTTTGCAGTAGAGACACTAGGTCCATGAGGTTCAAGCGCAAAAACTTTTTAAAGTCCATAACTCTACGACTAGTTGGATTCAGTGGTTACACTAATGCAGGCTGTCATTATGCTCAGAGGATAAATGGCAGCCCAACGAGAAGCCTGGTATTATATTCTTGGTATACGATGACACGCGGACCAG
This sequence comes from Apoda limacodes, assembly GCA_946406115.1. Taxonomy (NCBI): domain Eukaryota; kingdom Metazoa; phylum Arthropoda; class Insecta; order Lepidoptera; family Limacodidae; genus Apoda; species Apoda limacodes. The sequence continues at coordinate 12,605,144 of OX291543.1, read as the reverse complement.
GTTCATAAGATTGTTTAAAAATACTAAGATAGTTTTACTTTAAGAACTTTTTTTTATATATACGGTCAACGTTCATAGTTATTTTTCATGTAGGTATGTTGTTATACGTGATTATTTTATTATAAGTTTAAGTTAAAGTAAGTAGTATAAGTTGATATAAGTTTGTTGTTTAAGAATACACTAGTTTTATTGTAACCATAATTTCATAGGCACTGAGATCTAGGTTACTTACATAATTCCTATTTTTTTAATTTATAGCTGTCCCGGTATACCAGGTCGAATTGTTAATCTAAACCATTCAGGTAACAACTCAAACACACACAAAAAAATCATCGAAAGATATCAGAGAAACAGACAAATACTTTAGTACATAGTACTTCCATTTCATACGTCACGCAAATTTGCGTAATTTTAGAACCCCCCCCTTCCCCCTTGTCACGCCCATTTTCCAATTTTAGTATGAAAAATTTTCACACTTTGCATGACACCCCCCCCCCCCCCCCCCCCATCCCTCCTGACGTATTAAATAGATGGCTCCTGTGGATAAACTAATACGTACGTACTACGTATTATAAATTAATTTAAAAGAGCCATAACTTTACTGCTTTACTTTACTTTTTTTTTAATTTAGAGTACTCTACTTACTAAATTAAAAGGTTCTCAATTACCTAACTCGTGTCTTATTTAATTAGTGTAATTTATAATCTGTGACCTGTGGTACTGTTTAAACGTCGGTTTCGGTCGGGTTAAAATACGTGCGAGGTCTACCATAGCGACCCTGACTGTCACTTACTACACCGCAACTTAGGCAGCTCGCACACAACAGAAAGGGCGTGATTTTTTAGCTGTTACGATTGCAATTGCTTTTGTGCTGTCTCTTACTGTTTCGTTGAAAAACTATTTGTTATCTTGCTGTCAGTTGCGAAAATTGCTAAAATTGCTAGCTACAAAAACAGGCCCAGAATCACGGATTTGTTAGAAACTGGCTCCAACAAGTCATTGTAGTGTCAAAAGTTTACAAAAATTTCTCAATTATTAATGATAATGAAGATGCATTATAACAAAACAACAAATTATAAATAATAGTAATTATTTTCATTTATTTAGCCAAAATTAGGTTCTTTTACTTTTTTATACACAAATAATTATTATAATTGTACTAAATAAACATACATATTTTTATGAAATTAAGTGATCATATGAATTAAATAATTAATTTAAATTTATTTAAATTACAAAACATAATATATACATAAAAATGATTAAATTTATATTTTTATTTTTTTAGGTTTTTTTTTATGAAGATGGATATTATTTTTCCGAATAGTAGATTGCACAACAAGTGGAAACAAGGTAAATTTTATGCGAGGACCTCGGTTCAATACGAAGAGTAACCAAGTATTCTACAGCTAAACCCCGATAACTCTGATGCATGCGCCGGTTTATTTATCGCGCTACAATCAACTCTAACCGTCCTCCTTAAAAAAATTGAGTATCGTAACGAATTTAATTAATGTCCTTTGGAAGTGTTTGCAATCATATTTATATATGAGTATGGAGTTCTTCAAGAAAGAAGTTATTAGATTTCTGAAGGGTCGGCAACGCGCAAGTGATACCCCTGGTGTTGCAAGCGTCCATAGGCTACGGTGACCGCTTACCATCAGGCGGGCCGTAAGCTTGTTTGCCACCTTAGTGGTATAAAAAAAAAAAAAAAAAATATATATTATATAATTATAGTTTTCCTGTATATTTTTCTTGCATATGCTATCTCTATGTTCACAACATTAAAATATTTATCAAAAATACCCTATTTTACACAATTTTAACTAGAACTGTTACTTTTTTCATCCACATTAATCTAGTAGGTAATAACCAATAACTAGTTCAACACATTAAAACATAATTTATATCTGTATCAAATTTCATGCAAATCGTTTCAACCGTTTCGGAATTTAGCAGTCACAAAGTTGTTATCGCAAGGTTAGTACGAAAACTAATTAAAACTCAAAAGGAAAATTATCGCACTCTACTCACACTACAAACCTTCATTTAATTTAGTCACGTTTCTTTCAAGAGAAGAGGTTCTTGAGAGTTGTCCTTCAGGCGAGAATAATAAAAACTTCTGTTTTCTGTCGCGTGTTCTTAATGGCGTGCGCATAAGAGTGTAATTGGTGAGTGAAAAAGGCGTACAGAGTGTTGCAGACGTAGATACCGAGCATAGCACACCAAGAACGCACGTGAAATAATAGCTGGCCAGCAAGACAGTAAAAGAAAGGTAAAAATGACTAGCTAGAGGACCTTAAGCAGAGCGAAGCGAAAACAAATGCAATTAGCAAAGCAAGCTATAAGCGTAACCCTTTCAGACGTCAGCGGAACCAAATGTAGGCTCCTGATGACTGATATTAAAATTTATTATATCCCTAGTAGGGATCGCTGAAATAACTGTTTTTCTTATTTTGATATAATTACGGCTTCAATTATTTTTTTAAATAAGTGCAAAATGTTATTCGATATTTTTTAGTTACCAACTTACGAAAACGGTTAACTACGTTACTCTCTTTGAACGTAATAGAATAGCTAAAAAACTGTGTGTAAGTTAATAATCGTCAGTATGCGGACACCTTAGATAGTTTAGCTGACGGCTCAACCTTAACTAGTGCGATCTTTATTAATATACCTCGTAATGTCAAAAGATTTACATAATAGTTCGTGAGCCCGCGCATCGCCACGTGTCGCACACTCACACACTCACATCCACACACAGACTCTGCATGTGGTACTTCTACTAGAATATAGACTATATTTGTGTCAAGGCTTGAGTGAATGAACCCAGATACGTGTGTGAGTCAACTTTTGTTTGTGTGCAATGTATGTGCTAGTACTACTAGTTTTCGCCCAGGCTGTATGGTCACTTCTGCTTTATATATATATATATATATATATCTATATATTTATATATTTATCTATATGTAGGTATAAATATATATATTTATATCTTTGTATTGTGTATAAAACATATATATTGATTCCTACTGTACCTTAAACATTAAAAACATTAAATGCTACAATATCTTCACATATATACCGCAGATATTTAGTGTTATACATACGCTACTATATATATATTTATATATATATGTACATATAGTTTAATATATGTATATTTAGATTTTACAATAGTACTTATATTATTACCTAAGTCAGGTAAGTTAGGCATTACATCAACATCATCACACACAAGTAGGAAATGCAATTTGGTGAGATTGAAATCAAGTTACTATCTCTCGAGATAATGAATGTCAATCTTGCGAGATCCCGCCATATACGGGATCTTCGAAAGGTTTTTCAAAAACGAATTACAAAACATTTACAATTATATTAACATTTATCTAGAAATCAACTAAATGGCACCGATATGACATAAAACCGCAATTTAAGAATAACTTCTATAGTCAGTTCTTTTAAAAAGGCTATCTAATTTTCATAATATTGGAAATATTAATAATACCTGTACATTTATATTGAAATAAAAAAAATGGCGTGTTTTTTTTACGGTACCTCCCCTACACGTGAAGTGGGGACGTAATTTTTTTTCTCATCTACCCCATCGTGTAGGGTATCGTTGGATAAGAATTCCAAAAACATTGGCGGTATGCACAGATTATTTTTTGATTTAGGGCTCCGAAACATTTAGCTTTAAATTACTAATTTTTGTTAGAGTCAAGTGTGTCCCCCCCCCCCTCTACCAGCGAAAGTATATAATTGGAAATTTATAAAAAATTACGGTGGTAGTGCATATAATGAATTGAAAAGGAAAACTATCACGGGTAAGTACACTTTACAGGCTAACGAGTAATAGTCGACCAAGTTATAAAATGTACTTAGAAAAGTGAAATTTTCGTACAAATTCCATTAAAAGTTACTTATATCAAGTAGGTACATCTGTAAAACAGGTATAAAATATAAGTAAATGAACTATGTATAATTATAGAAAAATAAAATTATAACATTCTAAAAATAAAACAAATATTTAAGGGAGGCTCCCACACAACATGATTTTTTTGGCGTTTTTATAGATAATGGTACGGAACCCTTCGTGTGCGAGTCCGACTCGCACTTGGCCGATTTTTTAAAAATTATGTAGTTCTTATGTTTAACAGTGAGTAGAAAGAAATCTGTTTGTAAAAAATTTTTTACAAAATGTGTCTGCTCAATCTCGTTACTCCGTCTGATTTACGAGATCTAACGAGAACGAGATCGCATTCCTAACACACAAGGCAGGATTTCAGCCCAAGCCAGTTGAAAAATATGGTATAAAATAAGAGATCAATGCTCATTACATACTCGGCTCTATAACGCCCTTGCCTAGTATAGAGCCGAGTATGTAATGAGCATAGATCTCTTATTTTATACCATATTTTTCAACTCACTTGCACGTAAAAGTAAATGCAATTACACAACACACTTCGTTTACAAAAAATAGTTGTATTGTAAAAAATAGCCAGCGAAGACCTTTTTTGGCTGAGATCAATAAATTGTACATTACTTACTAGTGCAAATATAAAGTAACGCCGTGTTTTATAAACTGCGTTATAAACCTAAAAGCGGTTCAATAAGAGCCACTTTATGAGCAAAACTATACACACCGGCACAATTAGCAGAAACAGAAAAAAATGTGAGACTATGAGATAATAACGCATATATTTGACGAAATCATTCAGATTGTTGAGGGGTGGCATTCTGGATTTAACCCTTCTTTTTAGCAAGTCCCAGACATGCTCTATCGGATTCATATCGGGGGAATTTGCTGGCCACTGCATCACCGGTATACCTACGTGGCTCAGATATGCCTGTACCGATTGTGCACTATGAGCACGAGCATTATCTTGCATTAGAATAAAGTCGTCACTAATAAATGGGGCAAATGGTACTACATGTTCTTCTAAAATGTCTCTGATGTATCGATCTGCTGTCATGGTCCCTCCTGTGACTATCACTAACTCCGTGCGAGCTCCCAAACATATCCCTCCCCAAACCATAATCGAGCCGCCACCATAAGCCACTGTGTGTTCAAAATTAAACTGTATGTGGCGTACTCCTTTGCGACTCCATATTCGCTGTCTCCCATCGATCTGTTTTAAAAGAACTCTGCACTCATCAGTAAAGAGAACCTGCTGCCATTCGTTCAAATCCTTTTTTTGTGTTCCGCTAATTGTGCCGGTGTGTATATTTTCCATACTTGGATCTTATTGCACCGGTTTTAGGGTTCCTTATGTACAGCTTATTAAAGAAGCTTTAGTTTTACTTTACATAATCACATTAATGCAATATTTCATTTTTTTTAATTTTCTTGTTTATAAACATGGATAACCGGAATATCATCCCAGTTCCAAAATTCGTGCCAAACGATCACTCTTTCAGCGTAAAATAGCAATCAAAAACCAGACATACGACACATATAATGTTAGTAGAGATGTTGTAACTTGTTTTTGGTAAACAGTCATTAAGGTTGTTGTCACCAGTGTGTTGTGTGTATGGGTGTGTGGTGCTCGAAGGGCTCGTTACGATGTCTGTAAACAGTCGCATGTGTGCGAGACCCAAGGTGCTAACGAGTGTGGGCCGTCCGAAAGAGTTTATAATATCCTTATTATTGCTTTAGGTGGTTGTAGAAAAGTGATGCTAATGGCCGATGAAACCGGTTAATTGAACCACTTTAGAACCTTTTTAGGTTTAACGTCTTTATTTTTCCTTTCACACAAACCTTACAAACGTCTCGACTTGGCCAATGTATATGTCGTGGCCAGATCTTAGAATTGATCACTTCATGATGTGTCCGATTCGTTTCATGAAATGGTCGTATTTCATGATATAGCCAGCTCAGACTGACCATATTGTTGAAACGTCAAAGTTTGATGATAATAATATGTCAATCCACGTTTGGCCATATCATGACAGTACGATTTTTATAATATAAAAAATGTATTGCTCTCTTGTATGAGTACTTACAAAGATTAGCTTAAAAATTAACGTAAAACTTAGAAGGGTTTGTATAAAGTCTGAATTCAAATAAAAAGATAATTGGAATTAATGTGGATGTAGTTGCCTGTGTCCATCCTAAAAGTCCATTCTAAATACTACTAAAAAAGTTTTGAAATAGGATGAGCACCTAGTTTCGGAGATTATCTTCTACATCTAAACTTAACCTCTTTATAATATAAGTGTCTATTTAAACATTATTTGCTTTGATGCATCACAAAAAAGCGACATCCGCGTTTCTGCCGCCGCGTCTCTGATAATGTAACTATTTTACGATATGATTACTAATGTTTGACCATATCATGAAGTAGTCATGTTCATATCGTTTAACGCTGAGTTGTCATCGATCCGGCAAACCATATCATGATGTGGCCAACGGGTACTGTACTATAGTGAATTTCTATATTGAAAAGTGATCAATTCTAAGACCGGGCCGCGACGTATACACGACACGTTTAATGTTATTAGTTCCATATTCGTTTATAAGCCTACCTGCATTTTATTCATAAGAAATCTCGCAAAAATTGCAAGATTTATTATTTTCGCAATATCTCTACTTACATAAATTTAAGTGCCATGTCACTTAATAGATGTAGGTACTGTTATAATTTTTATGCCCAATGCCAGTTTCTTCATCTTCTTTTAAGTTCCTACTTAATAAATTATCGTTCTCATAGCCAGTGTTCTTTCTTCTTTGTCTCTATTCTATATTTACTACTATTATATTTGTTACTGTACCCTGCCTGCTTCCTAAGAAGAGATAAAATCTGTTTTTACCCCACTTGCCCTACGTTCTTTTAACATTTGTAACTTCGTTCCATCTGCGGTATATCTTCTGGTCGACACTAACCTCAATCTTTCGCAGTCCTTTTCAGTGAGCGTCAAAGTTTCACAAACATGTCTTATTCATGAGTATTGTATGTGAAGATTTTTTCTAATGTGATTAATTAATTTTTTAATGGATCTATTGTGATTAATAGCTTTGATTTTGTAGATTACTAATTCTGCCATGACTATTCTTGTTCTGTCAGTAAAGAACTGGTGTTAAACTTGTGTTTGCAATTGATGAATTTGTTCTTTTTCTATTTATCCCTGAGGAATGAGTGATTTGTTATACAGTTACTGTGAGACGGCCAGACAATAAGTGAATTGATAAAGTAGTAAGGGCTACTAGAAATCATTAGACACTTGAGGTAGACATCTTCGTATTGAAAGTTTAAACAGAAGGCCTTTGTCCAGTAGTGTTTGCCTACCGCCGATGTGGTGATGATTATTATTGATTGTTGTCTATTTATTTTTATTTGAATTTTGAATTTTTTCCTCAATTAAAATCTTGGTTCAATCAATTCAGTTGAGAAATTTTTGATAATCCATCTTTGTTGTAAGCATAAGCGGTAATGTCGTCAACAAATGTTTTATACGTTACTCTATAAACAATTACTTTGATGTCTTCGTGGGATCCTTCCAAAATGCGTCTATGCCTATTAAGGCCATCCCTACAAAATAAAAATTTTCCGGGCTTTTCATATCGTATGTAGTCGCTTAAAATAAATAGTAAAAAAAACCTAAAAAATATATGTCAAACCTTAGGTCTTAATGTATATTTCGTTCATTCTGATTTTGAAAATACCCAATAACGTCGCTTATTAAAATTAATATTGGAATAATAATTTGACAGAGATTCTGCATCTACATCTCTATCTAAGCATTGATTAAAATTAAATTTACACAGACCTGTTGGTATTTCGTTTTTCTATAATTCTGTCATTTTTTTATTTATTTTGGTTCCTTTTTTATAGAGATATATCTATCTTTCTATTGGTTAAATTCTACTAGCGGGTGGCCCTACGGGCGACGGGACGGGAGGCGGGCAGTACCAAGCCGAACTCTCTGAGTGACGGACTTATATTTGGTTTTTGTTTGCACACACTCGCGTGCAAAAAGTGCATATTTAATATTTGTTTTTGTTATTGTAACTAACTTGGCATTGCTAGTTTTTGTTCATAATAGCTTTGTAAAAAAATGTTGTCTTTACTTAGATTCTAGGATAGGTATTTAGTTATAAGCTGGCAACGTCACAATACTTATATAATTTTTGTTTAGTGTTATTTGTAACACAATTATTTGTGACTTTTTTCTGATCAAAATGCCAAAACCATCAAAATCTAAACGAAACCAGCTCATAAAAGTAAAAAAACTCCATGAAATTATGTAAGTAGTCCACCATTTTAAAATGTTTTTTTATTTATTTTTAAAGCCTACGAAAGTGCTCTAATATTCCGAGAGTGATAATATTGTACTGTAAGCTCAGTCGTGGAATTAATAATATAAGTTTAATCAAAACTTAAGAAGAAGAGTAGGTATACCTTTCTACTTGTTTTATTTCTAGCTTAATTTTTACTGTTTCTAGTCTGTCGTTTGTTTCAATAAGTGTTTCTTGTTCAAAACCATCGCTCGGTTAACCAATACCTACTTATACCTATACAATTTCCCTGTCTACTATTGGACATAGGAATTTCCAAATGAATGCCACCACACCTGGTCCTCCACCTTTCTCACCCAGCCACTCCTGGCTACTTTATTCAGATCATTGGTCTGCCTGGCTGAAGGGTCCCACACGCTGCGCCTTCCTATCCGCGGTCTCCAAGTCTCGTCTGTTTAAACGGTATCAATAGTTCTGCGATGCCTGCTATAGTCACTTCAGCTTGGTTATTTAATGGACAATGTCAATAACTATGGTTCAGGGTCGGATCTTCTCATTTCTGATCTTATCCTTAAAAAAACTCCCAGCACAGACCTTATACCTCGCTTAGCTATATGTAACTAGTGTATAGGACATCTGCCACCGTCAGTGTTAACGTTTGTTAATCACTTTGTTGTTATTAGTGACGTTAGTTGTTAAAATGTACCTTGGAATACATTGGGAACTAAAGTGACGCACACAATCTCACCTGCACGCACACTGTCTCACGGACGTGCGTGCGTACGTAGTGCAGCGGTGCACCGACACCTGCGCCAAGTTCTATTTATGACGAGTCCGCCCACCCTTCTACGCCACAGACCCGTTATCCACTGAACGGGAGACTTGCTTACATTCACTATTACTTATAAAAAACTTTTGAGCCATTCACACAATATAACATGTTTACATATAAAAATAAAATTGCTTCGACTGCGACCTTAGAGTATACAGCTTGCTTATTTATACTCTAAGACTGCGACGCGAGCCGGGCCTCGCCTGTCACGGGTCTCCACTGAAAATCAGCGCTGTAACTTTAGTTGCAGCATATGCTGAGCGGCGTCCATTTTTCACATTTTTTACCCCACGACGCAGAGACAAAATTTACTGGATGAAATGAATATTTTTGTCGGCTTGTGTTCTTTTCCTGTTTCTGTATGTATTGTGGTGCTAAATGTTATTTTTTGTTTGTTGTGTAATGTGAAATTAAATAAATGTCTATGTCTATGTCTACATATCCGTGGTCACAAATATTCATTTATACTTGTTTGTACTTTGAGCTAAATCTAAACCGTTATGGATATCATTTTGACTGATATCCTGCACCCACTCATCTCATGCCTCGTTCGTATTAATTACTGTGTTTGTCTGAAATGTGTTTTTTTTTTTTTTTTTTTTTTTTTTTTAAATAAAACCACCTACTTTCTTCATAATGCGTTCATAGAAACTCCTCCACTCAGCTCATCTACTCTTCTGCTACAAATTAAATAAAAAAAAAACAAAATCATCTAAATACTATTGAAAACAAATGGAGCGAAACTACTTATTTACTTACATTATAAATATGTTTTTAATAGAAAAACTTGATAGTGAATTCTTAATAAATTAAAGGCTTCTAGCATTTCAGCAAAAGCAAACTTCGGACAATACATCAACAATATCCAGCTAACAAAAAACACGCTTACTTTCAACACTAAGGCAAAACTTATGTAAAATACAAACGCTCTGTATACGCATGTTATATATGCACTAATAAGCTATTATAATTTCAGAATTGGCGTCCATAGGCAAGGCCTTCTTATTTGTTTTAGATTTTCTCAAATTCTTGGTCAAAAGTCATATCAAACCTTGTAGTGGTTCAGTAGTAATAAAACTACCTCAACAAAGTCTTTGTTTCTGTGACAGCTCCAGTGCTTACAGGGTTTGCATTATATTTGAGGTTAAGGACATGCATACCCATTATATACTTTTTTACTCGTTGGTTTGAAAATAATTGTCGCATTTTGAAGCTAATAGAAACTTTAAGTATTATGAAGGTGAATTCGTTAACGGCGAGGCGACGTTGTACGAAGTGGAAATTTGCCTTTCAATACTCTCGTCTGTGCCCTTCGTTAGCAGTAGCGCCAACTCTATGGTGCTAAAGGGTGCTCGTGCCCTCAAATGTTAAGTATCTGCGGCGCTGAACCCTAATATTCTGTAGTTTTACTATGATTTCTGGGACTCGGGGCCCCCTAAGATTTATTTTGAGCAACGTGTCTGTTCTGTATGACAGTTTGTAGGACTTTGGTGAAAGAAAGTATGAAAGCTGTAATTGCATTCTGTAACTATTTAGCAGCTCAATAAGAAGGTATTGAGACAACATCAAATCGCCCGCACAACGGAGCGCCGACTGGCACCATTTACGTCCTATTTTATAATTTAAACAGAATATTTGACTAATTCCGATATTACGATATTGAACGACTCAGTATCGGAATTTTAATATGGTACTTAACGTTCCGAGATTCCAGGATTTCGATATTCCGAGATTCCGATATTCATGCCCTAGTTAGGCCGTTCGTGTCAAGTAACTTATTAAGTGGTTGATAAGCTCTTAAAATAATATTTAAGTAGTGCATCGCCCCAGATCCGTTCGACCAGTTTAAATAAATTTAAAAATAAATTTTCTTATCAAAATAAATGAAACTGAACCTGTTATAAAGGTTATTATAAAATATGGATGAAATGTCACTTCATGAGCCAGTATATTAAAAATATTACATTATGTATACAAGTGTGCTAGGCTGCTCATTACAGACGAGGCCGTACCTTGCTGCCCGAACCAAAGGCGAGGGCGAAATTCTGCCGAGTCTGTATTGAGCAGAGCTCACGAGTGTCTTCCATACATGCACCGACGACCAACGATCAATTCTATATGACAAGTAAACACTTGTCTAGTATATATGTATATATAGTCTATGGTAACTTAAATAAAACCTTTTTATTTGAACCTATTCTAATTTGAATAATAATTGTAATTAATGTCCTGTGGCTTTATACAAAAAAATTATAAACAGTGTACGTGATTTCAGCGAAGTGCTTTGACTACAACAGAGAGGGGATCAGGGGCCCTTCCGCCCGCCGTGCCAGCAACCGCATTATCTGTGCCGAGCTTTGGCAGTTCTAGTATGTGTGTGTGTTAGCGACGGACCACACGAAACACATAAATAAGGATAGGATAGGATAGGATATAAGGATTAAAATGTAAACATGTTTAAATAAGGATTTTTTGATAAATAAAGTCGTATTGACACAATAGGGTAGCTCTAAAACGATACGTAAAATAATCAGTTAGTAAGTTGTAAGGTTTGTGAATTATTTGATAAATAAATAATAATAAGTTGTAACGTTGCAAGTGACGAAAAATAAAGTCACAAACAACTAGGATAGAAGTATGTCGTTGCAATGTGAGATAGAGTACATAAGGTTTGCTCAACTATGTACATTTTAAGTAAGAAGGTTAAGTAAATAGTAAGATATATAAGAAATAACGTAGAAATAACTTAAGGAAGCGCATGTATTTCGTAAATAATATCTCGTGTAAACTTAGTAACTATAGGTAATGTCAGTAAGGATTTAATATGTAGGATTGTCAAAAATAAAATATACGATGTAAAATAATAGTTTAGGCGTAAATAACATGTAGTGTAAGATATGTACTCAAGCAGAGTTGAGTTAAATTCTTAATAATTCTTAATAATACGTAAATAGTTAAAATCTATCAGTGTAAAATTTGTATTTGTAATTGTATGAAAAGTAAGAGCGTGAATTTTTACAAAATAAGCAATACGTTGTGGATTACGCTCTTAACCTTTTGCTTAGTTCAACAAACTCCCGCGCACTTTGCCGTGGAGCTACTAGGCCGGGCGTGAATTTTGAAATTATAAGCAATACGCTTGCGAGACGCCCTTTGCATTTTTTGGCTCTTAAAGCCACAGTTTGTGAGATATCTGTATGAATTCTATTTCATAATGTTTGTAAAATTAATATCTATCTGTAGGAAGTAATTGTAATGTAGAGAAAATTCATTTTTATATTTTAAAATAACAAAAACATGTACCTCCATACAAACGAGTTGTAGACAAGGACAGCAAGAATTGTAAGAGTAGTCTAGCTATAGTTTACAACCGTAACGGTAATTTTATGGCCTGCCGCTTTGTTCGAAATTGTTTAAAACTCGAGCGATCCAGCGGTCATGGTCGACTCCAACCCGCTATCACCGCCCTAGGCGAGTGGTTTCGGAAATGGAGAATCGAGGTGAATCCCGACAAAAGCTCTGCCGTCCTCTTTTCCTTAGGCCGCCCTCCGCGGCCAACTTCCCTTTCCCTCTTCGGTCGTGCCATTCCCTGGCAAAATAAGACCAAATATCTCGGTGTGACCATGGATAGTCGTTTGAACTTCCAAGCTCACACCAAAATAGTTAGAGACCGAGCCGCTTTTGTACTCGGTCGTCTCTATCCCATGATAGGCAAGTATAGTAAGATGTCGCTTAGAAATAAGCTAAATCTTTACACAACTTGTATCCGCCCCATACTAGCTTATGCTAGCGTAGCCTATGCGCTGTCCAAGCGCAATCTCCACAAACTCCAGACCCTCCAAAACCGCTTTCTCAGAGCGGCCTCTGGAGCCTCTTGGTACGTTCGCAATGCGGACCTACACAGAGACTTCGAACTTCCCACGATTCCCCAATATTTTAAAGACTTGGCAGTCCGCTTTTTCGAGCGTACGCAAAATCACCCGAATCGTTTAATTGTGCAATCCACAACGTATCGTCCCCCCGATCGACCCGGTCACGGTCGTAGAACTATTGTTAGGCGGCCTCGGCACGTACTAACGTCCCCAGATGACGATCTCGCTGTCCGGATAGCGAGATTAGTCTCTACGACTTCCCCAAATAGGGCCTCCCTCCAAACACGACGCCGACGTCCCCGGGTTCGTCGGCGCCCACAAGGATACACTAGGTATCAAAGAGTGCCGGGGCGCTTCTCGCCCCCACTCAACCGCATTCGTACCCGCGTAACGGGGAACTCCCCTCCTGGCGGTGACTCACCTTCGGGTTCGAGACTCACGCCGGTCGAAGGGACGCCCCCGAGAGCGACAACCCAAGCCGAGGCTTCCCCCGCGGGGAGGCGCTATATGGGCTGAGGCTCCTTCAGAGTCTCGCCCCAAAAGTCCGGTGAAGCAGTAATGGCTGCAACAGCCAACTGCATAGTCAGCTCAGAAAAAAAAAAAAAAAAAAAAAAAAAGGTCATGGTCAGTTCGCAGTCGCAGTTCGCAGCAAGAAATCAAGAAAGGAAGAACCAACAATCAAGGAAGAAACTCTGCAAGAAAATAAGTGCTCACCCGTCCGGCCCGCAATACGGTCGCCCACAACATACAGTCCACTATAAACACGTCAGTGGCCTAGTCTAGTAGCTAGCTACCGTACGGTTGTCTAATTTCTACGGCGCTTCGTTGTCGTAGCTTCGTTTTAGCAACCGAGGAAGCTAGCCTACGCCCGTCGCCGCTGTGCGTGTTCGTAACAGTGTGTGTCCACATCTTTTGTCCTCTAAGCTGTCTGTGCTGTGAATCCTCATATTTAGTCTTAGTAACTTTTTAAAAAATAATGGCAAGAAGTAAACAGAAAAGAGATTTTTCAATGGCTGCTCCATCCACATTTAATGTGGACTTTTGTAACATTAGGGGTATTCACGCAAATCTTAACGCAGTCCACTACAATCTGGAGACTGCGCAGCCGACCACTCTTTTTTAAACGAAGACGCAGATATCCTGCCCAGCCGATACTTCATACCTTCATTGTACCGGCTACAAACTCGAGCACAATTTTGTGAGTCCGGCCGGTGTATGTATGTTCATCCGGGAGGATATCTGCTGTCGCCGCCTTCATAGCCTTGAATACAGGGACCTGTCGATATTGTAGGTGCGCGTAGATCACCTCGGCCACACTCGTATCTATGCATGTCTATACAGGTCTCATAGCGGTGACACGGACGTAACTTGACTCTTCACGCACCTGAGTTTGCCGACTGAAAATGTCTACAGCAATATTCCACAGCAGAAGTAATTATTTCGGGAGACTTTAACGCCCATCAACGTGAGTGGCTTAGTTCTCGAACCAATAACTATGCAGGGATATCTGCTCATGAATTTGCTCTTTCTCTCAGCTGGTACTTTCTCCAACGTGAATACCAGATAAAGAGGACCATACAAGCTCCTTACTGGACCTTCTGCTGACTACACGTCCGGACGGCTATTTTGTCTCAGTAGATGCGCCTTTAGGCTCCTCGGAACACTGTCTCGTTCGGACTCAAGTGTCGTGCACACAACCCGATCCATCTGGGCCAACTAATTGGCGTCGTGTGTGGCATTATAAGTCGGCAGACGGGATGGATTGCGAGAATTTTATGCATCGTACCCGTGGAGGCAGATCTGCTTTAGCTCAGAAGATCCTGACGTCTGCGCAGCCGCAGTCACTGAGACAATCCTAGCTGGTATGGAATGTTATATTCCTAGCCCGCAAGTTGCTGCCGGCGTCAAAAAACGACCGTGGTTTAATAGGGCTTGCAGAGACGCTAAAATTCTAGAGCAAACTGCATATGAGGCTTGGACCACGGCTCGTAATAATAAGGAACCGAATATCTCTGAGGTAAAACGCAAATTAAATGCTGCCTCGAGATTCAGAAAGAAAGCAACTGCCAGAGCAAAATTCCAATTCATCGGCAAAATAGATGGGCGACTTGCGAGCTATCCTTCTGGAAGTCGTGCTTTCTGGTCACTTGCCAAAGCTGCCGAAGGGAACTTTTGCCAGTCGTCGTTATCACCACTGCGAAAGACCGATGGTGACTTGGCCCACAGTGCTGAAGAGAAAGCCGATCTACTGGGCATTCTCTTTGACTCAAACTCGAATATGAACGATGAAGGCACTCTACACCTACTAAACCGTGGTGCGGTAAGGCCATGTCGGAAATCTCCATAACACAGCGGGAGGTCCGGCGGGCGTTGCTTTCTCTAGACGTTCATAAGTCGAGTTAGCCAGATGATATACCAGCAGTGGTGCTTAAGCGGTGTGCTCCTGAGTTATGTCCTGTACTCACGCGCCTCTTTACGCTTTCCTACCACACTAGGCAATTTCCGTCTTCATGGAAGACAGCGAATGTGCAGCCGGTGCCCAAAAAGGGCGATAGATCAGATCCATCGAATAACAGGCCTGTCGCTATTACCTCTCTCCTCTCTAAGGTGATGGAGCGTGTGATCAACACACAGCTTCTAAGATACCTAGAAGAACATGACCTGGTCAGTGACCGTCAATGTGGCTTTCGCCTTCTAGTGTATCTCCCACACCTATGTGCACTAGCCATTGAGAGTCAGGGGGAGGCATTCGCATGTAGCCTGGACATAACGAAGGCGTTTGATCGGGTCTGGCACCGGAGTCTTCTATCGAAGTTGCCATCTTACGGAGTGCCCGAGGGTTTGTGCAAATGGGTGGCTAGGTTTTTGTCCGGCAGACGCATACGAACCGTGGTTGACGGTAGTTGCTCTGATTAAATCGAGACCATACTGTACCCAAGTCTGCGCGTTCACCGCTAAAAAAACCCCATTCACTGTAGTCCCACAATTCCATAACACTCCCCTCTCCATCTCCAAGAGCATTGGGATCCTTGGCGTTGACATCCCTAGCGATGTTCAGAACCGAGATCATATGCAAGACAAGGTGAAGCTGGCGGCCCAAAAACTAGGTGTACTTAACAGAGCGAGGCAGTACTCCACACGAGGGCAGAGGTTGCTGCTTTACAAGGCGCAAGTTTGGCCCCATATTAGGTACTCCTGTCTTCTCTGGGCGGGTGCACCCGGATACCAGCTTGGCCCTTTTGACTCGGTCCAACGACGAGCTGTGAGAATTTTCGACAATTCTAAACTCACTTGCCGTATCGAACCCTTAAGTCTGAGAAGAGTCTTTGACTCCCTGTGTGTGTTCTACCGCTTGTACAATGAGATGTGTTCTAAGGAATTGTTCGAAATGATGCCCGCGGCTACTTTCTACCATCGCACCGCTCGCCATCGGCACGGAATTCATTCTCACACTTTAGGACCGAAATGGTCTCGTACAGTGCGGTTTCAGAGAAACTTCCTCCCGCGAACGCTTAGGTTGTCGAATGAGCTCCCTGCCAAGGTTTTCTCTAAGGACTACAGTATGGGGTTCTTCAAGAAAGAAGTTATTGGATTTCTGAAGGGTCGGCAACGCGCGATTGATGCCCCTGGTGGTACAAGCGTCCGCTTACCATCAGGCGGACCGTATGGTTGTCACCTTAGTGGTATTAAAAAAAAAAAAATCGCAGCCTTGATTTATTACTGCTTCAATTTGCTGTGTCGGACTAAATGCATGAATATACATAAAGAAGTGTATGAATTAATTCTTTATATTCTATTACTAAAGTAATTAACTGGCTGAATAACATTATATCATCACAGCTTATATAAATACTGGCTGTACCAATTGGTTTCAACCTACAAGGCAGGTAGCTTTTTTATAATTTTTTCCATTAAAGGATGGAAAAAGATAAGAGGAGACATACAGCTAGACAGATTTTTCATGCAACGAGGAATATGAACATTGTATTGGCTAAAAAAATTAAATATTAACCCTTAATTTGATAATGTTTACTGCGATAAACATTCATTAAAAATAAATCCGTTGGTACTGTTTTCTGTTTTTCTCCCATTTTTAACCTTTTAACCTATTTCAAAACAGGAGAAGGTTCTCAATTCAAATGTTTTTATTATTTATTATGTATGTTCAAGCATAACTCCGTCATATATTGAAAATTTATTTTATTATGTGATATTCTTAAATATTTCAGCTTAATTTAATGTACCATTATAATAATAAATCAAAAATTGGCAAAAAATAGAGCTGACTTTGTGATTTTTTTCTATTGAGAAAATGTTGTTGTAAATATCAGAACTTGGAATTACAATGTTTACATGTTTTTTTTTTATAATTTTTTTATTTGGACTTGCTTTACCTACTTAAAATTCAATTCTACTTAGGGCTATTTAGATTTATACCTTCTCTTATGGCCCTGCCTCACGCTTGTCGGGTGGCATGGGAAGTGGCGAAGAAAGGAGGCAGAGACGTAGTGTGGCCACGTTACTCGTCATACCGCACGTCATACTCTTCGTCATGCCCTCGGCTCCCGGTTTTGTCGCGGTTTGTTTTTGGCGCGAGTCGAAGGACCTAGTACAGAATAATTGCGCGAGTAGAGCAATGGGGACAGAGTGCAACATCGCGGCAGCACGAGAAGCAGAGAGATGAGCAGCGCGAGGAGCATCGTGTGGCAGAGGGGTTAAGTCACGCGGAAAACCAGCTAGTGTTTCATAGCGTAGCTACCATGTTTGTTATATATTATAATATAATGTGTTGACAACAACACTGGACATGGCCGCGTACGTTATAACAATGAGTCATACCATGCATAATCAATGAATCATATTGGGGACACTGTTGTGGCATTTCGATAAAAATTATGCACAATACGAAAAATATAATTGAAAAAGCGGTTGTCAGGTTTCCTTGCCCCAGCGAGTATACTCCTAACTGCAGGGCGCAGGTTCCTTGAAGAAGAAGGCTTAGGCAACAGCCCACCGCCTTGGCCCAATGCGAATTGACTGCTGTCATAATATGGCAACAGCCAGGACCGATGGTTTAATTTATCCTCGAAAGGACGGAGCCACCAGGCGGTCAACCATCCCGGTACTGACCACGTCTGTTGCTTAACTTCGAACATCGTATTCGATAGACGAATTCGTCTGAACCACGAGTTTATTAGTTATCATTTTTAATTTTATTAATTATTTTCCTGTTTTACTGTTTGATTTAGGTAAAGCGTTGAGCGCCATCTTGGAAATCTAAAATAAATCGTTTCGCCTCAGGGTCTCAATTTACGCAACTCCCTAAACGTTATCTTAATTATATTCAAGATTTAATATCATTTTAATTAACTGTGATAATTGAAATTCACGGTTTACGCAACACGGACCTTGGGCCCTAATGATATTTTTTTAACAATTGTCTCCGGGCTCACTGCTCTAGGAGAGTGTCTGATTTTTGCGATTGCTTTATATAGGAGGTACCCACTATGATATAAAAGTTATTCAATCCTTGAAAGACAAACTTAACTTTGCAGTGAAATTTTTTTTGAAATATCAGTTTGTATTATGTAAGATTCTCCAGCTGTAAATGTAGGTTTGTGATCGCAAAAACATATTTTATTATGTAAGACGAGTTCTTGTCAAATTTCATAATTCTATATCAACGGAATAAGTAAATAAACCTCTACATTTGATTTATTTTGATACCTTAGCTTTTTAATTTAATAAATTTTAATATACCTAGTGTCACTTACACAATCACGAATAAAAATGATACCTCGCATGTCAAAATCCGTCAAGGCTGTAGGGCGTGCCACGGAAATTGACATACATACATAGGCTCGAAAAACATTACCCTCCTGTCATCGGCAGCCGGGTAACAGCATAATGTGTTTATACCTTACCGTGGTTTTTCTACTTCTGTGGAAACTCCAGAGTGGGAATAAACTACGTAAGTATGTTATAAAGGTATAATCATTATACCTGTGTCCGGTATGGAACGGAACTGGATGCTCCGTTACAATGTAAAATAAAAACAAACTTTTTCTATACAAATCTGACTTAGGTAGGTACTTCATACTGTAAAATATTCCTTTGTGCTGAAGGGATCAGTGATGCGATGACGCTAACCTTAACGAACTCTGTAAATGAACTCGTTACTTCTAAAAATAAACTCCTTAATTAGCAAAACGACGAAGTCCATTGCTGCAATACTGCGCAGTTAACGAGTTACGCTGTAGGGAAGCGCATAAAAATATATACGCCGCAGCCATATGGTTAAATTAACCATTTAATGAGACGCCTAGGCAGAACGAAAAGAAAGGCACAGAAATCGTACTGTATAAGTCATGTATGTTGGGTTAGGTTCAGTTTCTCTTTTGTAAACATAGATGCGGAGCGATCGAAGCGAGCGGAGCGTTTCAGCTAAGTTTCATTTAATATTCTATTTAGTAATATGATAATTTCTTTTCCATACTTGACGATCTGCCTAGGCGTCTAATTAAATGGCTAATTTAACCATATAGCTGCGACATATTTAAGATATGGTAGTGTATTGTACACACTACTTACATTATTACAAAAAACTAAAAGATTTTTACGTTTATGTTTATAGCTAGGTATACCGTTTAACAGGCCCGACCCGTAAGGTGCACTCAGAGCCCAAATGAAAGATGATTCCCATGATTTCATGTTTATTTTAGAAATAGGTGGAATGAATGCTTTTCTAATGGGAATTTTCTTTTATCAAATTTTCGATCATGATGGCGTCTATGTGTTTGTACAGGCAAAATATTGTTAGTGGTGGAATCGGTGGTATGTTACTTACTTTATGTTACACATAAAAGAATATATCAAAGCCATTACTTAATACTTCAACAGTGACTCATTTGAGATGTTCCAGCATTGTCTTACCTTAGACAGAAAATCCAACATGGCTGAAAAAACTCCGAGATGGAAGCCGATAGGCGGATCCACATACTAGTGTGTCTGCCTACCCTTTTAGTTAGTTTCGTCAAGACTTCTTATCCATCGCCCATATTACAGAGATGAAGAAAAATAGTGCGCTGGGTAAGCTACGCTTGGAGTTTCTGAGAGATCGGACCCGAAATCAGGACATCCAAAAGAGAAAGTCACCGAAGACAGCTCGCAAAATAAGCAATCTGAAGTGACTTGCGGAGACCGGTCAAGTCAGTCGAAGTACCGGTAGCCAATGAAGCAGACGTATCCTAAAAGCGAAGCTCTTGGGACCGATAACCTTAGAACCGTGGCCGTTAATAGCTGTGGAAGGCAGATGACCACAAGAAATGACGCGCTGAAAAGTTTATGCCCTGCAGTGGACCGAAATAATGAATCTGAATATATAATTTCAACATTCATTTCATTCATACTCAGTCTTTGCCTTTAATGAATCTGACAATGTCAAGACAGTGTATGACTGGCTAGACAGGTCCGGTGTACTGTTGAGCGCCTTTGGTAGCCCGGCTGAATTAATTTATTGTTTAGACTGTGGGAATGAATAGTTTAGAAACAAGTGAAAATTAAGTCACACATAATTAAAAAAAATATTAAGTCGGGATGATCAGTGGTGGCAGGAGTTTCGATTTCTCGATGGAACGTGTGTACCAATGAGTCATTTTCTTAATTTCTCAAGTAGATTGATTATTTACACCTCTGGCTTAGTGGTGAAGGAAAACATCGTCAGCAAACCTGCATACTTAAAAAAAAATAAAGACGTATGTGAGTTAATGATCCACACTGGGCCCGCGTGTGGACTATGGCCCAAATCACCCTCATTGAGGGTAGGTCGGTGCCCCAACAGTGGGGACATATTATGAGGCAGATAAGGATTAAGTAAGGTCAAGACTTTTTTTAAGGTTTTTAGCTGGTGTGTTAGTAGGATTTCGTCCGTGTAATTAGGGCTCTTTTTGACTTTATGAAAGCTGCAAGGCTACACTGCCTTTTTTAGAATCCACCAATAACAGGTCGGTTGGTAACAGTAGCTATGTTTTAATCATTAGTTGAGTCATTTATACAAATAATAGGCGCAGTCGGATCAACCTTGGTAGCGTAACGTCTCCAATCGGGTATTATCGCAAGTTGGCGATTGAGTTACAAATATCAACGCAGAAGACGCTCTAGCTCTGGGCAAAATAAACCGTTATGATTCCGTTTTAAAAATGCTTAAACTACTGTGGGGTTTCTGACTCGGAATCACCGATTTATGGATATTTTGTCCATGTCCATTGGCTACGGTGACCGCTTACCATCAGGCAGACCGTAAGCTAGTTTGCCACCTTAGTAATAAAAAAAAAACGAAATGGGTTGTTCGTCTGTTTGAGCCACGAATTAGTTAATAGAATCGTAAACGTGTATTGTCCAGAAACATTTTTTTTGAGTATTTGGTAATGAAGCTAGTAAACAAAATGGCCCATCATTCCCTGGTATGTTGGTACGGTAGTAGTCGTTAGCGGGGGAGGATTCAACTTTGGAAGTCAATAACTTGTAAACATTTTAAGGTGTGTTCAATTTGGGATGCAAAATTATTATTTTTGTTTATTTTGTCACCCGACAACCGTTCGTTTTACATTGGTATTACATAAACATATCAAAATTTGAGTATCATCTGTAACAAAAACAGTCAACCGTTCGTTCACGATATTTTTGTTACATTTGTCACTTTTTCCACCGAAAATAGAAATTTTGAGACCCATGTCTGGAGTGGGGTTTTGGTGTTAATCTGTCAAAATGCCTATACTTATTCATTGTTTATGGTAGTGTATTTGTTATTATAGTAGTGTGTGTACGTTAACCGTTCGTTTTGCAACCAATAATTTTGTAAGTAACGTTTCAAAGCTACACGAAAGATGCGGCGTCGGTGCTAAAACTGGTGTTATCAAAAGTGTTAAAAGTATCAAACGTGGAAACGCTTTATTCCAAAACGAACACAGTCTTAGAGAAAACCCTACTTCGAAAGCTCAAAAAGGTACATTTTAGAAGCCCTAACCAACGATACCCCACACGACACGATTCCCAAAAAATAAATCCCTCGGCTTTAAGTATGAAGTAGACTCCTAAAAAATGTTTTAAGAGAATACACTTCGCGGCGCCACGCAGCGGGCTTTATACAAACTAATTTCTTACTTATTTTGGCACTTGCTCATCAAACACCACGAAATTTTGAAGACATGTTCTAGTAATAAATATCTGCAGTGTGTCAGTTTTCTATTAAATTTTATAGTTCAAAAGTTATACAGGATTCAAGTCTTTCATACAAATGGTTTTAAAAAGATTTCTAGTTAATAGAACGTTTTACAAGATTTTGGAAAAACCACAGACCTAGGTCGTCGGCTTGGGATTATGACTAAGAAACTTCACAGTGATTGATCAGTAAATGTCAAAAAGAAATGAGAAATTCGTTTGTATGAAGCCCACTGCGAGGCGCCGCGAAGTGTATCCTCTTAACAAATCTTTATGGCAGTTCACAAAAGACACCTTCCTTTACAATTTCAGTCGAATCGTACATGATCTCAATCACTATCAGAAACCGTTTTCTTAGATTGTTATGGCCTGTGCTCATAATTGATTACGATTACGATCATAAAATGTAAGATTACCATTTTTGAAATCAATTTAAAAAAAAGCAGGTCACAATATTATGGGTGCAGGATTTTAACAGCAACTCCGAGTGCGAGTCGGACTCGTGCATAAAGGTTTCCGTACCATTATCTATAAAAAAGGGCAAAAAAATCACGTTTGTTGTATGGCAGCCCCGCTTTAATATTTTTTTGATTTTAATAAAATTATTTATTTTTAAATTTAATATATAACTAAAAATTCAGTGAATATTTCAAGCGTCTACCTGTTGCCGTTATTAATATCGAGCAAAAAAATCACGTTCGTTGTTTGGGAGCCCCCTTAAATATTTATTTTATTCTGTTTTTTAGTATTTGTTGTTATAGCGACGACAGAAATACATCATCTGTGAAAATTTCAACTGTCTTACTATCACGATTCATGAGATACAGCCTGGTGACAGACGGACGGAGGGACAGACGGCCGGATGGACGGACGGATGGACGAACGGATGGATGGACGGACGGATGGACGGATGTACGGATGTACGGATGTACGGATGGACGGACGGACGGACGGATGGACGGATGGATGGATGGACGGTTGGAAGGACGGACGGACGGACAGCGGATTCTTAGTAATAGCTGGGTCCCATTTTTACCCTTTGGGTACGGAACCCTAAAAAAACCGATTCACACTTGACCTTTTTAAGTACGCTTGATATCCTTTCTTGGGACTCAAACTAGCTCCATGCCAAATTTCATCTAAATCGGTACGGCGGTTAAAGCGTGAAGATGTAACAGACAGAGTCAGTTTCGCGTTTATAATATTAAGTATCTACTCGCTTATTTACTTCTCTTGAGGAAAGTTATTTTAATAGGTCCAAAAATGGAAATCGCTAAATTTGCGTTTTCTTTACGTTTTCAGACCTGGAAAATTATTTGCCATCATTTTTAGAGTTTTGAATGTATTTGTGTGGGTGTATGTATATTAGCTTTTTTTGCCATTGTTTATCGATATGTCAAGAACCAATGGAGCAATTTGTCACGTGACCATATCAATCGATACGCCAGATAATAATCTTCATGAATAAATTCTCAAATTTTCTCAAGCGCAGTTGCTCGTGCTACCGAACAATTGTTAACCGACTTCAAAAAAGGAGAAGGTTCGCAATTCGTCGGAGACTTTTTTTTTGTTTATGTTACCCGATTTCTCGAAGACGCCTGGACCGATTTGAAAAATTCTTTTTTTATTTAAAAGGTAATACTTTCCAGGTGGTCCCATATTATTAAAGCGAATTTAAAACAAAAACTTTTGGAGAAAAAAAAATATTAATGTTAAGTTGTAACTGGTGAAACGCCTTTTATGTTGATGATTGTATAAAACTTTGTTACGAGTATGGATGTTTTTAGTGTACAAGAAAAAAAAGCAATTCGTCACTGAAAAGAAAAAAAAATATAATTCAAAAAGACCTTTACCTTTATAGTGCATCTTTTTGAAGCCGGTTGTTTTTTTTGTTAAAAAGTTTTGTTTTATAATTGTTCTTGTATTCATTGAACTAATCATTTTATCTTGTTAGGTACCAAATTAAAATAATAGTTTTTTAAGGCAGTATCAAAATAAAAAACCTAAAAAACTTTTGTTGTGATTATTTATGTCTTTTTTCCTTAATTTATGAACATATTTTAAAAATTATGTTTGATTTTTCTTTTAAATTAGTGTTTTTTCTAACCTATGTATTCTTCTGTGATTTGAAATGTACTTAGATAGACTGTTTTAGGATATTAGGGTATATCTTAACACTTCGTCATAACAATCACTATCAACATATTTAAGTACCTGCATAATTATAAGATTTCAGTCCAGTTGAGTGGGACATGACAAAACTAATTATCATAACCACTAAACAAACAATTTTAAATTCGTCAACCCACAGCTCACTCAAAGTAACCTCTAATCACAACAAATTGAGCCCAGCAAAATCAACTTCATTAGCATACGCCCATATTTTTTTTCTGCACCATAAAAAACATGGCTTCCTACACACGGGCGGCCGTAAGCGGCACTAATCTGCCTAGCAACGACGGCTAAAGATATCCACCAGTCACTGTGCTGCACAATGAACACTTTATCTCAAAACACAGTGAACAAAGTGAACACTGTGCCTCGCACACTATTTCTACCAAGACGACCGTATCTCGCAATCTATCGACACCGAGATACACAGTGCCGTGCCGTGTCTGTTGTTGGAAAGTCTTCTATCGTCAATAAGCTCGAGGCCTTAATTGTGTTGTTTACAACTAGCAACTGGCAGAGCCCTGAATTTATTCTGCCTCTCACTATTCTATTACCGACCCAAACTGTTTCAAACAAACACTGTGTATTTCCATGTATACGCTTTACATTGAAGGTTTCGTACTGTAAATTATCGTCTCAACATACAAATAAAACATTGTAAAGTTCATTTAAAAACATACGTTTTACTTGTTTTTAAGAACCACTCGTAATGGTACAGCCTTGAGACCAGGCCTATATCATTAAATTTTATGGTGTTTACTGTGTTATTTCGAGTCCAAATCTTTGTGAAGCGGATTTAATTCGTTATTGTAATGGAAATCAGTTTGCAGATGGAGTTTTGTTGTTGTTACGATCTTTCCAAGTTTTCTAAATTGTTCGTTATTAGAACGGAGGGTTTATAAGACGTGGGCGCTTTCACGTTCACCCAAGTGTTCCTAAACTTGATAGCAATAATTGTAAACGGTATTAGTGCACTCATTAGGGTCATCAAAATCGTTTGTTGCGTCGTAAACATGCGCCGACTGTTAAAATCGCATTAAAATGTAATAAGTGTGTATGTGGAGCGATTAAGTCGATACTAAACAGGCGGTTAGGGCTGTGCACAACCGGGATATCCGTCGTGCCAAAGACAGTTTAGGCAACTAAAGGTTGAGCTTTAGGCACCGAAACAAGAATTGAGACGTATTTTTGTTTTATACCACTAAGGTGGCAAACAAGCTAACGGCCCGCCTGATGGTAAGCGGTCACAGTAGCCTATGGACGCTTGAAACACCAAAGGTATCACTCGCGTGTTGCCGACCCTTCAAACATCTAATAATTTCTTTCTTGAAAAACTCTATACTGTATCCTTAGAGAAAACCTTGGCAGGGAGCTCATTCCACAACCCAAGCTTACGCAGGAGGAAGTTTATGGATGGAGATGGTAGAGAGTTGCCGTGGGCATCATTTCGAACAATATCTCAGAATAAATCCCATTGTACAAGCAGTAGAACTCACACAGGGAGGCAAGACTTAAGGACTCAACACGGCAAGTGAGTTAGGGATCATCGACAATTCTCACAGCCCGTCGTTGAACCGGGTCTAAAGCGATGAAGCCCAAAGATGGCAGCACTACTCCATATGGAACTTGAAGCGACTTGTAAAGCAGCAACCTCTGCTTTGACGTGAAGTACTACTTCGCTCTGTTGTGTTCACCAAGTTTTTTGGACACCAGCTTTGCCTTGTCTTGCAAATGATCTCAGAACTTAACGTCGCTGGAGATGTCAAAAACAAGGATCCTAATGCTCTTGGAGATGGAGAGGGGAGTGTTCTGGAATTGTGGGACCACAGTGAATGGGATTTTCTTGACTTGTTTTTATGGGGTAAAATCGGACCAAGTTTTCCCATCCCCAGTCACAAACCATGGACAGAGTGGTCTCAATTTGAACAAGGGATGCTTGCACGACCTGTGTAATACGCGTCTCCAGTACTGTCATCTGCATAGCAATGTATGTTTTTGATGTCCAACGTGTCATTGATATGCAGTAGAAACAACGTAGGAAACAGCGTTGAGCCCTGCTAAGCTCCATGCTATCAGAGCAACTACCATCAACTACGGCTCGTTTGCGTCTACCGGACAAAAAGCTAGCCACCCATTTGCACAAACCCTCGGGCACTCCGTTTGAAACAAGACCCCGGTGTCAGACCCGATCGAACGCCTCCGCTATGTCCAGGCTAAATGCCAATGCCTCCCCCTGACTCTCAATGGCTAATGCCCATCGGGGTGTGAGATACACTAGAAAGTCACCAGTCGTGTGACCAGGTCATGTTTTTCTAGGTATCCTAGAAGCTATGTGTTGATCACACGCCCTATCATCTTGGAGAGGAGGGAGGTAATAACGTTAGGCCTGTAATTCGATGAATTTGATCCATCGCCCGTTTTGGACACCGGGTGCATATTCGCAGTCTTCCATGAAGACGGAAATTGCATAGTGTGGTAGGAAAGCGCGAAGAGGCGCGTGAGTTCAGGATATAACTCAGGAGTACACTATTGAAGAACCACTGCTGGTATATCATCTGGCCCACTCGACTTATAAACTTCTGGAGAAAGTGTAATAGAGATTTCCGGCATGGTTTTACTGCACCACGGTGTAGTAGGTGGTACAACGCCTTTGTTTTTTATATTCGAGTTAGAGGCACAGAGACTGCCCAGTAAATCGGCTTTCTCTTTTGCACTATAGGCCAAGTACCCACCGGTCTTTCGCAGTGGTGGTAACGATGACTGACAAAAGTTCCCTTCGGCAGCTTTAGCAAGCGACCAGAAATCACGACTCTAAATCAGGCTTTACAGGTTTCTCCGATGTTATTGGCTTTTAGGTGTTGTTTCTTATAGGATGGGTATAGTACTTCTTAAACTCTATTCTCCAACCACCTGTCAATTCGAAATCACATACTAACATGCAGAAGTGGGTTTGTTTGTCATTACATCACTGACATTTGTCACAGGCATAGTTGAAGAGTGGGAAAAGCCCGGAAATCATAGATCCTACTATAGACAAGCTTCTTTTTGTCCTGTTATCAAGGAGTTGCTCTACCAATCCTACGCCAACAACAAAATTTATCGCGGAGCCGCGGAGATAAGCTAGTAAATTAATACGTTCAGAAATATTACGGATAGAATTAGATATGCTATCAAATTTTGCCTTTGCAGAGACAACCCTATACAGAGACAGAAAGTTAGGAAAAGGAAAGTAAAAATGCATATATTATCTGCCTACGATTATCGGTCTGTGCATAGTTAGATAGGTACTCGTAGACTAGGGTTGCCAACCGTTCCAGTACACCAGGACGCGTATGTTACCGGCTTAGAACTAAAGTCCCTTCCGCGGCGGTCGTACCGGTTAAAGTACTGAATGTACCACATAAGATGTTACCAATGCATGGCTGAGGAAACGAAATAAATAAATATAGAATCGAGTGCACAAGTAAAAAAATAAAAAAAAAAATAATAGCACAAGTTTATAAAAATATCTCTCCGTCACGACCACTAATAATAGCTAAACTATGTTTTTCAATTATTTGAGGCTTATTATTTACTTTATCAGGTTTTATGTAAAAACTATTAAAAAAGCCTAATAGTTATAGGTCATCATGTTCCTGGCTTCCGTCACGACACCTAGAATAAATTCTCTATTTTATTGTGTTTTTTCTTAGGTAAATACATTAAATAGTTTTAGAAAAACACAGCTGAAAAAACAAATTTTTCAAATATAACTGTCAGTTCTCAAGCTGTTTATAAAGGTCTATGACTTACTTGACTCAGTAAGTGGTGTCATAAATGACAATAGACAGGACCAACGCGGTTCAACGTGACACTAAAGCGGTTACCGATCCAATGATTATCCGCGGCTGATGTTGCTTAACTTCACATGTCGTTTTCGATACAAGAATGTAAGTGGACCACGAGCTTTCAAAATTTACGTGTCTTGTTTAAGTATCTAAAACTTCTCGATAAATAGCCCGGTCGGTTCCCAAACTCCATATTATAACCAATTCATACTAATATATTCGTAGTAATATTAGTAATGAGAAAGTAACTCTGTCTGTCTGTTTGTTGTTACCTCTTCACGCTTAGACTGCTGTACCGATTAAGATGAAATTTGGCACCTTAAGGTGAGATAGTTTTAAGTCCCGAAAAAGGACATAGGCAACTTGAAAACGTCAAGTGTGAGTCGGTTTTTTTTTCTATAATTTAGGAGCTGGTTGAAACCGCGGGCAAAAGCTAGTATTTCATATATGTTTCGTTAAATACCTCAATCTCCTAAACAAGCAAGTGCTTCTTTTTGTATTTCTTTTTTAATATCAGCTATATTACCGTGGCGGATGATTATTTTCGTTCCGACGCTGACTCCCTTAGTCAAAAATTATACATCTACTACATAGATAAAAAACTGTAATACAATCAATATAAAAACTTTTACACAAAAAAAAAACCGGCTTTAAAAAGATGCACTAAAAAGGTAAGAATAATTATTTATTTCTAAAAATCTGTTCTGAATTACAGTTTGAAGTTGGTTTCATGCAAATGAAGTCTGTTAGGTACTTAAACACCAACTTCAAACTGTAATTCAGATCAGATTTTTAGAAATAAGTAATTATTTTTACCTTTTAAGTGCATCTTTTTGGAGCCGATTGTTTTTTTCTTTATTAAAAAGTCTTTATTTTTTACTTTTGAGTTACGAATTACTTTTTTCGTACACTAAAAACATTTATACTCGTATCAAAATTTAATACTATCATCAACATAAAAGGCGTTTCACCAGTTCCAAATTAACACCAATTATATTTTTTTTCCAAAAGTTTAAGTTTTAGATTTAAATTCACCATATTAATATGGGACCACCTCGGAAGTATACCCTTTTAAATAAAAAAATGCAAATCCGTTTATATATGATGGAGTTATGCCCGAACAAACATAAAAAGAAAACCCGCCAAGTGCGAGTCGGACTTGCGCACGAAGGGTTCCGTACCATTATCTATAAAAATTAAATGGTTTTTTTTCCGTCACTTTATTATTATATTTTTATATTTGAGTTGATTGAATGAAAGGTAAATTGCGGTATAGGATTTATGACTTATTAAAATAAAAACTACTTACTAGATCTCGTTCAAACCATTATTCGGTGGAAGCAAAACGGGACACATTTTACCTCTTTGGAAATGTCTCTCGCGCAAACTATTTAGTTAAGAAAAAAAATATATTAGAAACCTTAATATCATTTTTGAAGACCTATCCATAGTACCCAAAATTTATTGTTTTTTTTTTCTATTTTTGTGTGAAAATCTTTATGCGGTTCACAGAATGCATCTACTTACCAAGTTTCAACAGTATATAGTTCTTATAGTTTCGGAAAAAAGTGACATACGGACGTACAGACAGACATGACGAATCCACAAGGGGGTGTAGTAAAATCCGTTTTTTGCCATTTGGCTATGAAAACCTAAAAAAACCGAATTTAGAACCTCCTCCTTTTTTCGAAGTATGGTAAAAGTGTTATCTATGTTGTTGTATTAACTGTTATTGACTGTTACTCCAGTTGTTTAGTACGTACTTAAGTTACTCAAAGTACCATTATATCACATCTGGTCTGCACGTACACGTAATAGGCGCAGTTCGACAGTTGCTACATTCACAGTGCATCGACTCTACGCGTAGGTACTTTATTAATAGACTTATCAGCGTGCATTCACTCTGCATCAATAAATTTATTACTTTACGCACATCGGTACTATTGTAGGTACTTATTAGTTATACAGTACCGGTGTTGTACCTAAACTTTATTTTTTCTCACTTGCCTAATAACATCAAAGTTCTAAACTCAAAATCACGAAAACTATTATTTAGGCTTTTGTAAGGCCGCACTAGATAAAATAGTTAAATAAAATGGTTTTTTTTATTGGATTGTGTATTTGTTTAGCCGAAATTATTCTTTCATTGGTTTTTGGATTGGAATTTGGTTTTCAAATAAAACAAGAACAAAAAATAGGTTTTACCTATATCTTGCACCAGTTCAGTACTAGTACCGACCAGGGACACAGTGCACTAACCCTTGTTATCGGCTGCGTCGGTATCTCGGCCTGCACCGTGTGATAACGCGGCTCGACCAGATACTTATCAGGTAACAAAGACTTCAGAAATAAAATTGTGAAACCGGTTTGTGCCGGTACTGTGATAGCGAGAACCGAGTGAACCGCAAAATAACACTGGCCCAGAAAAAATAATGTAAGACATTTATATGTACTGGCCTGCCTCATTGTTGGTTTGGTGGTTGCAGTTTTGTAACAAAATGGCGTGGACGTAAAGACTGAAATATCTATCTAGATAAAAAAACACGTTTGTTGTATGGGTGCCCCCTTAAATATTTACTTTATTCTGTTTTTTAGTATTTATTGTTATAGCGGCAACAGAAATACATTTTCCGTGAAAATTTCAACTGTCTAACTATCACGGTTCATGAGATACACAGACGGACAGCGGAGTCTTAGTAATAGGGTCCCGTTTTGAACCTTTTGGGTACGGAATCCTAAAAATACTTTGACTACTTTGACTTTGATTATGAACCTATTAAGTTTATTTGTCGTTAAATTTAAAAAGTCGCTAGATGTTACTTTTATTCACCTACCTACGCGAGCCTAGTAATTCTAAATAAACATAGACTATTGTTATAACTGTCCAAATACAATTTACAGTAACAAGTGTGAAAGCAAATAATTACCTAGTGATACAACTTAGGTTAGGTAGGCAAGTAACTACACTGTTAATTGTTCGTAGGTAGGTACCTACATATTAATTTTTATTTTTGTTTTTCTACGGAATAGGAAACTGGTGTATATTTTTAACTAGGGGGTATGTTATCTGTGCGATTTTGTGATATACCTTCATGTTTGTTTATTATTATTAGTTACGTCAAAAAAAGTCGGTCGACGTTAGCAGTTATCGAGAAAAAGGAAACTGACATACCTAGGTAAACATTAAAACAAATAACACTTTTCGGAGTCGTTTAAAAACTTTGAGTTTAGTACTCTAAAATGCTAAGAGATGGCTTTACTAGTTTCATCACAGCAGCGTTATTGATCACAGTCAGGGCTTAGCGAGCGACACGAAGACTACTTAACTAAATAGTAGGTAGGTATTATCCTTCTGTATCCACATCCACTGAGTTTACGTTGTTGTCGGAAGGCATGCGTTATAAGATAAATTAGAAAACAAGTAGGTACGCAACTATAAAAAAAACCTAAAATAGATCCTATAAATATTTAAATGGTACCACTACATATAATCTATCCTATAATCTATCCATATATATTACGTTAGTACTTTTCCTTAGGGGGCATCCATTAATAACGTGAGATAAAAATGGGAAGTAAGGGTCTAGAAAATCTCACCAAATCTCGTCTTAAGGTGCGGGGCTAATTGAAAATCTCACGTTAACTTTGTCATATGTCCTAGTATAGTCATATATCCATAGTATATCCATCAATAAAATATCCATAGTAAATGTTGTGCTTGGGGAAGGTATCCCAGTATTAATACATTCATTATAGTGCACCTTAATGATATGTTATTGTTTTTCCTATTCCTGAATTAATATTATTATTATACATTGATGCTTAGTATAGTTTGCCTAAATTTAAAAGGTGAATCTCACATGTGGGATAGGGGAATTTAAAACATCTCACCAAGGTTCATAATGTTATTAATTAGGCTTAATAGCAGTAATGAATACATATATAAAACTACTGAGCTGTAGCGTAACTGCATTTTTAAAATCAATACCATAATCCTTATAGGAAAAAGGTAAAAAGTGATGTACAGCTCTTTAACATAATCGACTATCGACAATTTTAAAACTAGTTAGTAAGCGAGACACAAGCGATGCAATCACGTTTCGTATAAATTGTATGCGGTTAGAAAGTGAAATAGCCCTTGTTTAATATAAAATTAAGTGTTGCGTAATAACACAGAAATCGTCGCTGGAAAATTAATTTGTAGATGCTATAATAACAAATCTTACTGTAGGAAAATGCGACAACTAAATACAAGTTTTAACATTCGCTTCTTTTGGTTAGATTATTTTATAGAATATATTCGTATAAGAGTTAGATGAAATAGTATTTTTTGTGTAACTAAAGTATTTTATTCCATTATCAAAAATCTACTTCAGTAGGCAGATATAAAATACAGCAGGGGCGCAGATCAAAGATTGAAAGTTTATATATATATATATATATATATATATATATACATATATATGTTTATTGCCTACACTTCAAAAATCATCTTATCATTAGATATCTACTACACCACGGTTCTAATCATCTTGTAATATAGCTTTAAGGTAGTGGTTATTATTATTTCCAAAACTAGTTTCATAAGCAGATTACGGTTAGTAAATAAGTACTTCCACTTTAAATCGTTTGTGTATTCGAGAAATAAGCATGTGTATGCTGATTTAGGCTTTATGTCAGTAAATATACAGATTAAAATAACATTCGCTGCGTTTGTTCCAATATTCGGCTGCCTACGTGCTCTTATGGCCATATCACTCCGTATGAAATCGACAGAATTGCCTCTGATCATAAAGTAAAATTATTTACCTTGAATGATTTTGAGGTTATTGATTCAGTTATTTATATTTTTGATGTATCTGCTTGTACAGACGTATATAAAAACTAGTCTACAGACGTTTATAGTATAGAATCAATTTTATTTGCAGTTTATTTTCATTGGTTGTAACGTATCCATTTTAGAGTTGTGTTGTAATCTATAAGCTAAGAAAATAAGTTTAAGTTTTAGAATGAATACAAAAGTTTCCCTTTTTATTAAGTATAGGAATAAACCAATGGGAACGCTATTGCTAGTTTGTACATAAAACTTCAAGCAAGGTTTATATTTCCTTAGTTTTTGAAAAAAAGAATGGCTATAAATAACTTTTGTTAGAATCCAATATCCAAGTATCATAGTAATATAATTACTTTCGAGCTCTTGGGACGCCTAAATTAATGCATATAGGTAGGTAGGTACTGATTTGTGTTACTGTTATTATAATTAAATTATAAACAATTATAAGGACATGTTATCTCCGTGGTTTAATTTACACGTTTCATAGATTTAAATTATCAAAAGTGGTTACTGTCATGAAAGGGTATTTTTAGAGTTTCTTTTATACATAATATTTACATTTAAAGTAGTAAAATAGAGGTTGGGCTGGTGGAGGCTGCACCAATCTCTTGTTCAAAACAAGTCTCGAAGAACCCATCTGATCCGAACCGGTTTGGACCGCTTCTATAAAAATCTATTACCAACTCGTGTTCTCGACTCGTTTCGCTAGGTTATTTCTATGGTAATATATGAAAATGTAGTTAAATGTTTTGTTTTTCTCCAGTTTCTTAATAGTTTACTTAATAGTTGTACTAACGATTTTGTAAACTCTAAACATCGCAGTGGATGTAGGTATAGGGAAGGAATCAAGATAGTAAAACGAATATATCTCCATTATTGAAACTATGTATTTTTTTATAATTTCTACAATTTTTTTTACTGTCTATGAAATAAATATCAATTATAAACAATTGATACATTTATTATAAATTGTTGTTGTTAGTTTGTATATGTCGACATTTCAAATTTACAAGTAAATGTTTTTATAATATGTTTAAAAACTTTAATTCATGGAAGTGAACTCTAGTACATAGTATGATATTGTGCGTTTTCATACACTGGACCCTACAAACATTTAGATTTCTTTTAAAACTGTTAGTCTATTGATTTACATTTAATGTAGTAATTACACTGGATGAAGAAAATGCATCCGATTTCAATACATAACATCTCGTCATTTTGACAGTGAAAACGTCTCAACCACTGGACTTTAGCAACGCAGCTTTGCGCCACGATACAAAACAATCTTACAAAAATTACAATCTTTATATTAACTTAAATAACTTAATACTTTTTATAACTATAATAACCTGAGATCTTTTCAATATATTAGAGCGCGGCAGGGCGCATGCGCCCCCCGCCTTGCCTCTCCTCTTATTGCCTCCGTTCACTCACGGCATTCTATAATACATCTCTAATTTTATAATTTGCATGCGTTTTCTCCCATTCATAAAAGTATCTCTGTCTCATTAAATTTTATACATTACAAAAGTAGTATCACAAACAAATGTACGAACTAGTACAATTACGAAAAACGTACACATATCTGACCTCCTCGGAGATCGCCTCTAATAAATACAATACGATACATGAAAATACGAATCCTACGCAACTTCAGAATAGAATCGAACTCGAAACAAAAAATAATACCTAAGACTATATCGTTCAGGGCATCATCAGTATCACACGCGCGGCGTCGTTGAGATCAAGGGGCGCACCGGCGTCGCCGCGCCACGCACACAACACCAACCACAACTATTAAATATCCAATAATAAAATACGAACAATCATCGTCAAAGACAACATAAGTAGAGGCGGCGCGGGGAGGCGGGCGCAGGCGGTGGGTGAGGGAACGTTTTAAGAGCTGGGAGGGGGGGAGGAAGGGTGAGATCGACGCTCGCCGCCGCGCGCCGTCGCACGCGCCGTCCGCCGCCGAGCCGGTCGAGCGCCGATGGAACATCGACGCTTTGTCGATACAAAGCGCAGTTCTCATCACTATAGACCGTCCCAGCGCCGAGCGGCGCGCGCGCCGAAAAGTTTGCGCAACTGCGCGCTTACACTACAACTATACATTACATATCACGCTGTGCTTTTTTTCTCTTATTAAAAATATATAATAATAATATATATAATAATATTGATATTTGTTAAAATAACGATACGTAGATATCGAGGAGGGGCAGTCAGTCGGCTCCACGCGCGGCTCACTCGGCCTGGCTTCGGAATAACTTCTTCTTCTCTATCGTGAACTGGGGGCTTATGATTATGGTGCCGCCTCGCGTTAAATTTCTGTAACAATAGAGAACACAGATTAGTAAGAGTCTCCCATTAAGCGACAAATACGCCTTGTTTTTTCATACTTGTCTTAAAAAGCAAAGGGATTTAAATAACTCTTTATTTAGTGGCTTTTCTTATTTGAGCCCTGAGTTATTTATTATTGGACTGATTTTATTAAAAGATTATTTTGTTGAACGTTCGATTATAAAGTAGTGATCGTAGACTCACTTTAAGAATTGCGGCAACAAGCTAGTCCAGTTGGATGTGTCGTGTTCAAGGTGCAGATGTATCTCATGTGTAGTGAGCGTTGTGGAGTCTATCTTGAAGGCTGCGAGCCGTCGTCCGGCGACGTCGACGATAACTGCTCCCCCCCGCGCGCCACACGGTTCCCCCTCGGCGAGCGACAGGGTCTGCCGAGCCGCCCGCGCTAGCAACTCCGCCGGCACCAGCACCTCGGCGCCCGCCAGCTCGCTCGCGCCCTTCGCCGCTCGCAGCTCGCGCTCAAGTCGCTGGGCCAGCGCGGCCTCCGTGGGGACCGGCATCGCCGCCTCTCGCCATGTCGGCCCGCTCCATGCTGCGAGAATAAAAAATCAAAATTACATTTTATGATCAATACAGACATTAGTTTTTGTTAAGTTATAAAATTTTAATTAGATGAACTTTTATTTATTCTTTAATCCTTGTCGTAACCATTATGAATTATTGTCAATGCGAAATTATAAAATGATAGGTTAAGTTCGCAAAATTATTCAAGTGATATAATGGAGGAAAGCGGTCAGCTGTGCGTGACGTTAACTCGGCCGCGGCACCGGGCGACGAGCGGAGAGCCACAAGCGACAGCGGGAGCGAGTGCGCGCGCCGCATAGCAACAGCTGACGCACGCCCGGTTAGAAAGCCGGTGCCCCCCTCACCACTCGTCGGGACAGAATAGAAAGTTAACTCACCTTTTTCACTGTTGAATCCGACGTTAAACTGACTCGTAACAGGCAGGATCTCCATGTTTTCCAAATTTTTACTTATATTGTACACTTTTAGAATACGAAAAGTTAAAGCGTTCCGTTGCGGAACTTAATATACTAGAAAAATATCACAAGTCTCTTTTGTACTGCGAACGCGCACTGAAAACTGGCGACTAGTTATCGTGAAGAGATCGATGGGAAACTGAAAACGAACAAGGTTAGCACTACTGCTTCAGATCTGATCTCGCAACCACAGGGCTTCGTCACGGTGCCCTCGGCTCACTCTTTGACCCACCCGACCCTGTCGCTATTCTGTGACGGACTGACGAAATCGGGAAATCGCGCGTTTTATATATGATGGGCCGGAAGGGGGTGCGGGGGGACGCCTCGCGGGCGAGCGCGGGGGTACCGCGCGCCAGTTGCACCGACCCGCGGCCCGCGTTAGACGTATTCACGTCGCGAGCCGGCTTTCGTACATTAGCCGGCCGGCTTCTTTGTTCTCGTTCCTCCGATGGAACTAGAGACTATCAAAAAACCCAGTATGTTCTTGTGTTTGTGATTGAGCGTTGAAATAGTTTTAATTTTCTACATTCGTCTATATTTCATTTTGTTTTGTCTAGTCGCGTTTTAATTTATGATGTATTTCTTTGTGTTAATTATGTGTTAGGAAGATAGGTAGGATAGATTAGCAAAGCTTGATAGCAGGCGTCGCTGTGGCTAGCCGCGCTGTCGTCCTCGATTGCTACATTGTTGTCAGCGATCATACGAGGAGACAAGCGATAGATAGCATTTTTATGTGATTTATCATCTTGATATCGTTTATTGTGTTTAGTTTAGTATTCGCTCACATGTAAGTGTTAATTCGTGTATTTCGATAGAATTTATTTACTTTATTTATTAATGCTATGTAAAGGTTATTATTTTTAACTTGTTAGGTACATGCTTATGATGAATGTTTTGGTGTCATTCGCAAATGTAATATAAATGTAACGATGTAAAGGAATTTACTGATAACATTGTAATAGCATTGTGATGGTCCAATTATAGTACCTATCACTAGTAGAACCTGCCATAATTTAAGTGAAAACTATTTATAATAGTTTTCGTAAAAATTTTAACAAACTAGACCAAGCTAGATAGGTGATGATAAATCGTTTGTTTGCTTAGGACGCTTTATTTTTTATTTTTTCAATTTATAAAAAAAAATAATACCTTTTGTATTTAAATTGAACATCATAAAATTAAAGGTATATGTACTTACCATGTATATGCTTTTGAAAGAGGTTTTTAATGGCTAAAGAAATTAACTTAATAATAATTAATAATGATCGTGGCTGGCTACGTAACAGTGAGTAACACATTCGATAATTGCAACAATTGCATCACCCGTCTAGAACATACGATATGATGATTATTATGTGCATCAAAAAGTACTACACAGGTATATACATTATTTACCAACTCACATTACTTAGGCGTATTCATTCCTGTTTTGGGGGTTCAAACCATTCCCGGAACGAAAATATATATTAAAATAAAATCCTTTATCTGTATGAACTTTTCCTAAAACTATCTATAGGTACATTCTTTGGTCAATATTACCTAGTTAAATATAATAGTAGGTATGTATATAAAGGAAAATCAATTCTTCAAATGAAACTGAGTGTATTAATTTGATATTGCAAGCAGGTATAAATTGGACTTCTTTTTTTAAATGAGTAAAACATATAGAATCTATTGGCTTGCGATGATAAGCCCTGCGACAACCGGGAGTTGCGAGTTAGAGATCCGACTATTAACTAACACATTTAAATCGATAATTTGGTTCTCGATTGTCGATAATCGTAACGAAGGAGCCTTCTAAAAGTTGTAGCATACATTAAATACCTATGTAGGTAAATTCATATTGAGATATGCAACTTCTTACATTCTAACTACAAAAATACATTTCTTCACATAAACCCTATTAAATCTTTTCAAACGTACCTACTTACCTAATAATTGATTTGATAATGCTCTCAAGTCAACGAACGATATTTGCAAATACAATATAAAAATAATAACTGCGTTTTTGGGTTCATGAGATCCTACTAATTTTGTTTTAACATTTTTCTAAGTGTGTTCCTTTTCTTGAATCAACTTAAAACTAATGGTTAGTGGCTTCGTAGAATTTTACGCAAGCTCTTAATTTTTTTAATAAGTCGATTGGTTGATATACTTTAACAAAATATGCAATTAATTAAAATCTCTGTACCTACCTGCAAATGAATTAATAAGTTAGGTACTATCAAGATAGGTATCAAAAGTCTGTACGAGTTTTATTTAGCCTTAACCATACTCTATTGTGTGTCCGTATATCTGGTGGTAGTGGCGTTCCTTCTGAAAGTCGTATGTCTAGCAGTGGACTGGTATGGGCTGATTGATGCGACCAATTTACAGTTTCCTAGAAGAAGTTCAAATTTTAACCTTTTATAAGTGTCATTTAGATATTAAAAAAGTTTTAGTAATTCCTAATAAATTCCAAACAGAAATTTGCTTTGTATCTAACACTCGCTACAAAATAAAAAAGTACGTCCAATAAATAAAGCAGTAAGAGGTTCATAAATAATTATAATAAGTGACATCATAACTACTGAGCCATTCTTCGAAACAGTAAACGATTTCCAAGTAGGCAACATGAAAAGCGGTTATAAAAACAGTAGCACAAAAAGTGGTTGCTAAGCTGCACCGGCCGGCTCCTTGGCCTTGGCCAAATGACTCACGTTTACGTTCGATAAACCAACGAGCAGCGCGGCGAATTGAAAACCGAATCGAAACGAAAACCTTTCGAAGCGCGGTCGTAAGCCGCACTCCGCACCAAACACCAAACATCCCGGCCAATATTATTAGCTTTCTTATTTGATTTTATTCGATTGCATACTTTTGTTCGTTTATGAATACTGTTATATTTATAAATTTTTATTATATCTTTCAATAATCTTTCAAGTCTTCTTATACGTAAACTTTTAGCGTCTCTTTATTTGTTGTTAGCTGATATTATGTTTTGTACAAATAATTATTCAATTGTATAATCTTAAAGTATACCTATACATGGTAGGTACACTATAAACGTACAGAAATAAATTAGCAGTTTTAATTAGGTACATATTTAAGTTTAAGTTAGTTTAAAAAGATGAATAGGTTCATATTTTCGCAATAATAACATTTCATTAAACAGTGCGCCTAATCAAATAAATAACTGCAAAAAACTGCTTCAAATTTCTTCTTTAGTAACAAAAATGTGAAATAATTTAAAAACTGCCATGGTTACAATTTATTTGTTTCCGTATTTTTTTTTTTTATTTATTTATTTTTTACCTACCTAGTAGGTAAAAAAATAGTTACGTACATATTTTTAAAGTACATACCCGGTACTACCTGCAAACAGACAAAAACCCTTAACTTCTTTCTGCGAGTCATTTGAAAAAAAAAATCTATCTATTCACATGGTAACAAAGATATTGTCTGGTTGGTAGTGGTAGCGTGATTTCTCTAGCTTTAACGTGTCAAGGCATGTTAAGTTCATGTCCAGAATGTTCTGCTGACTTGTCTTAACTTGTCATTCAATGGATTATCCTAAATTTTTGACTTGATTTTTATCTTTATTTTATACTAAAAGTCGTATTAGAGCCTACTAGATAATGACCATGACTAATAAAATAACTAATAATAATAATAAATAACTCGATATTTGAATACAAAGCTAT
Source organism: Apoda limacodes (assembly GCA_946406115.1). Classification (NCBI taxonomy): domain Eukaryota; kingdom Metazoa; phylum Arthropoda; class Insecta; order Lepidoptera; family Limacodidae; genus Apoda; species Apoda limacodes. The sequence goes on along the minus strand of OX291543.1, from coordinate 12,565,128 downwards.
TTAATTAAAATAATTGCTTTATAATTTTTGACAAATGAAATAATGGAACCATTAGTACCAACTTGATTTTTTGATTGTAGCATTTGAAGCTATAGATTAGAATATTTTTCGGTAAGAAGTCTTGGTTATTTTATTATAATTTGAAAAGAAGTCTATTCGATCTATTCGACGAGCATCGTAGGTCTTCGTCATCTTGTGTTCAATTTACTTGTTAGGAAAGTTAATTATAATTATGCATGCAGGCAGTAAATAATGTATTGCTAAAAAAGCCGTACTAAACGTTTAATCAAAAATTCTTATCATATTAGTGCTACGTGTTCTTGAATATAAATGGTCGTTATCATCCACATTTAGTTGGGTTCCAACATTTGTTTGGCCAACATTCGTAGTGATCATTATTCAAGACCCATGTTCACTGTGCTAAGTTTAGTCGCGATCTCATTTGCAATTTTAAACCGACTTTGTTTGTGTTTGCGCGTGACTCAGACCATACACGTGTCTATTCCACAGCGTTACGGTTGTACAACTTGAAAGTCCTTCGAAACACTCGTATCTATTATACTAATATGTCAATAAAAAATGTATGATGTGATGTGCTTTTAAACTGTTGAACGCAAAGATTAGCATTTGTTTGATATGGAAATAAATAGACCAGTAATGATAATAATATAGGTAATGATAACACGATATGTTTAAACGTCAGACACAAGTAAAAATTGTTGCTTATTTATTACTTAGTAGTACATACATTTATTGTAGCGATCTATGTTTTCTTGCTGTTTCAATGTATTGTTAAAAACTGTGTTTCATATAAACGTGTGACTCTGACATTATCGAATATAATACGACCTTGTTTTTGTTAACAATGGTTTTAAATATCACGTAATTTTATTTTATTTATAAGTACTTATGATAAGGTTAAGGCTTTGCTTTCGTATTTTAAAGTTTGTTTAAATAATTATACCATTATATTTTAAAGTACATGATTTTTGTAACTATGTATTATGTAAAGTCATTTCCTATTATGTTGCTCCTACAGTTTCCTCGTTCGAAGTCCTTGATGTTATCTAGGTTTTTGTGTTCAATACAGTATCTTACGTATTAAATTGTTTTTTATTTATCTCTACCTGTGTTAGGTACCTGACTTTATGCTTTGTTGAGACAACATTTTTCTTACAATTTACCTTTGAGTTGTTAGTGTAGGTCTGCATACATAATCAGTTATTACTATTATACCTACTTCTATTTCAATTAGAGGTGAAGTGTTCACCGGTGTTACCTACGTGACTATACACACGTCTTTGTGGTGAAGTCTTATAAAAATGCAATTTAACCCTCCAAACTGATATGTATTTTAAATTATATATTTTTATTGCTACAAACTAAAGTACGTAAAGAAAAAAACTCATACATTGTACTAAATTTGACATCTCATCATCAACAATTACAATAAAATCATAAGTTTAAATATGTAGGCATCCATCCAGTAACACGACAAAAAAGCTCCTTAAAAACATACACTGCTTAAGTATGGAAAACTTGACTAAATAAATTATTTTATAAATTTTCGAAACTTGTAGATTACATGTACTACGTGTATAATTTTTTTGATTCGTTATAATGAAATCAGAGCAATACGAATGCCATTCGATATAATTATCTGTTCTTTATGCTTTTGCAGAAAATTTATTGTACAGCGTTTTAGCAAAATTAAATAGATATAAATAGGGATAAAAAACTTTAAATATTTTTTAAATATTTTAATAATTTTTATTTTCAATTTTAGTCAAGATTTGATTGATATTCCACAATGAGTCAATGTAGGTATTTGAAAAATAACGTGAGACAAACTGATATTTCATACTAAAGACTAGGTCTGACTTGGACTTGCACAGATCCACACTAGCACTAGCAAGATGTACATTAATTGTACAGAACTAGGTTATCGCTGCTCTAGAATTATCTTTTCAAATGTGTGCCGACTTATCGCTGGGTCGTCACTGTGACATACCACCAATTTAGATAAAATATAAATTATACTTCTCTGAGACCTCATTTTGAATTTAACATGTATTTAATTAAACCACTACTGTATTACTTTGCCAAGTTTTTCAATAGAGATCTTATTTTTTTTATGTTTTGTAAACAAATTGGAACAGCTAGAAAACTGGATAGCTTATGATAAGTGCACAAATGTATCTAGGCTATGTATGTAGTAGGTATTGTCCATAACTACAGATTAAATTAATGCAACACCTTATATCGTTGGTGTGAACGGCCTAAAGCATAATTTTCACTGTTAATTACCCGTTTCTGATGTTAATAACCTATTTCATTTAATTTTTGCTATTTAAAAACGAATCAGTAATTTTATTATTAAATTAAAATAATATATCTTACTGGCTATTTTTTTCATTTGTTTTATCGTATATCAGAAGTATAGTTTTCTCGATAATCGATTGTTTTAGGAAATAACCGGCCATACTGATCCGATTAATTGAATAAAAAACAGATTTAAGTAACTTTTATTTTTTGTAAAAAATAGACTTGAAATAAATCAATCAGCCTATTGCAGTCCACTGTTGGACATAGGTCTTGCCTAATAAACCTCACCACACGTGGTCCTCCGCCTTTCTCATCCATCCATTTAGATCATCGGTCCACTGTCCACCAGGCTGGAAGGAGATCCGCGCCATGCTTGAAAATTGAAAATCATAAATATAATATAAGTATCTAAAGTAAGTTTTAAATGTTTTCCAAAATAATATTTCAATTAGTTGACAATAATTTGTTACGAAAAACATTCTGTACTAGGTGTGCTGTTAAAAAGAAGCGCTTGGACTCTACAAGTAAAATATCGGCCGACGAATCGGCGATGTCGATATATTGGTATCGTACTTTCGTCACATCCCTAACCAAAGTATTTGAAACCGAAGGAACGGATCGCACAATAATAACTGGATCGCATTGTAAATCGCGCTCGCGCATGGTTTGTGCAATATTTTATGGTTTGGGAATCTTTGTTGTAAGGATTGGGTTCCGTCATATTCCATAATTTATAAAGTTAACTTGTAGGACGTTATTATGACAGTGTAGTTTACTTTACCACATTTTTAGGGTTCCGTAGCTAATTGGCAAATACGGAAACCCTATAAATTTATCATGTCTGTCACCTACTTATTTTGTCGTCTTTGCATAGATTTTAACAAAATTTTACAGAAAGGTGTCTTTTGTCAATCGTCATACAGATTTGCTATAAAAAAGAGGCGCACCCTAGTGTGTGGGGTCGTTAGATTAGAGTTTTATTTTCGTTGGATAAGTCAAAAAAAAAATGGGCAAAAGTCTTCAAACATGCTTTTAAGGTTCTTAAGTAACGTTTTGACTTGAATTCTATGCACATCTTATTCGTCTTTTTTTTTACTTTTATACCACTAAAGTGGCAAACAAACTTACGGTCCACCTGGTGGTAAGCGGTCACTGCAGCCTATGGACGCTTGCAACAGCAGGGGCATCACACGCGCGTTGTCAACTCTGAAAATATAACTTCGTTCTTGCAGAACCCTATCCTGTAATACTTAGAGAAAAACTTGGCCGCTCATTCCACAACCTAAGAATTCGTTGGAGGAGGAGGAAATTTAAGATGATAGCTTGCACCTTTAGGACCATAGACTACTTAAAAAACGTCATGTGTAAGACAGATGCCTATTCAAGAAGTTGCCGTAGGAATCCCACGTCGATAATGGAATTTAGCGCGGACGGAGCCGCGGGCAAAAGCTAGTAGTTCGTAAATAATTATAGGTTTTACAGTCGGTTCCACAAGTTCCGCAAGGTTCAAAACAGTGAAATAGTCGGACCGGAACTGCTCCACTCCGCGCCGCTCTGCTCGTAAACTCCAAATCTCGGAAACACTCATAAATTTTTAAAACAAAAATGGCGTCATTCTTGGTGTTTTCGTTGCATATTAAATGAAAGACCTTTTTATATTGTGATGAGGCAATTTTACGAGAAAATCTGATGAAAAAACTTTTGAACTTTCTAAAATATTATAAAAGCTGGAAAATTGCAAAATATTTTTTTTCGTAAATTTGTTCAATTCCAAAGAAAAAAAATATGTGAACCAGCATGAGTAAGAAATCTACATTGTTATTTTATCAATTTATCTTTACGGTTTATATCCCCAGAACAGGGTAGCTAGCCATCGGCTGTTTACACACCCACATTTAATGATAATTGAGTATCGCAATTCGCTACCCTGCCAAAAAACTAAACCAGCTAGGCTTTTGGAATTAATTCTGTTATGTCATGTAGGTAGATATCAAAAATTACATTATTTTTTTTTCGCACATTTTTAATTTTTACTTCAACCCTTCAACCCTTGATTCACCTGTTCACAAACCATTAGGTGTCGTACTGTTCGTTGTATGTACTCTTACATACATTCAGACCTTTTGATAACCTTCCTTCTATCTACTTACGTCGTTGGCACGTTATTTTAAAGCAAACCACTTATCTAACTCACTTTCTATTTGCTCTGTTAACGAACACAGATACACTTCGTGGCATTTGTTTTTATCTTGTAGAGTTATTGTGATTACGTAAGACGCAAATCCGTGATCCGCAGAGACAAATCCGCGACAATTTATAAGTGTGAATAATTCGCGCTATCATAAACCATATGTCTGTCTGTTAACTTAAGTACCTACCTACTTACTACAAAATGATAAATGCAAGAACATTAGCTGCATTTTTGCAGTGCAGGATCTAAATCATAAAATTAAAAAAGGGTTTCATAAATACGGTCCGGTCTAGACTGGTAACAGTCCTGGACACCTTTTTCAGGGAATAGAAAATACTATTAAAGTGTTAGAAACACCTAGTGTTGCCACTACCTACATAGGCAGTGTTAAGTACTATGTTAAAAAAAATATAAACTCCAGCTTTTTGGAGTACGTCAAAAATTAATAAAAAAAAATCATGTTCAGAAACATCTTAACGTCATTTAATATGTTGTATTTCATTTAACGAAGCAAATTCCAAATTATGCTCAAACTATGTTAATGATATGCAATTTTTTGTTTAATGTTAAAATCAACTTTATAAACCAGCTACATGTTATGAAAAATATCCTCTTTTGTTACGAAATCAACCAATCGTGGACTAATTTTTTTGAAGAAATAACCTGTTAAACATGCTTTTACAAGTCCAATTCGCTAGGAAGATTATCCCTTTATCTCTGCCATTGCTTTGACAACTGTACTTCACAGGACGTCCCATATTTCGTGCATATTATACGCGCCGCGCCGGTATAGGCCGGGTCCCGTATGCTACGAAAATCTAAGGTGGGACCGACCGCGACCATGTTCCACTACGATTTTGATTTTTTTCTTATTTATAAATATGTCAAAACACAAAAAGATACGTTGCGTGCAGTAAAGTCTGCAACTGACTATAGTTTTAGGTCTAAATAAAACGAAATATAGGTAACTAAAAAAGCAATGAACTTTGACCCGGGAGAAAAAGAGAATACATGTATTTTATAAAGTGGTAAACAATCCAAAGTCTCGCCTGATGGTAAACAGTCGCCAAAAACAAAACATACGAAATTTGCTTTAAGTACATCATTTACTTTATGCAAATAACAAAGGACTAGGTTTTTAGGAACATCGTTTACCACTGTTCCTACAGGTATAATGAATATTTTGCGCCGATAAAATGCTTTCACAATTATTTTTTACTCGACTGCGCCTGAAGGAGGGTTATGCATTAATGATAAATTTTTCGTTTCGTTTTAGTCCCACAACCACGTTTTGACTGTACGGAAAATCAATTTTAAGGCGTAAAAAAAATTTAATTTTATATATTTTTTTGATGACAATCATAAGTTTAGGAGTTATTTTAGTAGGTTATGAGAGTGGAAACACGACTGAATAAACTTGACTCGATACAATAAAATCGCAAAGTTTCGTCTAAATCTTCATTTTTAGAGAGATACTTCTACGGGGAAAACAGTTTTATTTGCTAGTTATTTAACTTTTTTCAATGAAATTTCGTCTACGTGTTCCATAATTAATACTTTAGACGATTATGGTTTTATTTTATTGCGTAAGAGTGTTATTTTGTAGCAAAAAATACAATTCATAAATAAAAAAAGTCGCATGGGCCGGCCATTACGCGGCTCTCGCCTTCCATCAGTCGGCCGCAGCGCCTTGTCGAGAGAACCTGCGTGCAACTTTGTTGCGCCCACCACTTTGCCGCCAACGAAAACGAATATTGAAAAGAAATTACATTTTGCTAGAAAAATGGCGAATAAGTATAACAAAACAAAAAAATATTCGCGATTGAAGCTCAAGAAACTAAAATTGCTAAACCTGATGAGGTAAGTTTTTTATTGTTGATCATCTTATAATACTTACTATATATTACCTACCTCATCGTACACTTTTTTCCCAATTGTTATTACTCGAGAAGTAGGTACCTAGATACTTACATTACTATGATATATATTATATTAAGCTATTGCATAGCTTTTATCGCGGGCTCTGAGCGCGGCGACTGAATCAAGAAATTCCGTAACGAAAAAAACCTAACAATCGTCTGACGTCGTTTCTGTTCGGCAGACTTCGGCACGGTGTTTGTGTGCGTACGACTAGACGTATGCGTGTAGACTAGCTGCTAACTATTCATAATTATATCTAGTATATGGCGATTATAAGTAGTACAGGGAGGTTGGATATGGAATTTTAATTCTATGACAGATTGAGATGTCAAATATACTACGTCAAAAAAGGAAATAAACAAACATTATTATTTCTTGACAATGTCAAAGACATGTCTTACGACATATTTGAGTGTTAAGCGCGAATTGTGTGTTAAGGACATTGGTTCTGTACAATTAATAATGACGTATGAGTTGTCTTGTAAAATTTGAATGTTAAGCGCGAATCGTGTGTAAAGGTTTTCACTTTAGCCGGCACTCCCGGAGTGCAACTCGTTTTTTTGGCCCAGATGGATCGGGTTGTGTGCATGACACATGAGTCCGAACGAGACAGTGGTCCGAGGAGCCAAGAGGCGCATCCACTGAGACCGAATATCTGTCCGGACGTGTAGTCGGCAGAAGGTCCAGTAAGGACTTTTGTATCTGGTATTCTCGTTGGAGAAGTTTTAGCTAAGAGAATTTATAGGTCAGAGCAAATTCATGACCAGATAGATAGCCCTTAGTAGTTATTGAGTACAACTGAGAGAGAAATCGGACGTATACGTAAGCAGCTGTTTTTATAATTGCATAAATGCAATAGCTTTACCGCGGCAGGCCCCGAGACGCCCCGAGTGCCACTGTTTTTTTATTTATTTGCAAAGTTCTACAAGAAAAAAATGTCACAAACAAAACGCGTCCATTATTTTGTTTAACATTTTATTGTTTTTACGCGTACGCGATAGTATGTAGTATAATAATATAGGACAAATAGTAGCTATGTGAAAGTTAACTGTAAAGTCAATTGTATCAAGCGATTTATTTATTTACTCGACTGGGAATAATAGTTTTGTAGTTTGTATAAAATAATGATGGCAAGTTTGATGTAAAAAACAACAGAAATGCCTTTTGTTTTAGTTAAAAAAACTTTCATGTAAATGGCTGATTTTACGTGTGTGTTTATTGTAATCGCCCAATTTTTAGTGCAATAAACTATTATTTTCTAATATTCCCGATAAAATATTAGAGTACATTTATAGAGAGAGTAGGTACATTGTCCAAATATACGCTCAGGGTTCTACTCTAAAACCACTCGCTACTCTTGGGATTAAACTAGATCCTCACATGAAATTAGCCCATTTTCCCACTCGTCGTGCAATCTACTATAATAATTTACAAAAATCACGCTGCATGTAATTACAAACACATAAATTAATACCAAATCATCATTAATAATATAAACATATGTAAATAAATGTATTATACGTGACAGTGTATAATGCTCGTATGTACAACATATAGGTTTCAGCGAAATGTGAAAAAAGCGAGCGAACGGATAATTTCTTTTCATTCTATTGTCAAGCAGTTGTTGCTAGGCGAAGCGCCCTCGGTGATGCACCTGCGGGCTTACTATTGGAACGAATAATATTAATATTTTATTAGCAAAAATGTCATGAGTTCTTTTTTGTTATTATAACAGTCACATTGTAATTGTTACTAATTATGTTGTGAATTATAAACACGGTTTATTATAACAAACAATTTATTGCCGCTTCAAAAACTTTCGCTTTTTTTATTCAGTAATGATGTATATTGTTTATAATTAGGTCTGCCATCTCTAAAACCTGCCGCCCAGGACCGAAAGGGTAAAAATCCCGGATTTTGGAGCCTTGACCCCGGACATTTGAAATTTTTTTTTAACTCACTTTTAGCTTTGTTAAAAAAATACAGTTTACTCCCTACTTGATTGAAAAGAACATGATTTTAAGGCTTTTTTCGGATAAAATAGGGTGTTTTACTCGTTATAGCGAGGTGTTTGTGAGAAATAGAGTAATTTTTTTAAAATAATTAATAGCTTTGCCTTTTCGGCTCATTCTTTAACCTTCACTTAACATAAATAAAATAAATAAACGTAATATCAATTACCCAGTTAGTAAAATAAAATAAAAGTTTTCATTGTTGTTTTAGTTTTTTCTTAATTCTTAATTCCCAAAACAGAAAGTTATTTATTATTTATTAACTGAGGAACTAAGAAACTGTTTTTTTTTTTTCATTTCTTTAATTATTTTTTAGCAGTAATGCGCATTATTGGCAATGATGCAAAAAAAACTGAGATATTTTCAGTAATTTTGAATATAATAGGGCATTTGGTGTTCTATAGAATCGCAACCATAGTTGATTTGAATTTAGAAGTTTATCTTCTTTGCTGAGATTTAGACAAAAAGATTTTAAACCCACTCACTCAGCTATCAATTTTGAGTCATCTAAATTATGATCTTCTCTTAAAAAAAAAACGATAGTGACTTCGATGACAGCCCATAGAGTATTTTCATGTAAACTCGGCCAATACATCCAGTTAAATTTATCGAATTGTTTTAAAGGCTAAATCCAACCTTCAATGAACGTTTTCATTTTAAAAGAACTCATGTTTTATGTTCTCATCATTTCTGTTTAAAATGCGTCTAACACTTAAGGGCACAAAGTTTTCTTTGATTCTGTTGTCTAGGATTTTTTTATTAGATCCGAGAATGTTTTGGGTTTTTAGCACATAATTGTCGCTTTTTCCTAAGTTTTCTATTTTGCTGTGCAAGATATGCATAATGGAGTGGATGAGTGGTCTATGAATAGTTTTGAAGTAGTTGCAAAATAAGTTTTCCAAGTAAAAAAAAGGAAAATATGACTAGCAGGCTTTCTGTACCATTTGTTCGTGAAATATTTTAATCGCAAACAAAGGAGTTTATGACATTTCAATACTGTTGTTTTGACTGTAACAAAACACAAAAAATAAGCAACCAAGCAAGTTCTTCAAAAATATCTATATTTTTTGTGACATCAAGTTGGGAAGACCTCCAAATTGGAGCAGCTGAAGGCGCACTTGTTTATAACGCAGTTGGCCATCACTTTAATTCCTTGGATTGTACTTGCGCCTACAATCGTGAAATATTCTCGGGGTCAGATACCGCAAAAAAACTGTCATTTAGGTAATCTCACTAAAACTACAGTAATAGCTACAGGAGTAGTAGTAGTAGAAGAGAGGCTTAAAGCCTTTTGTCGATTGCCGAACTTACAAACGATTTACAAAACATACCATTTATGAGCGCGGCTACAGATGCCAGCAACCATGGAAACACAAAATGATTTCCTTTGGTAATTCAATATTTTGATGTAAAGAACGGAATCACGACGAAAATCCTTGAAGTAGAGACCACACCAAATTAAACATCTGAGACCATTTCAAAACTGATTATAAACCAACTTCACAAATATTTTTTTATGGCTCTCTTGTGGAGTTTGATTAGTAACCCGGACGGATGGCAGCCCTATGTATAATGAGTATACCTTTCTGTTTACATACCTACTACCTGATTTCAGCGGTTTTTCCGTTTGACGATACTTATGAATGACCCTGACTAACCACTTTCTTTGAAAAAAAAACTGCTGTGAGTCATCAATGTTGGTATAATTTACTAAATTATTATAATAAGGTTTCGTCTTAGTTGACGCAAAGGCGGTCTTTAAAGAAAACAAAGGTACTACCTACGTGAATAGCCCTTTTTTTCGTTTTCGTAAAATTACAGAAAACGAAAAAAATTTTTCGTAAAATTACAGTCTTACAGACGACGCCTTTCTGTGACTTCCCGGGGACTCTAATGTGAGCCCCCATAAAATAAACGTGATTTTTTTTGCTCGTTTCTGCTCGATATTAATACAGCAGGAATACGCTTGAAATATTCACAGAATATTTAGTTATATATTCACTTTAAAATCAATAATTAAATTAAATTAAAACGAATATTTAAGGGGGGCTCCCATACAGCAAACATGATTTTTTTGCAGTTTTATAGATAATGGTACGGCACACTTCGTGCGCGAGTCCGTCTCGCACTTAGCCGGTTTTTTTAATAAGTTGTTTGAACAGGAAATAAATATTATCTAATGGCAAAGCTAGTTAGCCACTGTATGCCCCTCATTTAATATGTATACGTTTAAGCAAGTGCTCTAAATACACGATTTCTAAATGATCGATGTTAGTAGGTACTACGCACGAAATCAAATGGTAGCTTTACGTCTAAGTATATGAATTTTGTCTATTTTCAATGAGTTTGTATCATGGTAGGGGTAGGGGCTCCCCTAGCTCCCCCGACTCATAAACAACTCAATGAGACTTAGGGCTGGCACTCGCTCACGCTGATTGAAGGGGGACCGGGTTGACAGATGCCTTTTTATATTTATTTTTTCACGCGCGACTTGGCGCGAGATTGGTTTTCCTCAGTACATAATTTAGATTGATATTAGAATTTAAATATTGAATAAACTGAAAAAATGTTTGACACAGTTTGATATTGCATTTTACTTACTTATAAAAACCTACCAAGTTATTATAAGTACATGAAAACTTGATCTTTTCCATACGAGTAGATATATATATATTAATAATTAATATAAGATGCATATTTCACGTCAATTCCCAAATTTTATTTTTGATTTTATGTATTATTTCTAAATTTTATAGATAGTTCTCGACTTTTTTTAGAGGAAAATGCTCATTATTTTTGTCGCTTAGCAATGCCTTTTAAATTAAGTAAAGAAATAGGGCAAGAAAGAAACAGGAAAAGTAATAGAAAACGAGTAGTTAGCAAATAAAATACCCCTTGTTAGCTGCCATTAACTTTATTACCACTGTAATTACTTTTCGACCATATAAATAATACAATAGAAGGATATTTTGTTGCTAGGGGGTTGCGCTATTGTTGCTTCAAGGTCAGACGCGGTGGAGTGGCAGCCCTGAGGGCGACCGGCCGACACAGCTGACTACTATTGTTCGATTCGACAATGGCGTCGATCGATGGTACACTCTGCTAAAGGGTGAAGGGTGCACGAAACATGAACACAGAGCATTCTTTGTTTAAGCGTTGAACTAACCCCAATCTTTTATTGATAACATAACTTACGGTATATAAAAAAAGTTAGTTGCGTACCTACGTAACTTTCTTTGTTGCTGCGTATTTCAATAATGTTTTTAACCACTGAAAAACTCTTTTAATTATTTGTGTGAAGAAAGTGCACCTAAAACATTCATATATGTACTCTTACATACATAAAAATTATAAATGCGATAGTAACTCTGTGTGTCTGTTATCTCTTTACGCCTAAACCGCTAAAACGATTACGATAAAATCTAGCATGGAGATAGTGTGAGTCCCGGGAAAGAACATAGGCTACTTAAAAACGTCAAGTGTGAGTCGGTTTTTTTTTCTATAATTCATTCAAAATCAAATATTTAACTATAAGCAGACGGGGTACTTTGGATTCGGAGTGATTTTATGTGTATTTTTAGAAATGCATAGGTATAAATTGTATGTCTCATAGTGTAAGAACAAATCACACTCCTTCTATAAAGTTTGTGTGAGGTACAAAGTGGTAGGCGTGTTTGTTTGTACGTTGATTCAGAACTTTACCTCTCCGCCCACTGTCGGTGTCGCTAATTAACCAAGCGGTTAGGTACACAGCATGGAGTGAGAAGTGGAGTACCACTGCCAACTGATATTTTCATTAGTAACATGATATTAAGTGAAATTTAAGTTATTTAGACGATCCAGGTTCGTAGGTGGAAGCCCAGAACCTTCTGCTATGAGGATGAGATGAGATGTGCTCTTCCGTGTTAAGGTGAATCTAATCAACATTTTCTCAATCTGTCTTTTTAGGGTTCCGTACCCAAAGGTTAAAAAACGGGACCCTATTACTAACACTTGGCTGTGCGTCCGTCTGTCACCGGGATGTATCTCATGAACCGTGATAGTTTTCACAGATGATGTATTTCTGTTGCCGCTATAACAACAAATACTAAAAAACTGAATGAAATAAATATTTAGGGGCCTCCCATTCAACAAACGTGATATTTCGCTCGTTTTTGCTCGACATTGATAACGGCAACAGGTAGACGCTTGAAACATTCACAGAATATTTAGTTATATATTCGCTTTAATAATAAACAAATTAATTAAAATAAAACAAATATTTAAACATACTACGAACGTAATATTTTTGCTGTTTTTATAAATAATGGTACGAAACCCTTCGTGCGCGAGTCCAACTTCCACTTGGCCGTTTTTTTTTGTTACACTAAATATCTTTGACTATTAACATTAAATTTAAATCAAATAAGACCGATGGCTTCTAGTCCCTGTTCCGTATCGTTAAGATTTTGTTAAGGGCCTATCTCAAATAGCCTGGCCTTGTGATTGTTTTTACATGGTCAGTAGATACTACAAATTTAATCTTTAATTAAGTATGTGTATTTTGATCATATGAACAAGGTAGTATCAAAATACGATTGAATAAAGTTCACACTTGATAGTTTTTATTTCTGACTTCAAAAAAGGAGGAGGTTCTCAATTCGGTTGTATGTTTATTTATTATTTATTAAAATAGCTTCTGTTTATTATGTGTATGTAAAAGTTCTGTTTGCCTAGGTTAGGTTAGCTTATGGTAGCGTTAAGAACGGCTCCCGACTGCTTTGACAAACAAATCGATTTGACTGCTTGCTTTTCTTGGTGTGTAATTGTCACTTTACAATACGTGAGCGTAAGTCACTTCGCATTAAGGGCTTTTCAACAAATTAGAATTTATAGTAGAGCTGCAGATTGTGTGTTTGAATTGAGCGTGGAGAGTTAGGATGGCAGGCTAGTGGGAATTGAGGGTTGGGGAAGAGGTGTTAAATGTAAGAATAGGAAGGAAAGTAAGATTGGCAGTAGAGGTTGTATACAATATTATAACTATTTTTCAAGCTAACGCGAAACCACACGTCGCCGGGACATTTAATAGGTATTTGATGTAACTGTAAATTAAAGTGTTAATAAGTTAAATAAAGTAATGTAAGCTCAAGGCCGAGTGAACAGTCTGTAAACTTTGTTGAACGTAGGTAAGTAATGTAAATAGTTTTATGTTCGAGCTCAACTTGGTAACTTGATTAGGTACCTTATTTAGAATTCAGTAACTTGTTTTGCATAGATAGGTAAGTAGGCAAAGACGCTATTTTAACCTAATTCTAGGGTTAAAATTCGACCCATTTTCTTTTATTATTTTGTTCGTTATAAATTTAAATAACTTAATTTTATTGTTAAATGTACCTATATGTAACAGATTACCAGAGGATGTGGTCGCCTCAAAGACAAGCTGCTGGATAAGGGAAAAGAAAATTATCCTAGCAGATTAAACGATAAAGTTTTAACACTGCGTGATATAGGCTTGGAAGCGAGTCAATTTCCGCTGCTCGCCTGTATCATCTTATAAATAAATATTATTTTTGTATACGTACAATTGTCCTAGATAATGAGAATGAATGTATTGCTGCTTTTGCACAAATGCACTAATAATTATTATGAACCTTCTTTTTTTTCATATTTATAAATACTTGGTCAAACAAATCCTTTTTAACCGACCGAAAAAAGGAGGAAGTTTCAATTAGGTTGTATTTTTTTGTCACATGGTTTGTTACCTCGGAACTACGTAATGATCGATTTGGAACACACGCAGGGAGGCAAAGTCTCCCTTTAGAACTGAGGGTTCGATATGGCTGTGAGTTTGGAATTGTTTGGTTTGGTTTTGTTTAGGACCGCTCATTCTCTCTAGGTAAAGGTTGTTAGGTTAACCTAAGTGGTTTCCAGAGATCAAAAGATAGGATAGATACAATTCTGTGTACATCGTCGACGCAGTCGCTGCTAATATACCGGGTGATATATCGAGACAAGTTGATAATTGTGACACTTCTTATCTTAAGGAGAAGTTAAATAAGTCGTAACGTAACGAATTTACCCTGAGTTCTAATTCTTTTTGAAGTGAATTGCTATGCTTCATTATGTATATCTCGCTCCTTGCGGAATCAATAAATAGTGCGCGATCTCGCAATTTTGAAATCTCTGTAAACCGAGATTACACGCCCTGTATTCGTCCTTCCTAATAAAAAAAAAAATATCTTCCAAAAATAAATGTTTATCATAAAAAATCTCGCCTCCTCTCGAAGCAGACAAAAGAAGAAAAAAAATCGGCCAAGTGCGGGTCGGATTCGCGCACGAAGGGTTCCGTACCAATATCTATAAAAACGGTAAAAAAAATCACGTATAAATATTTATTTAATTCTGTTTTTTAGTATTTGTTGATGTAGCGGCAACAGAAATACCTACATCTTCTGTGAAAATTTAAACTGTCTACGTATCACGGTTCATGAGGTACAGCCGGGTGACAGACGGACGGACGGACAGCAAAGTCTTAGTAATAGGTTTCCGCTAATTACGCATTGGGTACGGAACCCTAAAAATACATTGAATGTGAAACTTTTTCTCTTTTTTGTTAAGTACTTAATTAATTATAAATTCGTGCAAAGCATTTGTTAATCTGCCTGGTGACAAGGGTTCTACCCGCGGTACCCTAACCGCCTGAGCCTACGTGACTTTGTCCAGGTCTCTGAATAGATAGATAATACCAGGTACCGGATGACGCAACCCGGGTAGGTATTGCAACACTAGTCCTGGTAATTATACTTCGACTGCCATTATTAAATTAACCGGTTATGTTAAGGAGTGTTATCTGTAACGTAATTTCGCAGTGGAATATTTCTTTTTAAACATAATTTTGGGAATCCCAGATTAGTAGGTACTTACTTATCTGATTATTTTGTCTGCTATAAAATAATAGTTTCCAATTTGAATAGGACGCGACAAAAAATAAGAAAAAAGCGTAAGAGAAAAAGCACGTAAAATGTATAATAAATAAATATTTTTGGACATTACACACAGCGCCGTCTGGCCCCAAAGTAAGCAAAGCTTGTATTATGGATACCAGATAACGGATACAAATACATATTACTTTTGTTTTTGTAAATACATACATAAATACACCCAGACTCAAGACAGACACAAATGTTTATTACATAAATGTTCGTCCAGTGCGGAAATCGAACCCACACCCTCTGCACAGCAGCCGGTCACTCTACGAACTAGGCTGCGAGGGAGAGGATAAGAAGAAACAGTAAATAAATAAAAATAAATAAATATTTTTGGACTTAACACACTGCGCTGTCTGGCCCAAAGTAAGCAGAGTTTGTGTTATGGATACCAGACAACGGATACAAATACATATTACTTTTTTTTTGTAAATACATACATAAATACACCCAGACTCAAGACAGACACAAATGTTTATTACATAAATGTTCGTCCAGTGCGGAAATCGAACCCTCACCCTCTGCTCAGCAGCCGTTCACACTACCAACTAGGCTGCGAGGGAGAGGATAAGAAGAAACAGCAAATAAATAAAAATAAATAAATGTTTTTGGACATAATACACTGCACTGTCTGGCCCAAAGTAAGCAGAGCTTGTGTTATGGATACCAGACAACATACAAATACATGTATTACCTTTTTTTGTAAATACATATATATCATAGAGAAATACAGATTCAAAGCAAACACAAATGTTTATCACATATGTTATCTAAATCGGTTCAGCAGTGAGGTTCGGACTGACAGAGTAACTTTCGCATTTATAATATTACTATTAGTATGGATTGCGGTGTAGGTTTTGATTGATAGTTATGAAACCGAGTTAATAATCTAAAACCTTTGAATGAGCAATTCTAGTATATATATATATATATATATATATATAGATACATAATCTGAATCTCGGAAATGGCACGAACGATTTTCATGAAATTTGCAGGGGATTTCGAGGGCGATAAATTGATCTAGCTAGGTTTCATTTTTAGTAAACGTCGTTGTATCCGTGTTTTCAGGCAATGATAAACTAAAAATATGACTCTTCCTGACATCTATTGGCGAGATAATACTATTATTTTTACCGACACAGCAACACTCTACTCGACAATAGATGACGTTGTTAAATAAAATGAGCAAAGCTCGGTCCCCAGGTACTAGTTGGTAAAGTATCAATATCTTGAAAAGAAATATTCGGTCTTTGTAATACATACATTCAATACATATGTCGCAGGCAAATCGTATAATCCGCCGTTTCATAATATGCCTAGGTATATCGTAAAGTATGGAAACGAAAGGACCAGAAATCGCACTGTAGAAGTCAAGTATGTTAGGTTCAGTTTCTCTTTTGTAAACGTAAATACGGAGCAAGCGAAGCGAGCGGAGCATTCCAGCCAAGCTTCATATAATAATCTGTTCAGTTATTTGATAATTTCTATTTCATACTTTACGATTTGCCTAGGCATATTATGAAACGGCGGATTATACGATTTGCCTGCGATACATACATATGTTTATGCCTTTACTTAGATAGTATCTACTTTTATTATTTTTATAGTATACCAATGCATGTATGCCAATGCATATTATACTAATTCTTATTTTTTCATAAATTTGCTACATCATTTTAAGGCGTAGACATAAGGCATTTAAATATTTTAAGGAGATTTTAAAGTATATTCCTTCCGTTTCAAAAGGATTTAAGAAGACTTAAAAATAGGATTATCATGCCTTGGACCGTTTTCTGCAAAATTGGTTTACCAAAAGAAACCTCTTGAAAAAATAAATGCTAAAAGAAACACTACTTTTAAGAGAAGATCGCATCTCCTTCTCTATTACAAAACCGATCACACTGTAATTTATATGTACCCATAGGTAGTAATATTACCTTTAGAGTTGTTTTTCAAAAATAATAGTCTATGTTGTTTTACACCAGAAAATCAAAAGCGGTCTGCGGGGGCGACGGGTGGGGGTAGTTTTCAGTCTGATGAGAGCTTTATATCGTATGGACGTATTTTTTAGATTTTGAGCGAACGTTCGAGAGTTTCAATACGCTAATTTAATTTATGTGATCGTTATAATTAATATTTTTTGTTTACAAATTTTTAATTACCTTCTTTTAGATACCTGGTACGTGTATCTTTATCTTTATAACTTTAGTGATTATTTCTATTTTGTTTACATAATTATTACGATATTTTTGCTCAAAAAAGAATATTAGCTATTAAGTGATTTTATGAATACCTACTTTCATTAAAAATGCCAAAAACAAATAAAAAGCAGAACAGTTATCAGCTAAAAGGAAGACATATGCAGAAAGTAATGTAAGTACCTACTAACTATAAAAAAAATATATATGATACAATAACTTGCTTGGAGATGGTTAGAATCTAAAAAGTGATTACCCATTCTTCGCGTGAACTTGTGTCTTCGCTTGAATCGGACCAAGCTTTCTCGTTCTTATTTCTTTCTCTTTTAGTTTTAATTTTTCATTTTCCTGTAAGACCTACTGGCATACATTTTTCTCTAGTATTCCAGATTCTGGAAAATAAAAATTACTGAGACGACTCTGTCCCTTTTTTCGTGAATCAACTTCTCCAGTAGTTTCTGTAGCAAACTGGGAAACTTTTCGGACTTGTTCACTTGCTTCTTTAGAGGATACGAATTTTTATTGTGCAACATCCTCCAAAACAGACCATTCGTTTTACTAACGAATCAACTCAAATTAAAATCAAATGAAAACAAATAATATTTATTCAAGTAGGTTTCTGAGAACCCTTTTAAATACAATCTAAACAATGTTAATATCTGCCAAAAAGAGCCCGTAAGTTTTAATACTTTAACTTTTGCACTGCACTGCACTGCAGATTCCTCTCTTGAGAGTTTCTTATCTAAAACAGTTAAGGGGCTAAATTAAACCAAATCCAAATTTTCGTGCTGATTCAAGTCAACAAGCCCAAGAAACTGTAAGTCCAATACGTTAACAAAAAATATCAGTTGATACCTTAGAGCCTTGTTAATGTTTTGATTTGAAAAGAATTGTATTTTTAATAATTGCTTCTTAAAAGAAATAATCGCAGTGAGTATCTGAATTTAGAGTTGTCGCAAAAACGCTCGAGAATAGTATAAGCGTCTTAGTTTCTGTTTACACGTAATAAAGGACTTTCAAAAACCGACACTTCAATTTGAGCACTTAATTTTTAGCGAGTTTTACCTGCGTAAAAAGTACGTTTTTCCTCAAAATTTTAGTCTCACCTGCTCCGTCGCTCTGTAATCCCCCGCGAGCCCAGGCACAGTCCATGTAAGGACTTCGTGGAAGTAGGATTGCGCGCCGGTATCGGAGCGACTCAATGGAAATTAATAACGAATTTACGTACACGCATACAGTTACAGTACATACATTATATTATACTAGGTAGGTATACATAAAGGCGCGGCGGTTTAGCGGCTACTCGCTGTGTCAGCGGCGGCTGATCGCTACGTGTTTTTCGCTACTGCATATTTGTGTCAATGTTTAGTTTATATTTTCTTTAAAAAGTTGTAGACTAAGATGCCTAAACAAAAAAAAAATATCACGTAAGGAATGGACGTCAACTACAGGAATACTGGTAAGTATTTTTTTTACATTACCTATTCGGCTATGTACGAATATATAGAATAGATAACTAAGGTACCAAAAGAAATAGAAAAAGTAGTTCTGATAGTCACCGCTAGAGGCGCTGGTATCAGCAGCGGGATCTACGACTCTCCGTTTCGATGAAGCGGTTCAGTTATGGTAAAGCCTTAACAAGCGTGGACCAAATTGCTTTATATATCCTACCGCTTAATACTACGACATCCCTTTTGGTTACTTTTGATAAAACTCGCTTTTGCTTTTAAAATTTCTCTATATACATATAGGAGCATGATTACAAGGCTCTTGCATGAACCAAATGTAGAAAGTGTTTTCCATATTTGGACAATTGAAAAAACAATAATTTTTGCTCACATTTGTGTAGTTTTATTGCAAATTTAACTGAACAAACTTAAAAATAATAATTTCTTTTTATTCACTACGTTTTTTTCTTTGGATTGAATTTCTAATTATCCAATCTGATTTTGACTTTGTATCTTTATAATCTTCCAAGCATTTTTGCATTAGGAGTTTACCCTGTTATCATAAAAGTATATTCTTTTTCAAAAACGGAGCTTTCAGAAGAAGACAAATAAGCTGTGTTTTGCTTTTGTTTTGATTAAATTTCTTTGTACTCAGTTCCTTTTTTCTTCTCTACTTATTTTATTTTTGTTTCTTTATCTTTGTCTATGTATTCTGCTACGTCTTTACTTTTAGTGCTTAATTCTGTTCTGTTCTTTTGCAGGTATGTATATGTTTTGTCGCTTTTTCTTTTTATTTTTTTATTTCTATGAATTCTTTAAAGTACAAGACAATAGCAGTCTGTTTTCCTCTTTTATAAAATGGAATAGGCTTACTCAGTCTAGTGGCTGTGGTGCTCGGGTTGTATGACTTGGCAAAGAAAATAAAATGATATCTTCTTCATCGTAATATTACCGTTGTTCATAGCTTTCATGGCTTTTATCGAAGCTTCCTGTGTCCATTGAGCACGCGGTTAGGCATTTATTTTTATTATATGTTTTCGTGGCATATTACAATATAAATTATAACAAACACAACAAAATGTTTACTCAAAGTATAACACAAATTTTGTTTTCTAATTGTCTGTTAGAGTGTAGACGCTCTTAGGGCATCTATCCTACCTCAATACTGAAGCATCTATACTTTAAGCTAGGGATAGATGCCTCTTGTATTTAAAAACAATGGCTTTGGCAATAACAGAAATAATAGGCACGTCAAACACACTAGTAACAATACTATGAAAACAAAAACCATTTACTTTACTCACCTCATAAAACTAAAAATTACAAGCGTAAGAAAATCTCCGCGATTCGAAATCAACAATCGAGATTCACGAAATTTCCGTTCCTTAAATGCCACCAACGACAGGTCTATTCCTGGGAGATGTTTCGCTCGTACCGACTCGGTGGGGCACAGTACTCTTCTAATATGACGATAAACTTGTCGGTGCGTATTTTTAAATAGGTAAGGTAATAATCGAGGCAACTATCCCCCTAAGGCATTCTTTAGCGGCACGACCACGACCTTTTCGTGTTGTAGAGGAAAAATAGTTATTTGTTCAAAAAGGGAGCAAAGTACCACCCTTTTCGTACTGTAGAGGAAAAATAGTTATTTGTTCAATGAGGGCGAAAAGATGAGAACAAAAAAATTTGCTCTCCTGTAAAACATATGTACAACATTTCACATTATTTTTTCAACTTTTAACAAGAAGAATTAGGTTTTAAGTATGAAACATACGGATGGCCATATTTAACGATGAATTAATCACAAATTAATTATAAGTATTAAGTAGATAGGTACGTCAAAAACAAAAAAAGGGCAATAGTAAATAGAACCTAAATAGTTTCTGAACCAAACATGGCGTTGTTTTTTGTTTTCAGCCTCACATAATTCGAAATAGATTTTGTCACAAGAGACCAAACTAATGTATTGAAGGTGAGAGCGATTTTTTAAATGCAGAACGAAGCAAGAATTCTAGAGTAGAATCTCGAGCGTAGCGAGGGTTCCTAGAGTGGAATCCTAAGCGTTGCGAGGCATTCAAAGTACGTCACTCCAGGTTAAATAATTTTAGTACCGTGTGGCACATTCTGCTTTTCATCCCCCTCTATAAGAATAATAAATGAGAAATGCTTTTGGCAGTGACGAATATTTATACTTACATAACCAAGTTTATTTTAAATTTTTATCTTATCTAATTTCTGATTACTTTCATGTTTAATATTTATTAAAAATAAGAATTAACAGAAAAAAAATTATAATACATAAATATACCTGTATGTACATTGAAAAAAAAATTATAAATTTATAATTCTCTCGATTTGTTTGGTAGTAAATAGTTAATGACAGTTTCTGCGTTTGATTTTAGACTTTCAGGTGTTAATATTTCACTTTCACTGCTAGAACTTATCTATTATTCAATTCGTGTGACTTACATTAAAATTGTCTGTAATATTTTGATAAAAAGTAATAAAAAAACGAATAAGAAGTATCCGCATTTCTTTGAAGACTACCAAAAAGCGAACTGCGTTTAAACTTTTAAAGTGAGAACTTTATTGCGCGCGCTTGGTTGGGGACCTATTTCGTTGAACGTACGTCCGTACGTCAGAACAGCGCTCAAGGGGAAACAGCGCGGCGGGGAAAGGGGAGAGGCGCGTATAGCCGCTGCCTCTCTCGCTCTCTCCCGCTCCTTTCTCTTTCTTTCTTCCTCTCGAAACAGCGCGGCGAGGAAGGGGAAGAGGGGCAGATAGGCGCGCGCCGCGCGTATTACCGATGCCTATCTCGCTCTCTCCCGCTCCTTCTTTCTCTTTCTTTCTTTACGTGTCTGCAACTGTGCGTGCGCACGCAGCCACGCGCAGATTCTTTTTCGTCTCATTCTCTCTCTATACACGCACGTGCTCTCACCTACCATGCTGAGCATTTAGGTTAACCACGTAGCGTCGTACGCAGTTTTACTTTTCATTCAAAGTGAAGAGTGAGGAAATTTACGGACGCTTTTCTGGATTTTGTATCGCGGTGCAATGAGTGATAGTGATAAGGATAAGGAGTGTGATCAACGAAGAATAGCTCGGCCGCTGCAAAATGAAGTACCACAAGCGGGTTCAAGCCAAATGCCGCCACCATGTGCTACTACATCTGATGCGTAATCAACAAGTGCACAAAATCAAACATTTCAACAATTACGATATAATTGTAATGCAGTTCTTAATATACGTTCGAGTACCCAAACTACTGTCTTTCTCTCTTAGCATATTCGCGCGTTGGCATCTATGTCTGTCTCGCTCCTCTGTGCGTGCGCTTCTCTTTCTCTCTCTCTCTTTCTCTGCGCGAAAACGCTGTCTCCCTCAATCTACTTTTTTCTCTCGCTCTCTCTCTCTCTTTCTCTGTCGCTTTCATTTTCTCTTTTTGTATACACGCGCGCTTTAATATACTTTGCACTGCATATTAATTTCATATATTAATAAATTACAGGCAAATGGATTCGAAAAGAAAAATAGAAGAACCATCGACACAAAATGCCAAGCGTTCAAATTACTCTGCTGAGTACAGACGTGAATACAATTGTAGACAGCGAGACGCATCACAACAAGAAGAAAGAGCAAAATTTTTATTGAAAGCAGCTCAACGTCTCCGAGAATACAAATCTCTCCAAAATACTTCAACATCGCAGCCAACGAAAACGGAAGCTGAATATAAGAGGGAATACAGGGCTCGTCAGCTAGCTACATCACAACCAGAGGAAAGGGCTGAATTTTTATCTAAAGAAGCTCAACGTCTACGAGAATACAGAGCTCGAAAAAAGTCGACATCATTGCAATCAACACAAATGGAAGCTGAATATAAAAAAGAATACAGGGCTCGACAGCGAGCTACATCACAACCAGAAGAAAGAGCAGAATTTTTATCAAAAGAGGCTCAACGTCTACGAGATTACAGAGCTCGAAAAAAAGCTTTACCAACATCAGATGCCGTAGCAACTGTACCAAAAGTACAACTTGTAAATGACGAGGCAACTGTTAAGAGTCTATGTAATGAAGACAATGATCCACATTTCAACGTGCTATGGTATGTATACTATTTATTAAAACATTCCATTTATTGTAATCAAATTTCAAATAATTCAACAACCGAATTCTAATGAACAGCGTGAAAAAGAGCAGAACGGTAAATTTTTATACTCTTATTTGTCGCGAAAAATTGAAGATACTGTCGATGAACATCCAGAGTTTGACACTGTAGAAATAACTAGGAAATTAGTTGTTGATATTATTAATAACGTAGAATTGTCTAGTCAAGGAGATGCGTGGTATTTATTACGTGAACCTGTGTCAAAAATTTCTATTGCTGTAACTTACATTCCAACAGTATGGCCGATTGAACGTTAACGTATTAGAAAAACTCTTCAAGAGTAAGAAGATTTAGATAATGTGTCTACAGATACATGGAAGAAAAATTGGCTTGATAAATACGAAAACGCCAAAGTCGCTAAATAACGTTACATTAGCTTAATTTGTTTCAAAGTACTATGAGAATAATAAAGGGGAGTATCAAGAACGAAAAGCACCTCGCGTCATAAGATAAAGACATTACGATATGGCTAAAGAGATTAATGATTACAAGAGAGATGATTACTTTGTACGTACCGTTTACAAATGAAAATGAAGAGCTTTTAGCGGAGATGAAATTTATTACAATTTATGACGACAATGAGCCTTTGATTTTACAAAGACGAAGAGAGTTTAATGCTTTTAAAGATATTGAAAAAAAATTAGAAATTTGTCGAAAAATGTGCAGAGACGAAATAGAAGAGGACGAAAAAGTTCGCGATCTAGCCAATAGGATACCTGAGGAAAATCCTTTTGAGGAACTATTTAGAAATCCAAACTCAGACGTCAACGCTGATCTTCGTTTAGCGACATTAATTGCAAGTTAGGCGCGATCGCTAAGAAAAAGCAAAACCTCATGGAAAATAGTCAATTTTGGTCATTAATGATATCAGCAAATGAACAACAGAAGGGTCTACTTTTTGACGTCATTGCACATTTTTTATCAGAAAATTCGTGGTCTTTGCAAGTTTTTTTCACGGGTCCAGCTGGTTGTGGCAAAACATTTGTAATAAAATTGCTAATGGAAGTTGACTATAAATTTTCAAATACCGATGGTAACTCTAACGCCTATATAACTTGTGCGACAACGAGAAAAGCGGCTGTTGCAATTCAAGGTACCACTGTTCATACTGCTTTGAAAATAAAAGTATCATGAATTACCTTTTATATTGACAGGAGACTTTAACATTAATTTTGCCGATGCACAAAAGTCACAGCCTTTATTACAGTTTCTAAAAGATAATTTTAATTTAACAATGAATAATGATCCCTTGCAATCTACTACAAGATATGGTACTACATTAATTGCAGTTTTCTCTCGATTTCTTGATACTCTTCAATCAAAAACATTTATATCATATTATGGTTATCATAAACCTATTGTTTCATCAATTTCACTAGAAGATAGACAAAGTATCACCATTGAACCCGTACCTGATAATAAAGTTAGTATTGAACTTGTACCAAACATTGAAAGCGTCACTGTTGAGCCCGAAAAAGTAGTAAATATTTATATGTAATAATTTATAAATTAAGTTAATGTAAAACCTGCACGAACCATTGAAAATGTTACCGCTGTATTAGTATAAAATAAGTAGTATTAAGATGACATATGTATATTTGATTGTTATACTGTAATAATATTTTGCATTCATATAAATAAAATAATAACTTCACATTTATACAATTTTAAAATCATTTACATTTATCATATCATGCCATCATACCATGCATTCATTTAGTCTTCATATTTCTATCAAATACGAAATCAATAACCTGCAAGTTTAGTTCTCACTTTTGCGGTACGTCCCGCGACGCACCCGTTTTTTTTTAATTAAATAGTGTTCCAAATTTATAAGTCATTCGACGGAATGACTCACTTTGCTTGCCCTATTCAAGGAACCCTTAGCCTCTTTTCGAATACATGGGAGGAAAAGATAATTTCAAAACTGTATCACTTTGTATCACGCTTGCAGCAAAAACCGATTTTTATATCACTCACTGTTACCACAATCTACCAGTAAATTATACAAGTGTTTCAATTGGCGTCAACACAAGCACGCGCCTGACCGCACTATCCGTACACACACTACTACGTGGTTGTGACTCCGTGCAAGACAAGCACTTACAGCTATTACTTTATAACTATCTCATTCTATCAGTCTTGACCAGACACATTTGTTCGGAGTTCACTTACTTTATGTACTCTGTTTTTTTATTACTCACGCGCTTTAATTTGTCATTTGGCACTGGGGTGTTTTTGAACGAAAAGACGTTACGCAAATTCCAATAACCCACTGTTGACAAAATTCTGCCGAGGTCTTTGAACATCGTGGCAATGTCTTGCAGCGTTGAATTAAAGATATACTCACCATCATTTGGAAGACAAGGCGAAGTTGACTTCCAAAAAACTTAGAGTACTCAAGAGAGCTAAGCAGTACTTCAGCTCGGGGTAAAGATTGTTGCTTATTACAAGTCGCAAGTCCGGTCCATCATGGAGTACTGCTGCCATCTTTGGGCTTGTGTACCCGGGTACCAGCTTGTCCCTTTTGACTCGATTCAACGGCGAGCTGACGGAATTGTCCCAACGACGTAATAATCCCGAACTCACAAGCCTTATGAAAGCCTTGAGTCTGAGAAGAGAGGTTTGCTGCCCTGTGTGTTCTATCGCTTGTATAAGGGGCTGTGTTTTGAGGAATTATTCCTTAATCCTTCCTCAATGATCCCCACGGCTACTGACAGAGAAGTTTGATATTAAAATATATTATACGAATATAGAAATGTAATTTTTTTTTCACCGTTCGTTGACTTCAAACACCATAGCCAAAAAAAATATTTAAGAATGTTTAGACTACGATACAAGTCTAAAATCATTTAAAGCCCATTACACACGAAGCTACAATATATACTTATTTATATAAATTATGGAAAGGCATATTACAATATATTTTCTGTATAGTAAATTTTGAATAACCACACACGCAGCTATAAGTATATTTTAGTTTTGTATGGATATATTTTGGCATATTAAGAAGGCGGCGAAAAATGATTTTTTCATATAAACTTAATACCAAAATAATTTTCAATTTGAGAATATTACAACTTATATATGCTGTTATTTGGATTATGACAGTATTTACCTAGGGAGCTCTTCAAAAATTTTTTCAAATTATTTACCTACTTAAAAATATATGCGATTACATTCGTTTGTTTTGTATTAAAAACTAAATTATTTTCAATGTAATTATAATAGAACCACAGATTATATTGTCAAGTTACACAATGTCAAAAAGAAAATTAAAAAGGAATCAAGTTTCATTTATAATTTTCGGTATTCACATACACCTCCGAATTTCTCAGAAATTGTGAACAACTATCTAGCTGTCTCAGCTCGCACGTTCGGCAAGGGTGGCGCGGCGCGTGAGCGGGCGGGGGGACGTACTCGTAGGCTATTCAGTTATTATGCTATTATCTTTAATTCAATTACGAACGAGACTGTGTTGAGTGTGTCTGTGCGTTATTGTTTTGAAAGTTCTAAACGCGTTTTTGGTTCTCGATAATGAACTCCGAACGATGGAATTTATCACACAGTAAGTAATTTATTTATCTGACAAAATAAGACTTTATAAAGACTACAGCTCGCAGCGGTCAGAGTCAGAGGAAAACCAGCTATTCAGCCTATTTATATTTGTTATTTATTTTATTCTGAAATAGGTAAAGTACCATTAGGGTGTAGTGAACTAATACTGTCTAGGAACCAGTCTGTGCTAGAGCGAAGATTTTCTGTTATTTTTTTTACCATAATATAAAGTGATGATAAAGAGAACCATTAGGGTGTAGAGAACTAAGACTGTTTCTAGGAACCGGTCTATGCTAGAACGGGGATTTCCCGGTATTTTTTTGATCATAATAGAAAGTGATGATAAAGGGCGCGTTCGTTCTGGGATTAAGAGTTCCCACAAAAAATACTTTTCACACTTTTGATACCGTCAATTTTGCCACCGACACCTACCGTTCGTTTAGCTTTAAAACGTTACTAACAAAATTTTTGGTTACAAAACTTGCAAAACGAACGGTTGACGTACACACACTAGGATAAAACACACACACACTACCATAAACAATGAATATGTATAGGCAGTTTGACAGATTAACACAAAAACCCCACCTCCAGAGATGGGTCTAAAGTTTCATTTTTCGGTGGCAAAAGTGACAAAAAAAACAAAAATATCGTAAACGAACGCATGACAGTTTGTCACAGACGATACTAAAATTTTGATATTTTTGATACCAATGCTAAACGAACGGATGGCAGGTGGCAAAAGTAATAAAAATAATGATTCTGCATCCCAGAACGAACGCGCCCAAAGAGAACCATTAGGGTGTAGTGAACTAAGACTGTTTCTAGGTACCGGTCTATGGTAGAACGGAGATTTTTTTTACCATAATATTAGTTCCAATCAGTCCTTTATAAAAAGAGTATACCGCCGGATCTTATCGAATATGTTTTAGTTTACTGATTTCTTTATGGACTTTTAGTAAATATATGCTTATATTTTGTATTATTTATAGAACCACGACGTTCAAGCAAACGTCGCTTGTGGCCATCAGTTCCCAAACGGAAACACTGGAAAAAAAATAAAGCAAATAGGCGTCCTTTGAAGTAAGTAATCGTACCGAGGTATATATCATTTAGGATATATTTCTAGGATATATTTTTTGTGATTACCTAAGATTAATTTTCTTAACCGAACATTCTTTTGTCAGTTCTGTTTTATTTTTCTTTCAAATTATGCCTTTTCCTTATGTATTTTTCTAACATTTTAGTATATACCACTTCTTTAATCTAGAACAAGTAACGTAGACCTATTAGGGATATTAGGGTATTTTGTGGTCTTATTGGATATAATTAGATTTGATTAACATATTCAACTAACTATGAACTTAATAAACAACCAAAAAATATCCGCTGGGGCTGCCATTAAATGAACCAAAAGTTTTGCAGTTTTATAGTAACGTGAATATAATAAAATTATTGAAGATTATTAACGATGACATAATGTAACACAGGATATCTTGATTTTAGTTTAAATTTAAAAGAGAGATGGCAGCCCCCGGGTTTTTAAATTATTTTAACCTTTTTCGATTACGTTTTGACAGTCGTGAGTTTTTCAAAATTCAATTTTGCTTTTTAATTCAGACTTTTTAGAGAGCATGTACGTATTATGAACGATTTATTAGCCGTCGGCCCAATACGCAGTTCGTCCAATTGGTTTATAAATCCTCATTTCGTCCAGCACGCATTTCGTCCAACACGCGTTTAACTCGATATCATTCCTATAGAATGAAAAAGATAAGGTGACATTCAGCTGCAGCTCTATAATGGACGTCCAATGGTTGGGTAGATATAGTTCCAGCGAGTTGTATCATTTCAAGGGAATAAAGTTTCTGGAAATATAGAAAGAGTAATGATTCATTTCCCTCATATTAATTTGGGCAGTTATGTCCATAAACTACAGGGAACTACAGGCGATTATACGTCTTATATCCAAAATAATCGTTTAAGGGCAAGCTTATGTCGCGATCAGTAGAGTAGGTACGATCTTTAGGCGGTGCAGTAATAACTGATCTAGATCAAAGAAAGCTTTGTAACACACAATAGCATAGCGTTGGAAGAATAAGAGCTATTAAGGCTAATTCACAGACAAAGCATTAACCATTGGTTTTGTAATGGCCTTGTTAAACTGCAACAGCTATTTAAACGGGGTGCGGGAATTTTGCTGTTCACCATGAACTTCTGACGATCGATTTCGTAATCAAGCGTTTTTGAATGAATGAGTGAACCATATCATGCGACCTAACTGAGGAGGTATGCACAGAAGTACGGGTAACTACTTACAAAGCACATCATACTTTATTTATGGTAGTATTATACATTATACAATAATTTTGAGTAGTCGGTTATTTCATTTGAATCTTAGACTACAGTATACATTTTAATCTGCTAGGTTAAAATGTTGATATCCCACATTTTGTATTCTATTGTTTGTTTACTTTTACTACAAAAAATATACCCGGCCTTTGTTTATTGTGAAATGTTTATGAGTATGGAACAAAAAACAAGAGCCCTAAACTTTCAGTGACGGAAAAAGAATGTCGAGTAGTTGCAAGACAATAACTAAAGAGTTGTGAAATGTAAAAGAACTAATGCCACAACAAATGTTTTATGATATAATATGTTTGTCGCGAGGCTTGCGGGGATGAATTTAATATTTTACTAGGTGATTATAGCGATGCGGAGTGGACAGATTAACTAAAACGTACATAATATTATTTTGTAACGGAATACGTCAGTGCATTTATTGATATAGTAGTAATAATTTTAACCCCTAAAACCTAAAGGTACAGTAGGTTTTTCTGTCACAACTTTATCGTTAAGTATAAATTCATCAAAACATAGTATAAATAAACTAGACGAGCGGGCCGCCACTTATTTCCAAATCTTTCTAATGATCAATTATTATATTATTTACCTATATTTTTCAATTAAACTACCTACCTATACCTAATTTATGTTAAACAAAGTATCCATATAGGAAACAAATAAAGTATCAACCCACTGATACAATAAAGAAACGACTGATCGGGTGTTTAACCGACCTCTCCAAGCCTGGTTAAGTTAAACGGCTGATTGACGTAGTTAATCAATGTGTTTTGGGTGGTGAACAGAAAAAAAAGGCTGACGGATTGTTTAAACAATAGTTCACGTTTAAACGATCCGTCTAATTTCGATGAACTTGGGCCTAAGAAGTACTTTATGCCGCAAAACCAAACCGAGGAAACAGAAGAAAGGCTATGAAGTTGCTTTAGTCTTTGCTCTACATTCATATTTTGCGTTTAAACCGTCAATTTCGTGGGTTTTTTTTTTAATTTTATTTTTATATAGTATTTTCAGAGTTTCTTCGTCACTTTTCTCTACAGAAAACCTATCGATTTCTATCGTGTTTATTCAATATGTAGTAACTAATATAAAAGGAGTGTTACCTCCTGGTCAATGGCAAGGTCGCATTACAAATCAAATGAGCCTAAACACGAAGGTCTTACTAGTAACCATTACTGAGTTCTACTATATTCCTTTTGGCTCCATCATTAGACCATCTTCATGCATAATAAAAGAGGTCAAAACCAATCTAACAAGCCCAAAACACGAAGGGTTTGCTAGAAGCCACTGAAGAGTTCCAGTATCCACCTTTTGGCTTCCTCATCAGATCAGCTTAAAGTTGCCAATTTATAGCATTGACATGTAAACCACATATAACTACAAAGAGGACTTCACTCAGCAAAAACTTATTTTTACTAAGGAAAAATGTTTACTGCAGCGCCCCCTAGTAAGTTACCACCGTAACACCTATCTAAAAACCATCACTAATCAACCCCGAAACCATTACTGAAAATCGGACAAGCTGTGCTGGAAGTAAATGACAACATTGGTTTGCACAAACAAATGTTTACTGCAGCGCCCTCTAGTGACCACCAGCCACCAACCAGTACTAATCAACCTCGAACGCATTACTAAAAACCGCATCCAAATCGGACTATTAGTTTTGCAGATAAATGGCCACATTGGTTTGCACAAACACAAATGGTTAACTGGTAGAAAATGCCGGCATTAATTTCGCCTATGTACAAAATTAGTGAAATAAAGAATTTTATAATTATTATTATTAAAAATACAAACAAACGAACAAACATCTCACCTAAAACGCATTCTCGCTTCTCCGTGCCGTCGTGGGTAAAAAGGTTTAATTCGGCAGTGTGTATAGGTATACCGTCGCTGGAAAAGCAAAATGTATTAGGAATATCGGATTCGCAGCGCGCTCTCTACAACAGGATTTTACTCTTAAGCCGTGTCTCCTGCTAGTTGTTTTTGTTAAATTCTAACAAAACATCTAACTTAACATGTTAACATTAACACTTTTCTTTAACAAACTGTCTCCTCGTCATTTTTTCGTATCGTTTTGTTTTGTTAGTTTCTCAGTGTGCAAGATGAGCTCTGACGAGGAAGATGTGTTACCAGTTGTAGCTATCTTGGTTTAGTAGAGATTATTTATAATCACGTTTTACAAAATGAAATTGATGGCTTTTGTCTAAATAAATTTAGCCACTAAGTAATAGACAAAAATGTAGAATCTACAAATGTAAAATTTTACAAAATCCAAAGCACAGCAAAGAGAATATACCTAATTAACTTAAATAAAGAAGCACAGCTTTGCATTAGTAGCAAGCTAATGCAAAGATGGCGGGCGAGCGCGCAAAGCGAACCACAGATCAGACAACACGCAACGAATACTTAACACAAAATGAATGAATTACCCCCCCTGCAGGCGAACGCGGGTGATGTTTTCCATCCGCCTCGGATAACGTGTTAACATGTTTTTTTAACTTTAATTGTCAAAATCATTAACATTTCTGTTAGATGTTAGGTGTTAGATGTAAAATTTAACAAAAACAACTAGCAGGAGACACGGCTTTATGATGCATATCAATCCCACAATGTTTTCCTTCACCGAACTCAATGTTTTATTTTTTTGAACAAGACCAGAAAACTAATATCTACGTCTGTGGTTTTTCAGTTTTACGTTGAATTGTGTAGTTCTTAAATTATTAGAGTGCAAAATCTTGTAATTTATGGTCAAGACAAGTGCAAATTTGTGCTCATTATACAATACAAAAAAAACGTTTCCGAAAATTTTAAAAAACCACAGACGTTGAAAATATAATAAATTTCTTAAATATAAAAGTTTTACTGACATTCTTACTAAATTAAATGAATAAATAGAATTCGAATCACAAAAATCATTATTTTTCTTTCGCTTTCTCATGCGGCATGCTTGCGGAGGGGGGGGGGGTCTTGAGAGGGAGGCAAGGTAACAAAATCATCTGCGAGCGCGGGGCAGGGTGTGAGCGAATTTTCACTTGTATTGCGTTTACCTAAGAAAACAAATAACGAAAATATCACCGTGTTTTGGTTGCCAACGGAACGCCTAATAAATACCTACTAAGGAACTGGGCAGATCGCATCAATGATTGATTAGTTTGATTACAGATGGCAAACACAGACTAAAGTATAGGATTGTTTTGTATTTTATTATATTTAGTAAGGAATTAAATATTAACTTATATATATACATATATAAAGTATACTAATATTAAATTTATTAGCTGTATTAGGTATTTTTAAATCATAGTTTTAGTATTATACTAAAATATTTTCAGGTCATAGATATAGTAGGAAAGGCAGGCTTTTTTTAAGTGCGAAAAGATATAAAACTGGGTTTAAGAAAAAGCGGAACTCGGAAAATAACAAAAAAGGGTAGGTGTTCATAGATATTTTTATAATGTTCTTATATATATGTAAGGATATATGTTAAACATTATTTGGTATGATTTAATTTCTATTTAGTTCTTAATGTTTTTGCAGTCGGGTTTTTTATTTATTTAATTTTATTTTATATTATATTATTTTATATTATAGTATGTTATGTTATGTTATGTTATATTATTTTATACTATAATATAATGTATTTTATATCAGCTTAATTAAGTTGTATCTCTTTTGTTTCCAGGTAAGTGGTTTTTATTTGTCAGTCGCTGGACAACTTGTGTTGTGGGTAAGCTCTAAGCAATTACATATGTTACGATGTATGTTAGGATTAGATATCCGTGTTAATTAGTCTACTCGTTCGTAAACTGGGCATGCCATGACATGTTTTTACACCGACAATAAAGATGTTCCCTCGTTGCTGGAACTTGTCGAAACTACGTAGCTTTAGTACCAATAAACTTGTAGCAAATAATTTCGGTTGCCGGGGGCTCAACGTCGCTGATTACATCTGGGGCTTCTGGGTTAATGGCGCTCCGGAATTCGCACTAACAGCCGGTTTCTGAATTATTGAAATGAGATGCGGCTGAATGTGGCGGTAGCAAAACTATTATCTGGTACACCGATAAAAATACACGGGGCCACGTAAACTTCAGTAGCGTAATTAGTAACTAGTTGAATTGAACAAATATTTTTTGGCTCATCTGGGAGAGAGTATTAATAGTCAAATTGAGTTTTTTTACTCATCTGGATAGCTTCAGGCAGACATTTTTTATACTACTTTGGTGGCAAACAAGCTTGCGGTCCGCCTGACGGTAAGCGTCCCCGCAACCTATGGACGTTGTAAAACCTGTGGCATCACTCGCGCGTTGTCGACTCTTCAAAAATCTAACAACTTCTTTCTTGAAGAACCCAATACTGTTGGCCTTAGAGAAAATCTTGGCAGGGAGCTAATTCCACAGCCAGCCGTGACCATTTAGGTTCTAAGGTGTGTGGATAAATTCCCTGCCAATGGCGAGTGGTGCGATGATAGAAACTATCCTTGGGCATCATTTGAAACAATTCCTCAGAACACATCCCAATATACAAGTGGGAGAACACACACTGGAAGGCAAAGTCTCTCCTCACAATTAAGAGTTCCATACGGCTTCTGAGTTTGGGATCGTTGACGATTCTCACATCTCGTCATTGATCCGAGTCACAAGGGCCAAGCTGGTATCCGGGTGCTCCAGCCCAGAGATGGCAGCAGTAGGTCCTCCATATCGGGCCGGACTTGCGAATTGAAACTGCTGCTGCTTTGCTCTGTTGTCTTGCAAATGATCTCAAAACTGAAAATCGCTGGAGAGGTCAACTCCTAGGATCCCAACGCTAGTGGGGATGGTAAAGGGTGTGTTCTGGAATTTGGGACCTCAGTACATGGGATTTTCTCAGCGGTGAACACGCAGACTTGTGTCTTCCAAGGATTAGTCAAATACGGTCATGTTTATCGATCTAGATCTCAGTATTTATGTTAGCTAGGAGTTTGATATTTTGACACAGGAAACTTGAAGTCGTAATCTTTAATCGCTTCAACGTCAATTGCGGTCATGTGTATACGGTCGTTGATCTTAGTATTCATGTTAAGAGTTTGATATAGTGACACTGGAAACTTAAACACATAATCTTTAATTGCTCGAACGTCAAATACGGTCTTGTTTATCGATCTAGATCTCAGTATTTATGTTAGCTAGGAGTTTGACATTTTGACACAGGAAACTTGACTTCACTAGATAGGTAGGTAATAGTAATAAGGTAATTAATTTCCTCGAAGCGGATTTTAGATAGGTTTTGTAGTTTTAGTCTGGGCGAATTCGCCCTATGACAATTTCTTTCATTGTATGCGAGATATATTAATGCTATCATTTTCAATTTTTCAATCATTTGTCTTTAACTATTTTGAATGGTGTGTATTTGGCTTTATTATTTGGCCCAATTATATTATCGCGTGCGAACTTTTTTGTGTATTTTTTAAAAAGACCGTAATAAGTGTACCAAAAAAAGTTAATTTTAATGCATCTAAGTGTTATTTTTGTGTAAATGTTGTTTTTTTATGTGCTTATGTGTTATGTTAATAGTAATGTAAATTTTACCGTAGACCGTAGAATTGTGAACACCTGCATAACTTATTTTAATACCTAAAAGAAAATGGGTAAAGTAAAAAAAGCAGGAAAAAAACAACACCTAATATATTTGAAGGAACAAGCCAGCAAAATGAGAGAAAAAAAGAAGTAAGTACCTATCTCTATACCCACAAAGATACCTATTGTACACACATAAAATACCTGTACTTTTCCATAACACTTGCTCGTAAATAGGTATAGTGTCATTATGTGTAGGCAAAGCGGGTGCTAAGACCTTAATTACTACCGCAGGCTTTTTCTTTGTTGTTTTATTTTCTCTTAAGCAAATCGCGCGTTATTAGAACCTAAGGGCGGTATTAATGTGTCTATTCTAAAAGCTATTTTATGAAGTACGTATGTATAAGAACTGTATATCGTTTAAACAAATAAACTTTTAATTCCAGCCATTTTTTTTAATTCATAAATCTCTAGGTATCTCGCCATCTGGCGGTGCCGCTGTTTTCTCTTTTATTCCCGCCATTTTAATGTTGTTTTGTTAAATTTATTTATTTATTCACCTTGTATTTTTATTTATTTACTCGCAAATGTGATGAAAAACATTGTGTGTAACACGAGCGGTACGGAAATTACAAACTTGATTCATTCAAGCCTTCGGCCTTCCAAATAGCCTCTAGTTAGTAATTTTCTCCTTACCACCTTAACTAACTTATACACAATGTTCTATTACTGTTGATGTACGTAAGATAATGAAATTGGGTTACTTGCTGAACAGGGAACATACATGATTATTTTTTTATATTTTTATTATTAATTACCAATATTGATATATAACGATACAATAAAACTTATATTTGGTAATTCAAATATACCTATGTAGTCTATATTTGAATTACATGCATATAAATTTTCTTTTTAGTTGAAATCTACATTTTGAACCGGATTCAAAGAATAGATAGAGAGTTTGGACGAATCAAATGTGTTCTTAAAAATATTATTTGAATAAATGTGTTTTGTCTTCGAATTTGGTGTACTTAGTAAATATCCTGTACCTATACTGAAAAAAGAAAAACAACCTACTCCAAACTATTGATAATTAATTTTGTCATTACTTTTTATTGTTTTGTTGTTACACTCAATTTTTTATAAAAACACAGCACTCAATTTGAAACACCAAAAATCTGATTTGTTCATTGGGTTCATAGATATAGGATGTAGATATAGCGTAGCGAAAAAATCCTAGGTCTGTGATTGGGCTATTGGGTTGGATCTCTGACATTTATATTGTGATTATGCCTATGTTACTGTCAAAAACTTTTTTTAAAGCTAAGTCCGACTTAGTTCACATTATGTTGAAGATTTAAGGAGGCTTCACGTCATTAAATTCCACGTGGATGTCCGCAATATTGAGACTAAATAAAAAAAAAATTAAATTCCACGTGGATGTCCGCAATATTTAGACTAAATAAAAAAAAAAAAATTCCACGTGGATGTTCGCAATATTTAGACTAAATAAAAAAAAAATTAAAAGAATATCTAAATTTCCGCTTGATGTTAGTTAATTGATATAGGTATCTAATATGAATGAATAAATAAATGAAATACACTTTATTTGTCATTAATACAGAGAAAAAAAAAACACATACACTAATAATAGTCCTTATTGGCTAGGTATTCGGTTAAAATTACTCTTTGTCCAGTTCGGCACCGTCACCAAAATTCTTAGGCAGTTCTCACTCACTAAATTGTGTACATTATTATTAGATTACGTAGATATCTATTTTTAGTACCTATCTAATTTCTTACGAAAAAAAAGAGAGTCGTAGAGCAACGAACTCCCTAAAATCAAAACAACATCTAAATACTTTCTCAGCGCACATTGAAATCCAACTGATTGTGGTCGACGAAAAAACGGTCGTCGGTTGTCAGCCACCTAGCAACAAGGCGAACCGACCCGAGAACGAACTCGCGTGTCAGCCACATAACGGCAGAAATGATGCCAAAGTTGTTTTTGTGGTGGACGTGAAAATCTCAGCCGGTTAGGCGACTTGTGGCCGACGCGAATCGATTCTGAAACCTGTTGACTAATACATATTTATATTTTAACTGTTTTGTCTATAAACGGGTAAAGGTAAGGGCGGTAATGGTGGCTCTTGGCGCCGGCTGTGCTTGTGTCCGTTTTTAGAAATATCTGTAAAAGAAGGGGTTCTTTTAAAGGCGAATTAAACAGTTTCGTTTTAGTATACTTTTATCCCGCGACTTTCGGTTGCTGGGCCTTAGTAAGAAAAAGCTATTTTGTTATTTTTGGGCCCTCTTGTCGTAGCAAAATGATAATCTATATTTTTAGAAGGATTTGTTATTTTTACGTAATAGATAACTGATAACATAGTTAACAGACGAGCTAATACTTTGGGTTTGTATAATGTATAATATATACTAGAGTGTTATTTCGTTTAATATAATAGTAAATTCATAATATATATGTATAAAAGTAGATATGTAAAATAGTACTTAATTAAATTTTGCTTTTGAAAATAAAACTGTTTTTTGAGTAAGTTACCCTTTTTTTTCAAGATATAAAATTAATCCTTAGTTCCACCTTTACAGAGGTACCTACACTACTTTTATTAAAACATAATTACATAAATCCGGGAGGTTTCAGATTTGGATAATATCCATTACTTATATTTTTATAAGGAATTTATTGTAGCCGCGATATAATTACCCCATTATGTACAATCATTATCCCATGCAATAAGAATAAGGCATAAATGGCACAGTAAATAAAACGAGGTTAGAGGGTTTGAAAATTATATATTACCACGAACAACATAAACAGGTGTAACTGCCAATCAAATCTATGTCCATAATCGGTTTTTAGTTTCATGAAATAGAGTACATTATGCGGTGACACACACAAGTACCAGATAAAGTTATGCCCAGTATCACACTACCAAATATGATGTCTTTGCTTAAAAGATGAAAGCAGGTCTTAAGAGTCTATACTATCACAGATCGCTTAGCATGATCCACTGTTTTATTAAAACTACTGCAGCAATCACTTTGTGATAAATATATAGTAAGGTTAAGGATTGTTGCGAAAACAGTACTATGTGTGGCGAAAACACGATACCAAAAAATTTTCTCAATAAAAAAAATTACAAATTTACCTCCAAACCATACATACAATAAACTGTAAGTATTCAAAAACTACTTTATATTAGTTCATGAAACTTCACATAGTAATTAAACTAAATATTAAGCAGCAATTGTGATTCAGTTTAAAAAAATATCATTATTTGTACTATAAAAAAGACCTAAAATATCGCGCTATTCAGTATTCGTAATTGCCCTGCCGCCCGTACCCCCCTCAGTCCCGTTTTGGCTTTCGCAGGCGAAACGTGTATAGCTTGTGCTAAGCACACGATTAGCAAGGCGACCGACACAGAAAATAATTTTAAGTAGGTTTTTTGTGGGAAACGCAATAGCAATTGATTACAATATACATATAATATCTAATAGGTTTTTTTTTGTTTTAACGAAAATTAACATATAACATTTGGTACAATAAATAGTCATGAGTCAAAAAATGCTTAGAATAGTCCAAAATACGAGACAGTTATCCAATGGTTAGTTTTATGGTGGAGTCCAGAAAAGCTCGATTGTCCTGATAAAAAAGGAATATCGAAAAACTTTAGCTCTCATGGATATGATTTTCTTTAGGAAACTTATATGACCATTTTACGCCGATTTAAATCAAAATCAGAATCTGCTGACGAATATCCTTGGATAATACGACGATCTACGCCGATTTCCCAAAAAAGGTCTTATTTTACTTACTCTCGATCAAAGAAGTGGCACTAATTACAGAGCTGAGAAAAATACAGAAGCTGGGGAAAGACATAACCTAGAGGAAAAATCGAACAGAATTTAAAAAAAAAAAAAAAACATTACAATTTAAGAAAAAAAAAACGTTAAAGGCTCTAAAATAACTTTACTTGTCGTAGATCTGGATATTTTGGAAGGGTATCATATTATTTTTTTAATGCACTGGAAAGATATTTTTACATATTAAAGGAAAAATCGAACAGAATTTTGATACAGTGCCTAGTTTTTTATATAAATACGTGTAAAATTATGGCATGCAATTATTAAAGTAATACAGGCGTGATTTGCAAAGTTGAACCTAATGTGAACAGACGTAAACTGACTCCTAGCCTGTTTAAATATGTTTTTATTGTTCTTCAGTCAACGGGCTGCGTTCATAGTTAGAGGTCGAACTTATTTCTCTCACTGCAACGACGCCAGTGTTTTGCGCTACATTAATTTGACCTAGGAACAGTGTTTTTTAATCTATTGCATAGCTTCTATCGCGGGCCTTGAGCGCGGGGACCGAATCCAGAAATTCCGTAACGAAAAAACCTCACGCTCCCCACTCCGACGGGCAAGGAGGTATGGCTTGAAGGCCGTGCATCGTCTAACGTCGTTTCAGTTCGGCAGTCTTCGACACGGCGTTGTGTGTGATTAGACGTATTGTACGACTCTACGAAACTCGCACGAATCGAGACGAGCTGCTCCGAAATCGGACGAATACATAAGCAGCTGTTTATGAGAAAGTATATAGGTGTATAGGTATTTATGGACAACAGTGAATAGCTGTACTTGTAAAATTTGTGTATAAAGTGTTTTGAATATGAATGAACAAAGTGCATTTATTATTAATGATAAAAGTCACGAAAAAATAGTGAAAGAAAATGAGTTAGTACTCTATATACATACATTTTATTATTATCACAAATGCAGTATTAATTTTGAATTGAAAATATAATACTGCTATAAAGATAACCTAAATTTTTGATATTAAAATGAGCGATATTAAAAGTAGCCCTCTTTTATACACACAAACACACACGCGTATAGTTTAAATTCTCAATTTAGATTCTCAATATGTATATATATATATATATATATATAAATAAATTCATTCTTCATTATGTATATAACAGAAACCATCAAACCAAGCACGTGTACTATTCAGTACCTTTGTTTTTGGTGTATAGATAATGCAAATGAATGCCGCGCAGAGAAAGTATATATATGATATTATATCTATATAAATGTACATCGCGCGAAATTCGATAATCACTTCTTAATATTGTTATTTTTTGTTTTTATAAATGAATATTGTTTTGGTGTGTCATTACACTATTTATACCTAATCATTTATACCTATTATTTATACCTAGATATTTTCGTTTTATAGAGAAGAAAAGCGTAAAGAGCTAAAAAGACAAAAAACTAATGCACGTCAAAGGGCATATTATCAGCGTCAGAAAGATTTGAAGAAAAATGAAGAAATAATAAAAACAGTACCAAAATCAAATGCTGAACGTCAAAGGAAATTTCGTCAACGTAATGCAGAAAAAGCTTACATGGATATGTAAGTTGATTTAATAACAATATTTTTAATTTATTTATTATGTTGCGCTCTCTCGGGTGACTTATATTGAAAAATTGTATATCACGACAAAAAACGATAATTCTACATTCAAGTTTTATCATAATCGAAAGCAAGCTGCATCGACTGCATTTTTGTTGCAAGAATTCAAAAGACTGTCTTTAAATAGTGTTCAGACGATAGCTCAAAGTGTATTAGATTTCATTAGTAATAGAAATGGCATTTCAATAATGACTTTCAACTGCCAAAGTCTAAATAGTCATAAATACGATTTACAAGATTCAGTTACGAGACAAACAAGTGTGTTACTTCTTACAGAAACTTGCATGACGCATGCTAATCCGATTGAAATACCTAATTTTAATTGCATTGTTCAGTTCAAACGAGATACTGTTTCAAAAGGTGGGGTAGCTATTTACCAAAATGAAAATGATATTACTAATAATATGACTCCGAATATTGAAATAAATATTGCACACGTTAGCGATGTTAATGTTAGGCGCTCAGTTGTTGGAGATATTTGTGCGTGCTTATGCAAACTTAGAAATGGCCTACAAATAGTTATGGTAGCAATTTACATTTCTCCGAATCCAAAATTGGACGAGGTAGAGCATTTTATTCATCGCACTTTACTGGAATACACTGAAGAAGGGTCGAAACAACTTGGTACAAATGGTAATAAATTTCCACTTATGTATCTTGGCTGGCGATTTCAACATTAACTTCGCTGATAAAAAATCAGAGCGGTTGACAACTTTTCTATCAAAAACATTGAATTTGAAAATGAATAATGATCCACAAGAGTTCACAACAAAATATGGGACCACCATTGACGCGGTATTTTCTAGGTATTTAGAGGATATTAAGTCGCAAACTTATGTTTCTTATTTCAGTTATCATAAACCTATAGTTTCAATGATAAATATTCCTGAATACCCAACAGCTACTGTAAGATAATAAAACCCACATGTATTGTAAAATAATAAAAATATTTTAAACAATATTAACTTTTTTTATTTATTTAATAATAGAAAAATTTGTTTTCTTATCGGTCACCACGCTCAAAAAGTGTAACTTGAATTAATATCAAAGAAAAAGAAATACTGCATGAATAAAATAAATAAATAAAATTATAATTGCATAAGTTGATACAAAATGCTATGCAATAGCTTTACCGCGGCAGTCCCCGAGTGCCACACGTCTTTTTTTTTTGTTCGTTGAAAGTGCCCTACGGTGGCAGCTTAACATCAGACGGGCTGTAAGCTTGTTTGCCACGGTTATTAAACCGGTACGTGTATGAATGCGAGATTCGTGACTTAATACTGAAGCACGATACGTTACGCCACAAACTCAGTAACGATCAATTGTGCTGAAATTACAGCGCCTACTTAATAATCTATTGACATCAAATATGGCTTATTAAAAATTTTCTAAAATTAATTAGAAAGCTTTTAGGACATGTTCCGGTAAAAAATTTCAGCACACTTAAGGTACTCGTAAATAGTGTCATTACGTGCGGGCAAAGTGGGTTTTTTTGAAGTGAAAACTTCTTTAGCGGCGTTTTGCTCTTTTTTGGTATGAGTAAAAAATGTCAAACTCGCGTCAGACTGATCGT
Source organism: Apoda limacodes (assembly GCA_946406115.1). NCBI lineage: Eukaryota > Metazoa > Arthropoda > Insecta > Lepidoptera > Limacodidae > Apoda > Apoda limacodes. Next base: position 12,523,354 of record OX291543.1, on the reverse strand, counting down.
CAGACGAAAATCATAATGCCACGCCATAAGAATTCGCAAGACGAAAACCATAATGCCACGCCTATCATAATTTTCAAGTGAAAACGTCTTTAGCGGCATTGTGCACTTTTTTGTGATGGATAAAAAATATAAAACTCTATAGGACGAATAAAAAGTAAGAGGAAATTGGGTGGATGAAAAGATAAAAGTGTGGATTACACATGTTAAAATGTTAGGTATGTTATCCAGGTTGTATGTTTTCAATTCTGCTGTCACTCCCGGAAACCCGCAACCCCTTTTTTTTTTTTTTGTGAAGAGTCTTTATAACTATTGGGAGGTCCCTATTTAAATCTATAACATCGGTTAACACATCCCGTTCCTCTTTTTGCTCGGCCATTTTAACAGCGCGCGAAAACGTAGTGTATTATATTCTCTGTGAGACTTTGCAATGCAAATGTCTTGCGTCGGTTCGAAACAGGTGACGTTCCAACGGGAACGTCGACGGCGGTCGGTACGGCACGTACATCTGCAGGGGTCGTTGAAAGTCAAACCGAAAAACAGATGTCCAGACGGCAGAAATGGACAAGGAGACCTCTCCATGACCCCTTCAGAAAGCAATTTTTTCGACCGTCTGGTCCTTGCTTTAATACACAATGTACTTAGGTACTATGTTCTTTCCTAGCCAAAACGTTGCTAATACATGTTAATCCGTCGTTAAAAATAGTTGACACATACTTTAATTTATTCGCGAATTTGTTACTCGATTTTCTCACAATCAACATTGCCACTAAATATGTACCTACGATTAAGTAAATAGTTAATATTTATTTTTATTTTACATACGGTCGTACGATGCTTACTCGTGTTTTTAAATTCAAGGTTTAAGCGAACAAATAAGGCGAGGACGACGCAGTCGCAGTCACGGGCGTTACAGAAAATGCAACCACTTATTAAATATAGTACATATAAATAGGTAGGTAACAAACTGGAAACGGACGGGTAAGTAAGTAATTAGTCATTTACTTTGTATTTCAGTTACTACATTTGCTTGAACCGCAAACCGCAAGTTTCATTTGAATATTTTTAATTATGGTTAAAATGGACTTTTTAAGGATAACGTACTTTATAAGATATATGCCCCGGTTATATTACATTATGTAAATATAAGTAGGTTAGGTGACGTGTCTTTTTGTTTTTTTTACATCCCGGTGGACTTGCAACACCAGAGGCATCACTCGCACAATGTCGATCCTTTATAAATCACTTGCTTTTTAAATTTTTAAATAACCCCATACTGTAGTCCCTAGAGAAATCTTTGGCAGGAAGCACATTACGCAATCTAAGTGTACCCGAAAGTGAGCACCTCAGAAACCGCACAGTGCGTCACCTTTAGGTTCCAAGATGTGAGGATAAATTCCCAGCCGATGGCGAGCAATACGGTGGTTGAAAATAGCCGTGGCCATAATTTTGACAATTCCTTAGAATACAAGCGGTAGAACACACACAGTGTGTGTGAAATTGGGATCGTCTTCACAATCGTCACAGCTCGAATAGCCGACTCAAAAGGGCCAAGCTGGTATCCAGGTTAGTTGATGTTACCAGCAGTAATGTTCGGTAACCTGTATTACTTCTTATTTATTTATTTAGTTCTTTTAGTATTTATTTCAAGGCATAATTTTGGTTTGAATTGTATCTAAATAGCATCTTAAATACCAGGGGCGATCCATAATGTGGTAGAAAATACTTCTACTTTCGCTTGTACTAGTTTGACAGGATTTGGTATTCTGTAGCTAATAAAACTATTTATTGCAATGGTAACTATACGAGTATACATAGAAATTAAAATTCAATTTATTACCAAATGTCTGTATAAGGCACCAAATGTCTGTATTGTCGTCTGTCTCGTTCGTTGACCTGGCAGGATGCAGCGCGCTGTAGCGGATATGATGAAATTTATTGCAGTGTTAGTGCATTGAACGACGATCAATCTATACTTTCTCCTAGTTTCCTAGTCCTTAAAAGGCTTAATATCGTAAGTTGTTACACCGGTGTGTAGTTTTATTGCATATATTAGTAACAAAATATCGTTCTTAATATTAATGATCACGAAGAAAGATTCCAATAAAATAAAGGTTACCACACACGAGACAGATAATTTTTAATATTTTATTTATCTGCAAGTTTGTACTTATCTGTATATATAGAAGAAGATACTATCTCAGTGACTGGTTCAATGACATATCAACGCACAACCCAAACTGCTAGGATTAGACTCTTGACGTAGGGCTCCACTAAGAAGGGTTTTTAAAAATACCTTAAAAGGGTAAAATGGGGATTGAAAGTTTGTATGAAATTTCGTCAATTAAAGCTAAATGCATAAAAAATCTGTTTTTTTTGTTAAAATTAGGATTGATGTGTTTCACCGGTTTCGAAAAATCATCCAAAGGGTAATAAAGCATGGGTTAAAAATTTGTACGTTTTTAAGATTAATTTTTAGATATAACCTTAAACAGTTAAAAAACGTTTCTTTAACTTTTATTGAAATCATTAACTACAAGCTATCGACTTCAAGTTTGCTCTTATTTACTAGTATAAGACAACACAATATAAATATATCGAAATACATGAAATCAGATTCAAGACGAGGCTTTTTCTTTTTCTCAATAGAAAAAGGATATTTTTTTGTTTAAGAATACAGATCAAGAATAAAAGCTACGGATATGAAACTAAGCGTCATGTATTTTCAGACCTTCTTCTTGACTTTGTCAGCTCAGAAACATGATTTAATAATTTTGGTTCGATAGCTTTTTTTGATTCGAAATTACCTCTTTAAAATCATTAAAATTGAAATTATTGTTATACTGTAATGGTTATAATATCCTTCAGAATAGCTTAATAACAATATCTAAAATTCGACAGCTGGAAATTTTTATATTCGCTTTCGTAATAGATCAATGTTTTTTGGCTACTTCGTGCGCAACGACTTTTTAAACTTGCATCGAAAGCAATTAAGTTGATTTTTGCACTTTACTGTGCAATATTTATCAATGCCTCGCCTTAAGAGGTAGATATTGGAAATGGCGTGTTAAATAGTGACAGTTGGAGAAAGGGGTTAGGTACGCATATTCTTAAATATTTTTAACTAACCGACATTACTAGTGCTAAACAAAATGAGTAAAAAAAATTTTTGAACTTTAAATCTTTAACAGTTTATTTAATATGCGAAAAAACTAATTCTCATTGCGATATGAGATAAGAATTTATCTACCTAACTCCTACTAAAATGCATACACGGGATGCGTGACGGTTACTTACGTATACGTACGTGAACGCGGTTTAATTTCTGCTTTGTTGCACCTTGCACCGCGTCTTACCTCGAGGTTATGATTCAGTCAGAAAGAAACGCCTTCCCCACACGTGTGTGCTCGCACGTCTGCGACGCGTCACCGATCGTTGTGCGAACACGGATGAACAAACTTTGTGTTGAATTTCATCATCTTTCAGTTCGTGGTCGTTATATGTTTCCTGTTCGTAGATGCTCTTGCTCGGTGACCTAAAACTGCCTTGTGCACAATTTTGCAGTTACACGTTATAAAGCTGAGCTAGATATATTTTAAGATTTTAAGAAGGCCCAATCAACTGTAGTCGTCCATAGTCATCCCACTTTGTAGGCGTCTGCGGTTTTTGGGGTTCCTTAGGAACCATTTAGGTTCTGCAGTGTGAGAATAAATTCCATGACGATGGCTGTGCGATGGTAGAAAGTAGCCGTGGGCACTATGTAATTGATAAAAAAAGGCATTTTGTTGCATTATGCGCATTAAATGCGCTCAAAACTCTCTATACACTCATTCAATTGTTCTGTTGCCCAAAACTGAATGCGCTATGACGTCATATCCGGACTGCATTCAACGCATTGGCTGCATATGCTCGGGAGGTAGATGCGCTCATGATGCGCAAATTATGAACGGCCTCATTGTTTGATTACAGTTGGTGAACAGAACGATTTCAATGCCTATGCGATGTCAAAGCTCTAAATGCCGTCAACAAAACACAGCTAAAAAGTACCTTTCTACAGTACCCTATGTATTATATTTGGCTCTCACACGCACTTTGCCGGCATTTCTCCTAACGTACTACCAGAGTTGTCCACCTTCTAAGTCTAAAATAAATAAAGGTTAACAAATATCTTTAGGCTAGATTGCGCTTTGCCACCAGGGCTGTAGCTAGAGTTGAATCTAAGGTAGGGCAGCGGTGGTTTCATGCACGGGTACGGCGCAAGTAATTTTTCTATCTTTCATTATTTTACCTGCTTGTGAGCGTGAGTAATTAAGGAAGAAGGTAATAGGAAGGTAAAGGTAAAAACAAGAGCAAAATGGTATTAATTTATAGTACGGGAAAACAATTTATATATATTACTAGCTGACCCGGCGAACGTTGTTTCTCCGCACCAACCTATTGTGAAAGGGTTGTACTAATTCAGAAACCTTCCCCAGCATGTGCATAACAACATACCAAAATTTCATTAAAATCGGTTTCCGCTTATTGCGCGAGTCCGACTCTTTCTCAGAAACATTCCCCGGCGTGTGCATAACAACTTACCAAAATTTCATTAAAATCTGTTTACCCTTATTTCGCTGGTCCGACTTGTACTTGACCCTGTCCAACTCGGACTTGACCCTTTTTTTCTTTTTAAGAAACCTTTCCCGGCGTGTGCATAACAACTTACCAAAATTTCATTAAAATCAGTTTTCCCTTAGTGCGCGAGTCCGACTCGCACTTGACCGTTTTTTTCTTTCATAAAAACCTTGCCCTAACACTAACGAACACAACAAAAATAAATTACCCGAATTGGTCCAGCCGTCTTCGAGTTTTCCTTAGTGCGCGAGTCCGAATCTCACTTGACAGTTTTTTTTTTCATAAGAACCTTCTCCTGACAATAACAAACACAACAAAAAAATAATTATCGAAATCGGTCTAGCCGTTCACGCGTGATGGCGTGACCAAGGGAAATAGGGATTCATTTTTATATATATAGATAGATACCTTAGTTTATGGTTCTTTTAAGGTAGGCCATTTGCCCACAATGCCCCCCGCTTAGCTACGGCCCTGTTCGCCGCTAAATGCTATATGTGATGCTAACGTATATTTATAGTTATAAATATTTAATGCAATGAAGTTTGTATTGGAAAAAAATTATATCGGTTTCACCTCAAGGTAGGGTTACCATTTCAATATTTCAATTTACAAAAATTACAAAAAAAGTCCGGACATAGTCACATAATTAAATAAATTATTAAATCCTTTTTTATGTTGAAAGTTTGAACCATTAAGTTAACGAGTCAAATTTTATTCAAAGGATAGAGTCCGAACAGAAGGCCAAATGTTCGGACATGTCCAGACAAAGCCGGACGGATGGTAACCCTACCTTAAGGGTAGCTCTCGGTCTCCACTCCCAATCTCCACACAAGGTGCTGTTTCCTTTCTATTTAACCATATTGCTTAACGCATTATCGTTTCGTTATTAGCGACACCTGGCGATACAAACCCGAAGGTATTTTGTAACACAATAAAGTTTAACTGTACGCACCTCTTATTAACTTTTAAGTTTTTCTGGTTTTTAACCATCATTTGTTTCGGTTTAACATTTAAATTTTATATTAACGGCTAGGTATATAGGTAGTCCATGTCCTTTACAACTAGGTTCAAAAAAAAAGGGTCAGTTTTTGAGTTAGAACTAAAAACGATAGGTACAGAGATTTATTTTGAAAATGTGGTCCTCCGTCTCTTTCACGTTCACATGTTAATAAGAGCTTTGTTTCATACAACCACTATCCTCTCCTACCTCCCCACGCCCCTCAGTGACTCGCTCTCTGGTGAAGCGCGAGGACTGCGTTTTGTTAATGCATTGTTAATATACTTAATTTTAAGTTTACATTTAAAGTAAACTAATTGTGTAAATATGGGAAATAAGAAAAACTAAGGGAAAAATATTAAAATAAAAAGTCAACTCCAAAGGAAAAGACTGAGTATGGAGTTTTGTCGAAGGTATACACCGATTTATATGTACCATGTAAACATTTACATTATTGAAAGCAATTTTATTAAGTAAAAGATACTATTAAAGTAATTAATAATTATAATTTATTATATTTTACACAACTAAAGATATTATTTATTTATAGAAAATAATTTTATTAGTAAAAGTCGAAACACGATTTAATAAACTTGACTCGATACAATAAAATCGAAAAGTTTCCTCTAAATCTTCATTTTTAGAGAGATACTTACTACACGGGGAAAACAGTTTTATTTGCTAGTTATTTATCTTTTTTCAATGAAATTTTGTCTACGTGTTCCATAATAAATACTTTAGACGATTATGGTTTTAATTTATTGCGAAAGAGTGTTATTTTGTAGCAAAAAATACATTTCATAAATTAATAACGTCGCGTAGGCCGGCCGTTACGCGGCTCTCGCCTTCCATCAGTCAGTCGCAGCGCCTCGTCGAGAGCACCTGCGTACAACTTTGTTGCGCCCACCCCGTTGCCGCCAACGAAAACGAATATTGAAAAAGAAATTACATTTTGCTACAAAAATGGGGAATAAGTATAACAAAACAAAAAAATATTCGCAATTGAAGCTCAAGAAACTAAAATTGGCAAACCTAAAGAGGTAAGTCTTATAATACTTTCTATATATTACCTACCTAATCTTCACTTTTTTCCCAATTGTTATTACTTGAGAAGTAGATACGTAGATTGTATTGCATAGCTTTTATCGCGGGCTCTGAGCGCGGCGACCGAATTAAGAAATTCCGTAACGAAAAAAACCTAACAATCGTCTAACGTCGTTTCTGTTCGGCAGATTTCGGCACGCTGTTTGTGTGCGTGCGACTAGAGGTATTCGTGTAGACTAGCTGCTAACTGCTCATAATTATTTCTAGTATATGGCGATTATGAGTAGTACAGGGAGGTTGGATATGGGATTTTAATTCTATGACAGATTGAGATGTCAAATATACTACGTCAAAAAAGGAAATAAACAAACATTATTATTTCTTGACAATGTCAAAGACATGTCTTACGACATATTTGAGTGTTAAGCGCGAATTGTGTGTTAAGGACATTGGTTCTGTACAATTAATAATGACGTATGAGTTGTCTTGTAAAATTTGAATGTTAAGCGCGAATCGTGTGTAAAGGTTTTCACTTTAGCCGGCACTCCCGGAGTGCAACTCGTTTTTTTGGCCCAGATGGATCGGGTTGTGTGCATGACACATGAGTCCGAACGAGACAGTGGTCCGAGGAGCCAAGAGGCGCATCCACTGAGACCGAATATCTGTCCGGACGTGTAGTCGGCAGAAGGTCCAGTAAGGACTTTTGTATGGTCTTTTGTATCTGATATTATCGTTGGAGAAAGTATTAGCTGAGAGAATCCATATGTCAGAGCAAATTCATGAGCAGATATCCCTTTGTTGTTATTGGTTCAACAACTGAGAGCGAAATCGGACGCATACGTAAGCAGCTATTTTTATAATTGCATAAATGCAATAGCTTTACCGCGGCAGGCCCCGAGACGCCCCGAGTGCCACTGTTCTTTTTTTTTTACACAAATGTATACACATACTTACAAATATAAGCGTCATTATAAAAATATTATTATATTATTTCAGAGCCAAATTTCTGCGACGTCCAGTTGATGTGATTGGAAAATCAAATGACGAAACAGCTGATATACATAGTCAAGACATTTTAAATATTATATTACTACAGTTTTAATATTATATCTACCGTTTTTACCAATTAAAAAACAATAAAAAATATTGACAACATTTTTCAAAATAAAAAATTATTTATTATTATTCTTTCATTATAATATATGTATATTAAAGGTAAAAAAACTGGCCAGGTTGTCATTTTCAACCCGTTTTTTAGGTATATTTTAGTTGGCTATGTTCTGAAGACATTGGCACAAATACTTACAAAAAGCTGTAGGGAAAAAATCAAGTTTTCTTTATTTTATTTATAAACCATGGCTGTTTCGAAGTCAAAACTCATTTTACATAATGGAATCTTAGTATTAAAATAAACCTACTTCTAGCGATTCGTCGCTTACGACTTTTAGTTTAAGCGCGCACACACTTCCCAAGTAACATTTTAGCGTTAAGGCAAGGCCAGTCCACGAATCTGACGAAAAGATTGATGTTTGAGCTTCCAGTGTAAAGAAATGATACAGAATTCTATTGCACAAAAATTACTGTAGACTGATAAAGAAACAAAGAAACACAATAACCGAAAAGAATATTGAAAAATTAATTGGTAACTTTGTAAAAAAATCTTAAATATAATCTTAAAAAAACACTTTCAAGTCGATTATTTCGTAATTTTCAACGACAGTGATACTATTTTTTTTACAAAAAGGATAGCTTTTTTATTGTTCTAACACAATAACCGGCTACATTTTTAATAAATAATCCAGTATTCCAAAAATCAACTAAATAGTAATATTTTGGTTTGTGAACCTAGCAAAACAATAATTAAAGCTATGCAATAATCAACCATATTGAGGGTGAGTAGCGCTGCTATTCATTACGCGTGTTTGTTTAGTTTGCCAGTGACGCTGGTCGTGAAAGGTTGGTTCCGGACGCTCTGTGACTAAAGTCTCAATTGTCTAGTTACGAATTATTATTTGCTGGTATCACTTATTTATAATAAAAATGGGTGATAAACGTAAAAAATATGCTAAAAGTTTTACAAGAAAACGCCGAAAAGTTGCACCTAACGACGGAATGTTTGGGTAAGTACCTGTCTATAAAATATTCACATTGCGTCAGTACTCAGTTCTGAATCATCATTTCCCATCGGCGCTGACCACTGTGCTGGGCCGACGCAGTCTGTAGTGGACCTTTTTCGGTTTTGCTTAAATATTAAAGAGTTAGCGTTTAATTTATAAGAGAGTTATAGAGTGTAATAACACCTTTATATCTTCGGTTTTGGCGCAAAATTTAGCAGGTAAAGCCTGTATTGACCCTTTATAGTGGTTATAGTTTATCTTAAAAGTGCAGACTTTTGTTAAATCTATTACGACACTCGAAGAACTACAACGCCCGTAGTCAAGAGTATTATGCGATCTTTAGTTGATTTAAGAAAGGAACTACGCACTTAGCGGAGACATCTACCTGCAGCGGAGAATAAAATACCGGCTTTAGCTTTATCTATAAGCCTTAAGATTAGGGTTCTTAACGAAGTAGTGAAATCCCAAATTTTAGCTCAGTTCGATAAATGTTTTCATAATGTTAGATTAGATTATAGATAAGATAAGGTTAGATTTTAGACAAAAACTTTAAGCGTTAGAAACATTAAATGGTGTCATTAAAGAATTACTATTTGTTTATCTTACACCATAACCCTTAACCTAACTTAACCATAACCCTAACCATAACCCTTATATCAGAATCGTACAAAACTACTATAACTATTTAACCTATCATTGTCTTTCGTATTACAGGCGTAAGCTGTATGTAAAAGTTATACAACGCATGTAGTGTTTGGTGTTACAACACCCTTAATTGACTCCGTTGAAGAACCAATGACGTTAATGAAGTTGAACAATAGCCTAATGATTATAAGCAACTCTTTTAGCAGCAGAAAGAAGCAGATTTATAGCAATAAGAATTATACGGAGTTAATGAAGATCTCCAAACAGCTTTTGACGCTGCAGAACGAAACAAGCTTTAACGTCATAAGTATATAAGCGTCCGCTGCTAACACTAACTGGAAAGAATACTTAACTTCTTTTTTACAGTTCTAATACAACCTATAGAGCTAAACTTATTTCATAAGTAAACTGTATCACTTTTAGTGACAACCGAATCCATTATAAAGCAATAGTTACACTCTAAGCTTCAAAATTACCTGTAACCAACGCTAAATTGTTCTCTCTTTTTTTGCAATAGTAATAATATACATTTTTTTTTGCTAGATTTTATTTATATAAAAATATTTTAAAACACATAAAATAATTAGTGTTTTATTATTACATTTCTTTGCATAAATGTGTTGTGTAAGTATGCTTATTTACGTTGAGTGCTATCTTAATTTATTATCATAAGAATAGTTGTAGTTAAAACGATTTTTTGTCTTAACTTCCTTAAATTCTTCTGTGAACATTAGTGAATATAAACTTTTTTATAGTTTTTAGTTTTATTTAAGGATGGGATACAAACAAAAACTTCGTCGACAACACTGACAGCCGATGGCCATGCGTCATGCAAGAAAGCTTAAAATTATTTAACTGCAATTAAAGGTCCCTATTTAAATAAATAAAAATGTTTGATATTGCGAATTGGGTCCACCCTAAACTCACTTGCTTGTATACAGCATTTTCGAATCGTCAGTTTAATTATTAATTAAAAAAATTACCAAAATAATTACCACCGGTTCAGAATGATTTAAGGCGGGTTCATAGAACTTTAGCCATTTTTGAACATTTGTATCTATCAAAGTATTATACGTAAATTAATATAATTTAGGTCGAATTAATATTGAACCCCAATTAAAGAAAACTCCAAAGACAGAAACACGATTATTATGATGATGATAATGATTATAATTTTTTCGATAGTTTTTTAGGGTTCCGTACCTGAAAGGTAATTAGGAACCCTATTACTGAGGCTTCGCTGTCCGTCCGTCCGTCTGTCACCAGGCTGTATCTCATGAACCGTTATAGTTAGACAGTCTAAATTTTCAGAAGATGTCTTTCTGTTGCCGCTATAACAACAAATACTAAAAAACAGAAAAAAATAGATATTCGAGGGGGCTCCCATACAACATATTTGATTTTTTTGCTCGTTTTTGAAGATGGTACGGAACCCTTCGTGCGCGAGTCCGACTCGCACTTGGCCGATTTTTTAAAGATAACACGATTTTGATTTTTAAAACATCAAATTATAAGAAATTTTATCACTTAATGATTTTAAAGTTACGCCAATAGATTAGGCCTTTTATTTTTAAGCATCTAGCAAAGTTACTTTTTTATTATTTTCATACATAATTTTTCGAGGAGAAAACTATAAAATTCTGTCGGCAACAACTCGCGAACATTTTTCGGTCAGCAGTGTTCGCCGAAACGCCATATGGCGAGGGTGTGTCGCTCAGTTCACGCTTAGCGCATTGCACTGATCTCTAACCCTTCTCACGTAGGGATTTTTTTGTAAATATTTGTATTTCTTCAATGACTAAATAAAAAAAAAAATATTAGTAAATTTCTATCTTATTTTGTAAATTTTGCATATGGGACGCAAATCCAATAAAAGAAATTTTAGAAAATTTAACCTCACGGAAACCAAACAAACAAACATTAATTGGACACGAATTTAGTCGTAATTTTTTTATTAAGTTTAGTATAATAATAACAATGGGTAACAAACAAGAAATTTTTTTACGAAAAATATGCAACAGAAGACGAAAAAGGAAGATTAAAAAACATAATGGCCTTTTCGGGTAAGTACCTAGTAAACCTATTTATTGTTTTTTTTTTTCGCATAATATATACTTAACCTCGGGCCAAAGATTGCTACTTTATAAGTCGCAAGTCCGGCCCCACATGGAGTACTGCTGCCATCTCTGGGCACCTGGATAACAGCATGCCCTTTTGACGCAAAGGTGGGGTCGGTCCAAAGACGAGCTGTGAGGATTGTCGACGATCCCAAACTCACAAGTGGTATTGAAACACTGAGTCTGAGGAGAGACTTTGCCTCCCTGTGTGTTTTTTACCGCTTGTACAATGGGTTGTGTTCTGAGGACTTGTTTGGAATGATGCCCACGGCTACTTTCTATCATCACACCGCCCGCCATCGGCAGGGAATTCATCCTCATACCTTAGAACCTTTGAGAGGTGATTTCTCCCGCGCACTCTAAGGTTATGGAATGAACTCCCTGCCGTGGTTTTCTCCAGGGACTACAGCATGGGGTTCTTCAAGAAAGGAGTGATTATATTGGTATTGCAAACGTCCATAGGCTACGGTGACCGCTTAACATCAGGTGGACCGTTAACTATGTTTGCCATCTTGGTGGTATATAAAAAAAAAAACATACGTACATACAGACCTACATGAACACTAAAATCATTACACTTCTTTTTTGGGCAGTCGTGTAAGAATGCAAAAAAAAATGCTTCTGCATGTTCCTCTCAGTCAGTATAAAAAGTAGCCTATATATTCTGTGCAAAAAAATCTTGTCGTTTCTTAGCTCTCATGCTGTTATGAAGAGCAAACCAACGAACGTACAGACACACTTTTTTATTTATAATAATAGTATGGATTCTTTAATTACTTTAAATCACACTGCCTAATTTAAATCATAATTTAACATTTACTTTTACTTGTCCTAAATTTTTGCAACGTATGCGGGCTCTATTCTTATACGCTGCGTTTGAAATATCTTACTGCCCGCCGCCGCGCGCCGGCGCGACGAGTCTAACTTCGACTGCGTAAATAGGTTGATGGGACGCGCGGGGTGCATTTTTACTAGCTACGCTAAAACGAGCAAGGTCGTTGGCGTATACAGTTATCTCGAAACCAGGTGGTTTTTACTGACTTGAATCGCCCCTAGATGCCTTCTCATTTTGAACGCATTGTACATTATATTCAGGGTCTAATGAAGCGGGCGGCGGGTAATTGCTATAGCATGTTACATTCGACGTGATTTTTTCGCAAAAAGTAAAAACCTAATTCTATTAGGTGATCAAGAATGCTAAACTCATATAATTTATCAGTTTTTTAATCTAGATGGTGGATCTAATATGGCGTGCAGTAAATTGTATATTTTAGTATATATTTTTCCTTTCAAAATGTTAATATTTTTGGCATTACACACAGCGCCGTCTGGCCCCAAATTAAGCGAAACTTGCGTTATGGATACCAGACAACGGATACAAATACATATAAGTATATTACTATTCTTTTGTAAATACATACAAATCATACATAAATACACCCAGAGTCAAGAGAAATACAAATTTTTATCCCATAAATGTTTGTGCACAGCAGTCGGCCACACTATCAACTAGGCTGCGAGGGAGTCATAGCAATTAATTGCAATACAGAAGTTAGTTGCTAATAGATACGCGAATGAGAAAGTGAGTAGAAGTATGAGATGAGTCAGTCAGTGAGTTAAATGGAGAATGAGTAAATGTATTCGCATTTAAAACTATAAGAAATATAGTGTTTTTATTATGTGCTCCTGATAGTGCCGGCGCAGCCTGATAAAAATGAAATTGTTGTTGGCCGCAGATAGACGTTAATTATTTTTAACCGATTTCAAAAAAGGAGGAGTTTCCAATTCGTCGGAATCTTTTTTATGTATGTTTCTCGATTACTCGAAGACGCCTGGCCTGAATCGAGACGTTCTTTGTTTTTATTTAAAAAGATATACTTACCAATCGGTCCTATTAAAGTAGTTATTAGTAAAGTATTAATAAAGTAGTATTATTTTAAAGTAGTTAATTTAAAACTGAAACTATTGGACAGAAAAAAATTAATGTTATTTGGAACTGGTGAGACGCCTTTTATGTTGATGAGTATTAATAGATGTTTTTAGTGTACAAGAAAAAATGGCAATTCGTCACTCAAAAGTAAAAAATAAAAACTTTTTAACACAAAAGAAAACCGGCTTTAAAAAGTTGCACTAAAGAGGTAAAAATAATTTCCAAATATGTGATCTGAATTACAGTTTGAAGTTTATAACACACTTCACTTGCATGATACTAAGTTCAAACTGTAATTGAGATCAGATTTTGGAAAAAAGTAATTATTTTTACCTTTTTATTGTATCGATTTGAAGCCGGTTGTTTTTTTTTTCTTAAAAAGTTTTTTAATAAAACAAATCTTTCCCCAGCATACCTTACTGTAGCTGCAATAAAAAACATAATAGTATCTAAATCTAAACCTAATAAATTATTTTTGATATATGTTTTCGCATTTTGTCGCTCGTACCGCCCACTGTGTAAACATAGATGTGTGCGTGTGCCTTTGTTAGTAATTTTCATTCGCACCCGGGCAAGAAGCGACCCTTAACGAAAAAAAACTTACAGGCAGTAAATTAAGTACCTAAATTATTGTAAGGAGTTTTTACCTAACATGATGAAAACAATTCATAATGGGTAACACAATCAGTATTTCGCTTCTACCGATGCTGTTTTAATGTCCCTTAGGTCAGCTGGTGCTGGATTTCTTGGTTCAATCTGTTTTCCCAGTTAATCCCAAACATGTTATATCGGATTTATATCTGACGAGCGTGCTGGCCACACATAAAACTTGGATTCCGACCTCGGTAAGGTACTCCGATACTTTCGCTGCAGAGTTAGGACGAGCAAAGAAAATAATCCGCGGTGAATGGGGTAAAAGGTATCAAAATCTGCTCTAAGATGTCTGTTACGCACCTTGCCGCTGTCAGGGACCCGTTTATATGATGTGTGGCTCCGTACGTGCTTCTAAGCAAATACCACCCCATATTATTGCCCCTTCACAATAAGGGTCACTTCCAATAATGTTGCACTAATCGTATCTATGTCCGGGTTGTCTCCATACTTTGACCCTTCCATCATCTGACTTAAGATAGAATCTGTCTGTACTTATCAGCAAAGGGTGTTTTTCCCTAAGCGTCATTATCCCAATTTCGGCGCGAACGAGTTAAGCTGGACCGAGCTACTCGAGGACCTGCGGTGAGCAATGGGCCTCTGGTGAGCAGAGACCTCCGGTGGGCAAGTACGCCCCTATAACAACCGTCTTAAGTCTTCCTCTAATCGTTTTGGTGCTCACTGTCACTTGCCGAACTTCCTGTAGCTTGTTCCGTACTTCGGAAGAAGTCGTAATGCGGTTACTGATGTTACTCTTTTTTATTACTCTTTATTTATGAAATCTACATAAAACTACAAAATAGTTTTTATATATTTATTACCTAAATGATTATGGAATAATGATTGTTTTCTGAATTATGTAAGAGTCCTGAAATTGATTTCAAAAGACACTTAGCTACCCCAGTAATGGCAAACTCAAAACTCTGGCCAACCTTCGTTAAATAAATTTGTTAAGTAAAGCAAATATATTATGGTTTATTTTACTTTTCGTTTGTTTGTTACAGGCAGCAGCGCCGGCGGATGGAGTTGGGGGGTGCACCGTTGGAGGGGGTAGCGGGAGGGGCAGCGGAGTCCGCACCTATGGTAACCGTAGACATACCTCCCGATACTGCTCCTGAGTTTTGCGAGTGAGTTTTACCGCTTTTTATGTTATAATATAAAGTCGTATGAAAAAGTGCTATTAATGCAATCGTGCAATAGCTAAATCAAAGAGAAAATAACCTCTGCTGCACTATTACTATGCATGTGACATGGTTTTTTTTTTTTTAATAATTTTAAATATTAAGATATTTTTTATGATACTGATACACGATACTTTAAAGATTATGATACTAATATGATACTAGTTTTAATTATTAATTTAAAAGTTAAAGAACGTCGCCCTTTATAATTGGCATTGGCAGACTTCGAGGCGAATAAAATATGTAGCTGAATGTTCCGTCATATAAGTCTGCTTTTGGGGCTTATTTTTAACCGACTTCAAAAAAAGGAGGAGGTTCTCAATTCGACTGTATATATATTTTTTTTATGGGTGTTCAGCCATTACTTTTTTGTTATTGAAACGATTTACGTGATTTTTTTTATTCGACAGAGTATACTTGCGAGTTGGTCCCATACAAATTTTATCGAAATCGATTCTGTAGTTTAGTTTTTAGACAATTCCAAATAACTTTCCCTTGAAAAATGTCATCTAAATAACTTTCCCTTGAAAAACGCACTTCGTCACTCAAAAGTAAAAAATAAAAACTTTTTAATAAAAAAAACAACCGGCTTCAAAAAGTATACTTGCGATTTGGTCCCATACAAATTTTATCGAAATCGATTCTGTAGTTTAGTTTTTAGACAATTCCAAATAACTTTCCCTTGAAAAATGTCATCTAAATAACTTTCCCTTGAAAAACGCACTTCGTCACTCAAAAGTAAAAAATAAAAACTTTTTAATAAAAAAAACAACCGGCTTCAAAAAGATGCACTAAAAAGGTAAAAATAATTACTTATTTCTTAAAATATATGATCTTAATTACAGTTTGAAGTTGGTTTCTATTTAATTTACCTACCTTTTTAGCGCATCTTTTTGAAGCCGGTTGTTTTTTTTTTGTATTAAAAAGTTTTTATTTACTTTTAAGTGAATTTTAAGTAGAATATTGTTTTTGTTAAAATATAGTTTACGTTTTTGTTTGTTTATGCTTCAGAAATTGATTGGAAAACTAAAACGCGTAAATAGATAAAATTAAACGATTCTAAATTGTTAAAGTTACAGAGTTACATTATTTGAGGCGGACAGTAATGTGTGTCGGTGAGGGCTTGTTACTTCCCTAAATATTTCTTTTTTAATTAGTCCTAAAAAAATTTAACGAGTCCTAAAATTTTACCTTTTTTAAGGAGTCCTAAAATTTTATTTACCAACATGATATTAATTAAATAAAAATATCCTCTCGTTCACACGATTCGGTATAATGTTCGTACGTAACGTTCAAATTGGTACCGAGACAAACGATTTGAGTTTTATGTCGTTGCCCCCGGGGCCTTGTTACAACACGTGGATAATAAAGCCCAAACGTAGCTCGCAGGTCTTATTACGTGTATAACGCGAAATATACGCGCCGTATGGTGGCCCGCGCTGCATATGAAATAGGTAATAAGTTCGGTACCCTTAATTGGGCGTTATAACTCCGTGTACCCCGTGTCAGCGCATTACACGTAGCTATAAGGTATTTAATTAAATAATTTATTGTTTTGGGGTTACGTGTAACAGTTTAATAATCCCAGGAAATGCACAAGTAATGTTTGCTTTTATTTCTACAATTTCTATGTAGGTGTTTTAATTGCTTTGTCAAATATATTTTTGGATAGGGACCTATTGCTATTTATGGCTTAAGTTATCTATACTAATATAATAAAGCTAGTATTTTTGTTTGAATTTGAAATTATTTTTTTCCAAGCCCGATCCTTAAGAAAGTTTATAGGCTATTTAATATCACGCTACGACCCTTACAAGCAGAGCAAAAAATGCGAGTCGGTGTACAACGCCAATAGTGGTCAGTGTACAACACCAATTTGGCTCGAGAAGTGCAAATAGGTGTAGAGGATATAGCAGTTTGGTAGGTACACAGGTACTTCAACTTAAAACAATCATTTTGAGCCGCAGCTCAATTCTTTTTTTCAGGAACCTATCGTGTGGGTTATAAAATTAAAGACGTTATGAGCCGGATCTAAAAATATACTACAGTTTTACCTTTCGGCCACTTGTTTTCTAAAAATCCAAAAAGTATTTTTAAAACTTACCCAGTTTGGGCTCCTCCAGGTAGAAAACGGCTAAGTAATGCTTTATAAAATATACTTCAAATGATAGGCAATATGCCAAAAAATTGTTTAAACCTAAAGTACCTGTGTACCAAACAGTCCAGTCCAGTACTAAAGAGTGTGAGTTTTTGCGTGTTTGTAACTCTACGATCGCGTTAGCGTATTCATTAAAAGTCCTATAAGAAAAAATCGTCTCGAAACGCGTCCGCTAGAGGCGCATGTACATTTCCATACATGTATTTCGTTGTCGCGAACGCGACAGTAGCGTTTAAAACTCACACTAGGCATACAGTCAGTTTCTATTCTCTACATCGATTTGCGTTTTTTCTTGCGTACCTTCTACTACAAAGAAACGATAGAGCAGAACAACATCTGCCAGGTCATGTTAATAAGTACCAGTCAGTTACCTATTTGTACCCATTGCATTCAGAACAAATTTTGCAAAAATTGCATTCTAATAAGGCCTACACTATAAATTCATAAAAAAATAATTAAGTTTCATTTTCATAAACGAATACTGAAATCACAAATAGTTCAATAAAATCGGATAAAAAAACAGCAGAAGAATTGAATAATAAATTAGGTAGGTTTTTAATTACGTTTTAATTCAGTTCGACGCCCAGTCATAAATGATTTCACATAGTTAGCTTGTTTCACAAGTCTTACAGTCAGGACAGGCTGTTTGACTACCGACTAGGTACCTACTCATACTGATTACCGACTATGCACTGACTCATCTGGTATCGTTCGATGGACTCGGTTCAGTTAGTCAATGATTTCACATTCTTTATCAGATTTGTCGACACCAATGAAGAAAATGTTGCAATAGCTGCGTTCTAGTTGACGCCGTTGAGAGCTATGTCGTTGCATAGGTATTGAAATCGTTCTGCTGCTCCTCCCGAGTGACTTGATTTTCGGCATAGAGGAAAGTAAGTGTGGGAACTAAAAATAACATAGAAAACCTGCGTTTTAAGCCAGTTAATTAAGGGGATCCTGCATTAATCTCGCGCTGTTAACCAAATTCTACACTAGCGAAGTCGCTAGTGAATAAAATAAATAAATAATGAGGTGGCAAACAAGCATTTGGCCGGCTGTTGTTGAGCGCTTGTTACACTTGTAGCACCATGGATTGTTGTAACTTACGTGTTGTGTTGCGGACCTGTTAAAGATCTAATAACTTTTAAGAACCTCATATTGATTTTACGTTTTCTCTGAAAAATCGTCACTGTTGCCTCCAGTGTGGCGATTCATAAAACCTGTTTTTCTTCCTTTCTTCACCGAAAAGCCAGTGCTGTTAATAATCAATGTCCTTAAGAAATTAAGAAAAACTCACGCAAAGAGAAATCGAAACCCCTTTAGCCACCTGCCACCGACTTAATACACATACCTACACCACTGAGTGTGTATTGCACTGAAAAGTTAGAATATTCATGAGGTGTTTAGTCAAAAAAAATTCAATTATTGCGTCATATCAATTTCCCCCTATTTTCCATCGCGTGATGTTTATCAGTGAAGTTATAAAATTATTCACACGCCACACGGTTGTATGGTTACATCAGTCGTCCCGCTGCTGAGTCATGGCTTCTGTTTTAACAGTTGGCTGGACGAGGTCTGAAACAGTGACGAAAACTCGTTAATTATTGCGAAAGTAGGTAACATGAGAAACTCTGACTCACTCCTGAATAATCTCTGCCATATTATAAAAAAACATATCTACCTAAAATATTTTTATTTGGAACTTTTAGTTTTTCTTCTTTTTACTTTGGTATAGGGTTGCAATGGAGCAACCGGGGCATTTAGATTTATTCCTCTAGCTAGAAGGTAAAAAGGACACCTAACTTAGTTTACACTAAATATATAATAGACTATTATAGTGCATTGTGTATTAAGGGTGGTAAGGAGCAAAATTACTAGAAAGCTTTAATGACTCGAGTTTATGCAAATAAATACATAACAATAAGTATAAGGTGAAGAAGTAATTAAACTCACCAAAACACAATTGAAAACGGCAAGATATGTAGAGAATTTATGAATTAAAAATTTTTGGCTTAAGATAAAACTTGTAATTGCTCGCTTGTAGTGTGCGCGTAGTTGATATTTTAAACAGGCAGTCTTTAAGTATTATTGATAGAATAGGCGCGTCATTACCACCCGTGAGTTCTATGAACGCGCGTTTTGCTTTGGGAAAAGTAAAATTTACAAAGAAAAAGCCTGTTGAAATAATTAAGGCTTCCGCACTGTCTGCTGGTAATGACACTGTTTACGACTAAGTGTAATGGAAAAATATTTGTGTATTCAAGTTTTTGAAAAGCTCTTGGCTGCAGTGCACGCCGATAAGTTAAGAAGCTACGTTTCGGGCGTGATTCGTTCAGTAGGTATTTACTTAAATTAGTGACCGGACGTTCAGAGGGCACATTAGGCTATCGGTCCCGTTTGTCGTCAAGCCAAGTCAGGTGTCTTATGTGTGGCTTGAGAACAACATCTGCTATAGGTACAGCAGTGAGCCAGTCTGGTAGACCATGGCTACTGAACTTAAGCAACTTATGAAAATTATGCGTCTTAAAGAGTTACCGCCTTCTATTGTCAGTTTCACATAGATTAAAAGGACATAATATCTTTATAGGGCTGCCAACAAAATACCTATGGGTTCATGGTATAAATAAATATATCAAGAGTAGAAATCGATAAAACCCAGCTAAATCGAACTTGGCACGTAGAAGTATCACTGGATTATTATTTATTTATTTTTACTAGGAAGCGTGTAGCACATGCTATCAGACAGTTTTAATAATCAGCTATTATGATTAATCGGAAATGTGTCCAAAATCCTGGTAAATAATCGAATCATCAGTCGATATTGTCTAATGCACGAATCACTTGATATATATATATATATTTATATATTCTTTGTCACTTGGGAAGTAGGTCCTTCGATAGCGGCGATAAGTCACCCTGTTGCGCAGCCGATTAGATACGAACAGCTGTGGGCTGCATGTTCGCAAATAAGTACCTTGATAACTCGCATGCTGTTTCTCACCGGTTCTGAACCTGGAAGCGACCACGTCCTACTTGGGTTAGTGATCAAGTTTCCTAAGAAAATCTTTGTCTGATGTATGTAAAACTGGTACCTAAGGTCAGTGGTGGCCGAGAGGTTTCGATTTCACTTAGGTGAGTGGTGGAGTTTCGAGCCCGGCTTGTAACAATGAGTCTTTTTCTTAATTTGTCAAGTACTTTGATTATTCACACCACACTTTTCGGTGAAGGAAAACATAGTGAACAAACTTGCATACGTCAAGAAAAGGGCATATGTGAAGGCCACAATACGCACTGGGCCACCGTGTGGACTATGGCTAGGGTTGTCATACGTCCCGTATTATACATATTTGAGAATCTTGTCCAGTATTGCTGTTGTGTCCCGTTTTTCGTTAAATACGCGTATGCAGCTATACGACTACCGCAAATCGTCAATTTTATCATGAATTGTATTAAATACACCAAAATATAGTTTTTTTAAACTTATTGCTAATTTTGAGAGATATCATTTTAAATGTCCCGTACTAGTTCCCAAAAATTATGGCAACCCTAACTATGGTGTCACCCTCAGTGAGGGTAGGCCGTGCCTAAACAGTGGCGACGTATGAGGCTGATAAGGATGTAGATCTGGTGGAACTGATACACTGGTATAGCAAACCATGTGCAGGTTAAGTCAGTATTTACCAACGTTCGTACCTTAGCACCACCATTGTGGCTGCAGCTGCTAGGTGTTCCACGAACACGTAGCCAATATGAAAAGCTTCTTTGTCACCGCCACCGGCTATCCTTAAATGTTTACGAAATACGTGTTATTAGGAAAGATTTCTTAACTAATAATAAAACTCGCGCACAGTAGTTTCCGTACCACCATTTACGCAATATATGAACACAAACAGCTGGATCCAATGACTGACCAAGCCCGAAGTTTCTTATTTCGTTTCCAACAAACAAATTTAATGTGTTACTGTTTCACTTAATCTAGTCAAATTGTTTTTCGGAAACGATATTCTTTGAGCAAAAACAATGAAAACCGTGGACCAGGAGCCTCCCCTAACATTTTTTCCTTTTTACTTTTTATTAATTTTTGGATAATTATAAATGAGCCATTATAAAGCATATTCTGTAATAATTTTATTTTTCTACCTATTTTGGTCAAAAAGCCCTTTTATGGTTGGACAGACAGACAGACAACGTTAACGTAGTGATAGGGCGCTGTTGGCACTCTTTGGGTGCGAAACCCTAAAACAAACCAAAAATTTAAAATTTAAGGAGGTCCCATACAAAACAACATTTGCTCTACCGTAAAAACGGTAATATGTAAGCTTTAGACTTAAACGACAATAGTTTTATTTCTTATAGTAAACCGGTCAAGTGTGAGTCGGGCTCATGCATTCTTCAGTGGTACGAAACCCTCCGAGTCGCAATTATCTGGTTTTTATGTAAATCTCCAGTTCTTCTGTCAGGTACTGAACTATAGAACACAAGCACTTTTGTAATCTGTAACACTATATGGTTTTTCAAATAGCGTAAAGTATCAAGCTGATACCCTACTGATATAGACTTAGGCTGGCACAGAATAAAGAATAGTAATTAATTTAAAAGACATAAGTCGACTTGCGCGTCGAATCCTACTAAAATTATAAATGTGAAAGTATGTCTGGATGGATAGATGTGCGTTACTCAATCAAGCTTTAACCACTGGATCGAGATGAATCTTAGGTTAGGTCCTGGAATAGGACATACGCTACTTTTTATGCCTAAAAATTCAAAAGTCCTAAAACTATAACTATAAAAGCTTAAACGAACTATAGCTTGCTATAGCAAACTTCACTAGCATAAGCAAAATGTGTAGTTTTCCGCATCCTTTTAAAATCAATTCCACTCTCCTGGTAAAGAACCTTTGCGCACTCTTACACAAGAAAGTTACTCTATTTCTTACACAAGAAAGTTACTCTATTTCTTACACAAGAAAGTTACTCTATTTCTTACACAAGAAAGTTACTCTATTTCTTACACAAGAAAGTTACTCTATTTCTTACACAAGAAAGTTACTCTATTTCTTACACAAGAAAGTTACTCTATTTCTTACACAAGAAAGTTACTCTATTTCTTACACAAGAAAGTTACTCTATTTCTTACACAAGAAAGTTACTCTATTTCTTACACAAGAAAGTTACTCTATTTCTTACACAAGAAAGTTACTCTATTTCTTACACAAGAAAGTTACTCTATTTCTTACACAAGAAAGTTACTCTATTTCTTACACAAGAAAGTTACTCTATTTCTTTTTTAGATATCTATTAAAATATTACATAAAAAAAATTCAAAACCTCTCGTTTTTTCATTTTTAATCCATAACTATTTATCTACTTACAGCAGAAACATAATTTATTACACAACATATACCGTAACTATAAACCCAACAAGTTACTGTAGCAGATTTTCTATAACTTGTGTAATATAATTTTTTTAATAATTTAATTACGTTATTTACGTTACATGCGACAGATTTAATGTCTAAAATTTTTTATTTTATTTTATTTTTTTCTGTTGCCGCTATAACAACAAATACTAAAAAACCACAAACAAACTCCCATACAACAAACGTGATGTTTTTGCTAGATATTGATAACGGCAACTGGTAGACGACGCTTGAAATATTCACAGAATATTTAGTTATATGTATATTCACTTTAAAAATAAATAATTAAACAAATATTAAAGGTTATATACAATAAACGTGATTTTTTTTCCATTTTATAGATAATGGTACGAAACCCTTCGTGCGCGTGACCGACTCGCACTTGGCCGATTTTTAAAAACTATTTCACTTTCCGATTGCAAATTCCAGACTGGAAAAAAATAACATTGCTTTCTACGTTCTTAAACTAGCAAATTACTGTATTTGTTTTAAGATATCTGTTAAAACATCGCTAAAAAAACGGCCGAACCTCTCGTTTTTCTACTTTTTATTCATAACTCCTTATGAACTAGTAGCGGAAACATAATTTATTTCATCAAATGATACGTAACTATACAGCTAAAAAATTACTGTAATAGAATTTTTATATCTTATGTGATATAACTGTAATTATATTATTCTCCACTTTTTACGCTAAGTTTGCGCCTATCTACAATATATTTTTGCCACTGAAAAATGAGCTCTATTTGAGATAAACATTGTCGACTTTAGCTTAACGCCCATAAAGCAAATGTATATGCGCGTTGGGAGCCCTCTTAACGCTATTAGGAAATTTTAATTGTCACAGAAAAATGAACTTTATAGTCGAGCCCGGCGCACGGTGGTTAGGATTATCTGCTTGCAATGACTGTCAGTCCCGCCTCCTAGGCTGGATAGAACGGACGTTGGTCTTGTGATATTTGTTTTGGCATTTTACGCGTACCAATTTGTTGTTGTGAACACGATATAAATAATTTAAAATAAAATTTGTGCTAAAAACTACGTAAACCTTGATTTCGTAGAAAATTTACTTATAGTGAGTATATAATTTTTGCTGCTCCTCGATTGTAGTAAGTCCAAGAGCATTGCCTTTCCATCGCCGCGTGCCTATTCATTATGTATCATTCAATACCTACGCGCGCGGCAGTGGTAATGAACTTAAAACCGATTTCCATTGTCATCGAATCGAATCAAACGATCGGTTTGTGCTGGAAAAGAATATTTTCACCCATTATAACCTAAGGGAATGAAATAAAAATCTTTGACCGGCACGCTACGCCGCTACTTACGGTAGTATTTATTCGTATGTCGTGACATATTTTTTTTCTAATTATTGGAGTCCTTGTTTTATGACTAATTTACTTTTTGGTACCTATACCTAAACCACAGTAATAAAATAATAAATAGTAATAAATAATAAAAGGTAATAAATAGCATTTCATGCCTAAACTACTATGCAAATCACTCTACTACAAAAGACCGCATTGTGTTAAAAAAAGGTCCAAGTTCGGTACAATAATATGTCTTAGTTTTTCATTACCTACTTGTTGCCAACTTGCAGTCATATGATTACTATTGATAACTAATTTAGAAATTGATAGATAATATTTTTATTTATAATAACTGTAAGAATTAATTAGAATAGTTTGAATTATGTACTTAAGTAGTAACGTACCTACCTACGTTATATTAGTTATATGTAATATAATCATATATACGACTTATCTTTCAGTAATGGGTAATAAAATAAAATATTCTGGTAAAAAAAGTTTACGCCGGATTAAACAAATGAATTTGTTAAATGAAAAAAGAAAACAATCTACGTAAGTATATCTGAATTTATTTTCTTCAAATAGAATTTTTAATCAATATTTTATGTTAAAAGCATGTAAATTATTGAATTAAAAATAATAAATAAAGTTGCAGAACTATTAAAAAAGAAGATCCACCATTATCTACGAATGCAATTACGAAATCGACTCGAGATGTGGAAAAAACACAATGTTCACAATTTAGTGGACAAGCAACAAAAACTTCGCATGATCTACCAGAATCGTGGTACGCAAATAACACTTGTTTATGATAATATTTCACATATATTATTTAGTAGGTACCAATCACTAAAATACAAGTCGTCAAGTAAACAGTGGAATTTGGAATTGCGCTGTTTAATAGACGAATAGTGACTTGAAAAATTTTGGCGAAGCTAATTGTGTATATTATGGTCGATATTTTCGCCGACTGTGTTTTTAGGGTTCCGTACCCAAAGGGTAAAAAACGGGACCCTATTACTAAGACTCCACTGTCCGTCCGCCTGTCATCAGGCTGTATCTCATGAACCGTGATAGTAAGACAGTTGAAATTTTCACAGAAGATAATATATTTCTGTTGCCGCTATATTAACAAATACTAAAAAACAGAATTAAATAAATATTTGAGGTGGCTCCCATACAACAAACGGGATTTTTTTGACGTTTTTATGGATATTGTTACGGAACCCATCGTGCGCGAGTCCGACTCGCACGTGGCCGTTTTTATAGTACTAAGGTGAGAAACAAGCAGACGGTATGCCTGATTTTAGGCGGTTCTTACCGTATTATAAAATCTGAATAAAGCAAGCTAATAAACAGTCGAGTTTATTGTACTATTATGTACTTATAACTGTTATTCTCTGTAAGTTTTTAAATTTTCTTCTTGATTTTACAGTAAAAAAAAATAAGAAAGACCTTTGTGAAAATAGTATTGTCAATCTTAATTCAAAGGTTGTGGTTAAGGTAAACAAATTGATAATGTTTAAATTACTACAACAGCATAATATTAAAAAATCCATAATTATTTATACTATACTCTAAAAAACCTATGTTTTTTGTAAGAGGACTTACATAAACAACGTGTTACCAAAGTCGCAAATGACGTTTAAGAAATTAGTGGAAGGCATATAATAAACATAAATTGGTCTTTAATAAGCTTAAATCTCTATTATTATTATTGCAATCCATTATTTATTATTAAATCAAAACATCGTGTCGGTTTATACTCAAAGTTTAGGTTAAAATGCCAAATGTGTAATTTAGAATTTTGAATTGAAAGTGACAAAACGCCGAAACAATTTAATATAAATCACTCTGCGGTTGCAGGAGTTATGTCTTTTGGATATTGGCAAGCACAAATGTCAGACAGAAACTGTCAGCTTCTCTGAACCTTCCGGTTATTACTGAAGAAATATATAAAGACACACACAACTCATATATAACAAAGGCTTGGGAAAAGCTCTAAGTAAGCTCTAAAAAATAACATACACAAGTATATATTATTCTTCACTTTATTTCTAGAAGTAGCGGCTGTAGCAGTAGTTGTTGAACACACAAAAGTGCAAAATGGCTTAAGGCTTTTCCGTATCGCAAAGTTAATAATAATTAAGTAAATTCGAAACACCCATCTCCGGGTCAATTGCCAAAATTGACTATTTAAGCGTTGATTTTACTATTTGTCAGTGTAAATATTTACTGAAAAGTCGGACAATAGAAAATAAAAGTGATTTAGATTGCAATCACAATTATTATAACAGCTGTTTAGAGCAATTTCTTTTAAATATAAAACTTTTGTCAAATACAATCGTTTCTTTTTATTTATTTATCTATATTGAAGACGTTGCTCTTAGTTCGGTTAACGGCGTGGAACTCTTTAAGGACGTCCGCATACTAAGAGAAATTACCGAAACAAAAATTCTCGCAAGCGGCGGACGCGTACTCCGTGCATATATTTTGTAGTAGACCTCGCACGCTCTAAGAAAATTTCTCGTGACATAATATATGCACAGAGTGCCGCCCAATCGGCGTGTACTAGAAAATTTATCGGCAATTTCTCGCAGTATGCGTCCGGCCTTAAAGAGTTTCACGCCGATATCCGAACTTAGCGCGAGCGGATCAAAGGGCAAAATGTAATGATTCATATAAAAATTTTCCTATTAAATTTAGAATGTATTTCCAGTTAGAGTGTGAATAATATAATTTGCTAAGCGTGAAGGTTGTAATCTTATCGTGGTCGGTTATCGGGGGTTATCGAGTGAGTTTTGGATAACCGGTATTGGTTTCAGCTGACGACAAACACGTACACATCTGTTGAAATTTTCCTGTAAAATAAAAGTAATCTCAGTTTGAATTATTTCAGATTTTTGGTCTGGAAAAGTTTGCGATAAATTTAATGATTTCGGTCATTATTTGTAGCTGTACGTCTTATGACATAATTAAAAAATCATGTCATGTCAAACCTTCTTTTTTTGAAGCCGTTAAAAAAATGTTTTGAAATTATCAAGGTTTACCTGGTTATATATATGAGGCCCTACTTGTCGAATCAATGTATTGTTCCTTAGTATGACAATTAGTGCAGATATTTAAAAAACTTGTAAACATAATTTGTTCAAAATCATTTTTACTTTTAAGAGGATACACTTCGCGGCGCCACGCAGCGGGCTTCACACAAACGAATTTCTCACTTATTTTTGACACTTGCTGATCAAACTCCACGAAATTTTGAAGACATGTTCTAGTAATAAATATCTATGTCTGCAGTGTGCCAGTTTTCTATCAAATGTTATAGTTCAAAAGTTATACAGGATTCTAGTTTTTCATACAAATGTTGTTAAAAAAGATTTCTAGTTAACAGAACGTTTTAGAAGTTTTTGGTAAAACCACAGACATAGGTATTCGGCTTGGAATTATGTCTAAGAAATTTCACAGTGATTGATCAGTAAATGTCAAAGAGAGATAAGAAGAGATTTGATTTTTTGTTTGTTTGTAATGGATTAACTCAAAAATTACTTAACCAATTTTAAAAATTCTTTCGCCTAAAGCAAGCTCCATTATCAGCGATTATGTACTCAAAATTCAGAAAACTTTGATTTAGGCTAAAAATATGAAGGTGAATTAGAAAACAAAGAGATTAAACTATAATTTGCCTATATTATTTGGACCTTTGGTAGGAAAAATAGGGTATATAGCGAATAGCGGCATTTATAGACGCACCTACGAACATGTTCCTATTATATTGACGTAGGTATTACAAATACTAAATGCCTTATTACATACAGTATCATTGACTAAAGTTTATAACATTGTTGCAGTGTGGATGCTCTTGCCTTGGCGACGATGGGGCCATCGGCGTTGCAGGAGACCGCGCCCAATGTGGTAAAGACCCTATGAACATTATGAAATTATACATTTAACTAGCTGTCCTGGCGAACGTGTTTCTCATTTTAAAATAACTGGCTCGCCACCTATTGTTAAAGGGTTGTACTAATACAGAAACCTTCCCCGGCGTGTGCACAACAACTTACCAAAATTTCATTACAATCAGCTTACCCTTAGTGTGCGAGTCCGACTCGCAATTAAACCCTTTTTTCCTCTAAGAATCCTTCCCCGGCATGTTCACAACAACTTACCAAAGATTCATGACCATCAGTTTTTACCCTTAGTGCGCGAGTACGACTCGCACTTGACCCTTTTTTTCTCTCAGAAACTTTCCCCGGTGTGTGTACAACAACTTACCGAAATTTCATGACTATCATTTTACCCTTAGTGCGCGAGGTCCGACTCGCACTTGACTCTTTTATTCTTACATTTAAATCTTGCTCTAACAAAACTGCTGTGGTCGGCATAAAAAGAATTATCCAAATCAGTTCAGCAGTTCTCGAGTTTTTGTGAGACTAACAAATGTCATTGATTTTCATACATAAAGATAGATTACTTAAACCTAAAGTTGATTATTATAAATGCGAAAGGTAGTTTGTTGGTTTGTTTGTCTGTCTTTCAAGTCGCAACGGATTAAGAACAGAAGAAAATTCAAAAGTTCCCGCAGGTATAACTGAATTCCACTTATACGAACTACAGTCACAGCTTCCTTACTAGTTAAGGAGTTGTCATAGAATAACTACGCCGATAAGCAAATTGCAGACTGCAGACTTTCTGTCACAGGCTCCTAGGTAGCTTATGGCGGGGCAAAATGTTTAAAAGTAACATCTCGCCTCTCGAGACTAAAAACTCAATCTCGCAAGGCAAGAAGTACTTCCAAACGTTTTTCTACTGAAAACATGAGACCCGAGTACTTCAGACTTTTTCGCAATAAGCTCCCTGGACGTGTCGTGCATAAGGACTTCACCAAGTACAGGCAGTTAGACTACAATATCTTACGTTTTTAGTACCATTCCCGAATTATTTTTAAAAAATTGGTTTAAATTGTTTTTGCTTTATCTACGACTTTACTAACTACGTCGATCAACAATATCGATAACAAACTATTCTATTTTTTTCCTGGTATTCATTTACTAATTTTTGCTGAGCGATACCTCTTTGTAAGATTCTACAAACAAAATTAATAAGACTTTGCAATTTTCATTAGATTTGCATAAATACTTAGAAGTAAAAATTATTGATCGATGTAGTAAAACGTAAAACGCAGGATGGTGTAAAGTGGCGCACCTTGGCAGAGGTCTGTGATGATGACTTAGGGGCCATCCATTTAGTACGTCACGCGCGTAGGGGGGGGGGGGGTCATGCAAAGTGTGACAAGGGGGAAGGGAGTCTAAAATCCCGGAAATTTAAATTAAATGGATGGCCCATTACTAGTAAATAATTGGTTGCTAGAAAAATATTTAAATAGAGCATTCACTAACTAATATATTCGTTTGCAAAATTTGATTATTTTATAATGTGCACCAACTGTCTAGACAAAATTCTGAATATGAAATAAATAATCGTCAACACCAGTCGTCTGAAGAACAGACATTCTCTCTTACAGAGCTACTACGAAAAGTCGTTACCTCATCACCATCAACATCCTGTCAACAACGATCTATCATAAAGCGTTTAACGATTACAGGGATTATAATAGGTGGTGTTAAGTACAATATGATATCGACATGTTCCTGTTTTATTTCGGAATAAATTAAAATTTTAACACTTAATTTCTTTAACCGCCGACGAAACTCTGTTCGCAGCCGTTTGAAGATCATAGGCTCTTTTTTTGTTAATGAGGGGTTATAAGCAATTTCCACATGTCTGATCGATAAGAAATTTGATATCCAGTTACTTTAATGATATTGCAAGAACATAGGTACCTTGACCTGATGCTCCAGCATCACCTTGAAAATCTTCTGGATACTCAACTCCTTACCAACTTACAGTTTGTTAGTATAGTTTAGCACTTCTTGTTAAGGCTTTCATTAGGGTCTCGATGAACAGGTTATAGGTAGATGGTGATTAGGGTCTAATCATGGGGCAGGAAACAAAAATGATGAGAAATCAGTGAGGGATTCTAAGTTACTTTCACTCATTCAATCGATAGGATTTTTTTTGGGTTGGAGGTTTTTTAAATTTCGGAAAGTTTCACTTGTCATTAATTTTTACTTCAAATTGGCTTTTTCTCATTTTTTTTGTTGTTTTTTTGGTTTATTATAATTTTGAATTTACAAGACGATACATGGAGTTCAATTATAATGTTTTAAGCTAACAAGATAGTCATGTATTATTTTTTAAATTCTGATTTTGATTTCTGATTTAGGATTTTACAATGAAGCTGATGTCGAGTTGAGTTTGGTACTTAATATAATTCTTTCTATTCCGATTCCTGTAATTTAATAAATAATAGAGCACGGAAGGAATATTCTTGTAATGTGGTGGTACTATGGTGGTTGCAAGGCAACGGCTTCGTGGACTCTTTCTCTTGACTGACACTATGTTTTATTGCAGCCCGCGCTACCCGTTCAGAACTCGGCCGAGTGGCACTGGCAATATTTGAAGGTTGGTTATATCTTATATAGCATATATGTATGTTGGAAAATAAATCTTTCTGCTGCGTAAATAAATCTTTCCAAATTAGAAGCAATGGCATAGATAACAGAGATAAGGGAGATTGGTGTTAAGAAGGCAGGGCCTAGTATAGCCAGGCGATCCGATATGTTCAAACGCACAAACAGTTCTAAAACCGATCTTATCGCAGATGATCTAATGTGTTTTGTTGCCAACAACACAAGTAAGTTGTGTATTACGTTGCAACATGCCGGTTTGTGCCCGACTTGTCTGGTAAAAAGCTTAGTCTAGCATTAGACACTTGTTGTCTTACCTCTTTTGGTGTTAAACAAATATCTTCGTAACTCGAGTCACTCATTTTCTCAAAAAAATACAATATATACGTAAACAAACAACCTAAGGTTAAAGTAATTAATTAGTTTCGCGCCATTTCGCTTTCTTTTTTTATTCAGACGTGCGTTCAGAAATTTACTCTATGACACTTTTATCGAAAACAAAGCATATTTTTTTTAAATAAACGCTTTGAATTATTAGTAGGTATTATGCATTATAAATATTAAGTACGTCAACAATAAAAAAAATGCAATTTAGTAAATAAATTTATTTATAAACCAATCATCGCGTTGTTTTATTTTCATGAAATTTAGTATGTTGGAGGTTTCGGGGGCGATAAATTGATCTAGCTAGGTTTCATTTTTAGGAAACGTCATTTTATCCGTGTTTCAGGCAATGATAAACTGAAAACTGAAACTTATTTTTACCGACACAGCAACACTAAAGCTAGTTGATAACAGATGGCGTTGTTAAAGAAAAACGAGCAAAGCTCGGTCCCCACGTACTGCTTATAATGTATAATGTAATGTAAACGTGGGAGAGTGAGTGCCAAAAAGTGGTGTACGCGATACTTACCATTAGTAAAAACTACTTATTTCAAATCTTTCTTGTTTCTATTATCTACATATTTCATGCCATCAGGCCACCCGCGTTGAATAGAGAGATTTACAAGACAATGCCGTATGTCATCTAGGCTTTTCCTGCTCTTACCTTATTTCTGACTCCTGTAAAAATAGTCGTTTCAGTACCATGCCATCCTCTTTTCCAGTTATTACGATGCTGCAGAAGTTTACATTTTGTGCGTTGCCAGAAATGACGTTACAAATAACTTTTAAGCATTTTCTTTGTCAAACATTCATGCCGCTTTAATTACTGGTTCCTATAGAATTCAACAAAAGTTGTATATATTCTTTCTCTTTTAATTTCTGTGTGTGCATGTTGAATTAAACCACATTTTGCAAACGAAACGTTTTTGACCTGTTTTTATATAATTTAATATTAATTAGTCTTTCCCTTCATTTTCTTTTAAGTTTTTGTTAAGTATGCACTTCTAACATAATTAAAGAACTCCCTTGTGTGTCCACAGAACCAGGAAACTGACCCCACTGAACAAATAATAATAAAAGAAGAAATAGACATTCCTGAAGAAGAAATGAACCCCGATGCACTTGAGCAGGAAAAATCTGTTAACATCGAAGTTCACATCCAGCCCATAGATGGCGCACCGACGTTGGAGATAAGATCGACGAAAAATTTAAATTCTCCAGAAATACCTTTAAATCGGCCACAGAAACGTAAGACGTCGAACACAAAAACAAACCAATTGCCATTAAAAGCGTATCCTCCAAGAAGACAATCACAAAGGATGCTTTGCATCGAACCCTTGGCTAGGAAAAGTGAATTAGAACGAGAAATAAAAAAAGCAGTAAAAAGAAAAACTTACCCTAAGTCAAAACAAAATGAACCTACCTCAAGTAATAACGACGAAAGCCAGTTGTGGTCTATAGCGAAGTGTCAAGAAGATATATTGAAGATATTACAAAAACAGCATGAAAGTCGGGACGATAATTTTGACAATTTCTCGCGATATGTGTCTTCTCTTTTAAAAGCGTTGCCAAGAGAAAGAGCCTTTGCTTTGCAGCCGAGAATCATAAGTCTTATAACTGCCGAACACATGAAGCTCAATCCTGCTCGAACTGAAGCTGCCAAAACAAACTCCTCAAAGCCAACTGACTAACTATATCCGTGGCAAGTATCATCAAAAATTAAATGATTGTTGTAATAGTTTAAATGTGATGAATAAGTGAATGTTAAGTGTTGGTGGGCTGCAGTATCGGTAGTATGATGGTTTAAAACAATAATGATTGTGTAAATGAATAACAAAAATGTTTGAATAGATCTCTTTTTGTGTTGTGTTTGAATTTCTTTTGGTTGTTTTTGAACTGCTAGGACAAGCGTTATGTTCCTGTGATTTTAATTTTTTGATAGTAAAAATAAGATTTGATTGATTGTTTTGTGTTTTATTCATAGAAAAGACTAGTAAATAAAGTTGCCATTATTGTGGTTCATTCATAATTGGATTATTTTAGTTTCTTAAAATATTTCTTTATTTATGAGTCTTTCATGTTTTCTTCATTTTTCAAATCAAATATGCTAGCCATGGATTTCTAAATCTTACTTTCAACAAACGTTTAGCTTTTTATTATTGACAAATACAAACGGAACAACAGGCGTTGGTGTGTAACACGTGAGACGTAGAAAGAATTATTGGACAGAAATCATTTTAAACATCGAATATTCTGAAACTTAAAGTCAACTCAATTTTAAAGTCAAGTCAATTTGCAATATGTATGTCATCCAAATTGACAAGCAACAAGTAATAAAATTGTGTTTTTGAGTAATATAGTAGTGTATTGAACAATCTGGTTTATCCAAATTAAAACATGTATAAAACCCTGCATAGTTCCAACAAAATAAAAATAATAGTCATACTTATGATACTTGGGCTACATGTGCGCTTATGCGTGACCACGTCGCATGTGCGCGAGTTTAAATGATGGCAATTCATTTTTAAAAGAAACACAAAGGCATCTGTAAATTGCCTATATTTGATTACAAAATAGACGAGATGGAATAAAAGTACCCTTGCATAAATCAGCGGATCATGAATCTTTCAAAAAGTACATTTCAACAATTAAGGTGTTGCTCTGTTTCCATCCAATCCTCCGTATTCCGCATCCACCACAGCCGCAATCTGGTTTTTTAGGGATCCGTTAATGGAAGATTACCACATGACGCAGTCCAGACCGACGCAACCGAACTTGGGATTCGTGTAAGTTCCGTGATAGATGATAGATAGCACTTGATGATGTATGATATTACAGCTGTTTGTCTTTTAGTTAAGCTCAGAGTCGCTCAGCGACCTATGTAATAACATATGCTAAGTGTTTCTTTAAGCGATTAAATAAGCAAATTCACCGTAGGACCAAATTTACTCACAGATCAAATAATTAGAAAGTATAAGTGGCACTCGGGACTCCACATCACTCATCGGAACGATAACTGGTAGGGGAGAAAAATTCTCGAGTGTCGACCACGGATTGTAAGACACGTGACGTGAATTGGGCACCTGCCAGGCGAACAGGGAATTTCGGCACGTCATGAAATTAAACTTGAAGAATATCCGTCTGCGGCGGGTTTTACCTGACTCCAGTTATACCTGCGTTCTTTGTTACAGGTAGCAGTATTGTACATTATGTTTATGGGAATTATGAATGCTGATCGAAGTGTTAGGTAAACGTAGGTACAATTCGATTCTGGTAAATATGTTTTAAAGTTCCGTACCCAAAGGGTAAGGGGTAAGGTAATTAGCGGAACTCTATTACTAAGACTCCACTGTCCGTCCGTCCGTCTATCCGTCTGTCACCAGGCTGTATCTCATGAACCGTGATAGAAGAAGAATTTTTACAGAAGATGTATTTATGTTGCCGCTAAAACAACAAATACCGGAAGAATAACTATAACAAACTGCCACGTGGACGAGCCAGAACTACAGCTATAGCGTGCTATAGGAAACTTTGTTACTATAATCACCAAATTTAAATGAATAGCTATAATCAAGCAAGTGCTGTTGAAATCTCACGCCTGTAACCAAACTTAGTGCGGGCACAAGCTAGTACTAAATCAATAAACCCATTTTCGTTTTTGTCGTTTGTCATATGAAGTTTTACTTCTGCCTGAAGAAGAAAAGTAGATTGATACACAATAGGGTCTAAAGGAACCTATAAAAGGCACGAGAAACCTAAGACGTATATATACGAGCGTATAGCGAGGGCGCTAATAGTTTAAAGTGCCCATATAATAATACCTTTCACCCGAGGTAAACATTCCGTTTTTCATTTCGAATATAAGGAAAGTATCATTTAAAACGAGAAAAAAAAAAATTTTTATTTAGTTACAGTGGAGAAGCTGACTTGTGACAACTAATAATGCGAATGATTTAAAAAAAAAGAGACCTTCCGGTCCCCTTAACTAAAAATTAAAAAAAGTATTGCGTGACGTAAGTAGCGTGCTGCGCAGCTGGCGAGGGTTTATCGATAGCCTCAAGCTGAGCGTAGCGCGTCACTAGCGAGCGACACGTCACGCCACGCCGCGCACCGCTCCCCACGGCCCACGGCCGCGCCTTTAGTAAAGCGTGGCCACGCTCGGCGAACGCACGCTCGAAACAGCCGATTTTTTTGTACAGATCGACACACCCACCCACCCACCTACTTCCAAGATGTCTGATCGTGAACAACTCTCTATTCTTCGTATGAGTGATGTTAAAACGTTAGAACTAGTAGATCTCTACGAAAAAGAAACGTGTCTGTGGAACACCCTCTCCGACGACTACAAGAACAGACACAAACGCTCCAGGGCCGCCGACAGGATCGCCAAAAAATTAAACATTGAGAATTTCGAAGCCAGACACGTTATCATAAAGTTCAAGAACTTACGAAACTCGTACAGCCAAGAGTTGAAAAAGATCGCGAAAAGCATAGCGTCCGGTGCGAGCGAGGAGGAAATATACAAGCCCAAAGTTATATGGTTCGACAAAATTAACTCTTTCCTCCGGCCACATTTGCAAACTTCGCGAGCGTCTCACATCCAATTGGTATGTTTTTTTTTTCTTTATTTTTTCTTATTTCCATGCGGTACGCTAAAGTCAGATAACCTTGACTGCGAATGACTCACCACGAGTAACAATAACCTAGCATACGTTGGTAGGTATACAGCGACTACAGCGAGGGGCAACGATATAGCGTCGTGTTTACTGTACCACGCAACAGAAGAGCGAGCGTAATGGAGCCCGCGTACTTCTCCTCACCGTGACGACTACCTAATTCCCTCGCAGCCTAGTGGTAGTGTGGCCAGCTGCTGTGCAGAGGGTGTGGGTTCGATTCCCGCACTGGACAAACATTCATGTCATAATATAAACATTTGTGTTTGTCTTGAGTCTGGGTGAATTTATGTATGATATGTATGTATTTACAAAAAAAAAAGTAATATTTATGTATTTGTATCGTTGTCTGGTATCCATAACACAAGCTTTGCTTACTTTGGGGCCAGACGGCGCTGTGTGTAATGTCCAAAAATATTTATTATTTATTTCTATTATTTAATTTACTTTTGTACGAGCGACACCACAGTGGGCCAGACCAATAATATTCAATACCTACAAAGATTTTATTTTAGACAGTAGGTACTTGTCTATATTATTATTAGTAATTTGCTTATTCTATGTTAGTATACACTTTATTTATTTAGCTATATGTAAATACATTGAAAACATAGTTTTTACATGTGGTTTAATCCAGTGTTTCAGCAAGACGCAGCAGCCCGGTTAAATTTTAACCATTAAATATTTGTTAACCATTTTTAGTATAGTGTTGCAGCTGCCACACGTCCGGTTTCGGTTCCTACATGAAGATTTCCATTTCTTTGCATTTTGCCGTACTTTACTTATCCAAAATTTAATTATTATAATTTTATTATTAAGTGTATACGCATTAAGTTAGGAACGGGACTGGACTCAACAAAAAATAGTATAGTGTTGCTGCTGCCACACGTCCGGTTTCGGTTCCTACATGAAGATTTCCATTTCTTTGCATTTTGGCGTACTTTAATTATCCAAAATTTAATTATTATAATTTAATTATTAAGTGTATACGCATTAAGGTAGGAACGGGACTGGACTCAACAAAAAATTACGTTATATGTTTCATTGTCATAAAAATATGGCTAACATAAGATACGGCTGCAAAGTCGCAAGGCACTGCTGCTCAAAAAAAAAATTCAAACTAAATACAAATACTTACAAGCTATTTTGATATCTAGAATCTTTATTAGCATCAGATCAGACTGATTGATAAGACGATGAGGACTGTGATGTGACTGCGTGTGATACATGTTTCCATACAAAATGCGTTAACGTTTATCTCTCTCCCCCCTCCTCCTAAACCTAGTCTGATTTCATGATTTTTGAAAATGTTGTAGATATTATGGAATACTAGGTTTGTTTGTTTGTTACTTAGTTACGGAGCATCTAATTGAGCTGAAATTGTATAGAGATAGGTTTAAAAAGACGGACAGGACATGGTCTACTTTTTATGACGGAAAATTTAGAGCTTCCTCCGCGAAAACTACTACCAAATTCCACTTAAAAGAACTCTAGCTACAACCATGACTTGCTATAGCAAACTTCTGTAGGAGTTACCATGGGAATCTCACGCCGATAATTAAATTTCGCAGACGGAGCCACTGGCAAAAGCTAGTATCTACAATATATAAATAAATCATAATAATCAATCGGGGGTTAAGAGTAGGAGAAACGTCTAAAACCTTTATTGTTTCTTCTGTAGATGAAAGCGCAAGAGGACGACCCCGTTAACATAACAATTGAGAAATTTAAAAATGAACCGGAAACTTTTTATTTTGAAGAAACAGGAACTGATACTCTTGTGCCAGATCCTGATGGAGAAACGTTAACGAGCACCAATAGATACGATGATAAATTAGAGAGCAGTGACGGCGAAAACAACTATCAAACTGCGCCTGAAGTCAGAAACTACTGGACAAGAAAAAGAAACATACATTCTCGGGTAAACGCAGCAAAACGTGTCAAAACCAACAGTGGAAGCAGTTCCAATCAAAATATGCAGATGTCACATACTTTGAAGAACATGTCGAGGTACTTGCATTTACTCACCCAGAAGGCAGAAGATCATTACGATAGTTTCGGCAGATACGTGGCAGCGCTGCTGAGGAACATGCCCCTGCAGCAGGCAGCTCGCTTGCAGCCGAAAATAGTAAGCTTGATAACCTTGGACGGCGTAGATGAGGACGAATCGGGATAAGATGGTTGGAATTAATTTAACTAAGAATGGGATTTCTTTTATTTTGACTCGACATCCTGGTTATTTAAACTATATTTGTAAATAAATACTTAGGGTAATTATTTTAAATAAACCAGCAGATTTGTTAATTAAAGAAATTAGATATTTCCGACAAATTTGAAACGAGATCAGCACTCGTTGATATTTTGAGAACGCAGCTATTTAATTAGATAGTAAATTATTCGATTTCGTGCTTTATTATTATTATATGCATTCCATTAAATAAAATGTTTTTGACATATTATTATAAAATTGTATACTCAATTTACTGCCAAAATCACAATTCCTCAGAAAGACTAACTAAAATGTTTTGTATTTTACGTTAGGTAAAGCATAGTTTATTTAAAAGGATGTTATTGGAAACAGTCCCTGAAAAAATGTATGCAACTACATACGAGGTAAATGAAGACCGACATGCATTTATCTCCAGAGTCTGACGACTCCAGAATCTAGCGTACTCACGACTGTTACCAGTAACTGTCAAGGCGCACGCAACAAATGGTTCTTTCAAGGATTTAGTTGTAATGACATT
This sequence comes from Apoda limacodes, assembly GCA_946406115.1. NCBI lineage: Eukaryota > Metazoa > Arthropoda > Insecta > Lepidoptera > Limacodidae > Apoda > Apoda limacodes. Next base: position 12,484,837 of record OX291543.1, on the reverse strand, counting down.
GATACCACTGAGGTGGCGAACAAGCTTGGCCTTACAGAAAACCTTGGCACGGAGCTCATTCCGGAACCTAAGCGTCCGGGAGGAAGTTTCGCTGAAACCGCACTGCACGTTGAGGATGAATTCCCTATTATTATGTAATTATTCTGTTGAAACTAACATTTTCATCTGACTAGCACCAAAAGGATAGTTTTGCTGTGCAAATTCAGTAATCAAAATCGAATTTACGAGGCAAAGTAATTCACTGTTCGAACATTGACTTTGGGAATTAAATTAACGATGATATAAAAAAAAAACAACACAATGACTGGTCAGAACAAATTTCGGGACAAATACTTAACCTTGTTCTTTTAATTAAGAATATAACTACATACCATTTTTTCGTTTTCAAGAGAGTTTTTATAAATTATTAGTACCTATTATTAAAAGTTTATACAGCTAACTTAAAGAATATCATACGTTGTTTTGATAGCAATGTCAGAGGTTGTAGTAGGTACAATTCCGAACGCAACCACAAATTAAAAAAAAAACAAAGTATATATTTTTCTCACTGGTAGAGGTGAAAACTTGTATGTTGGACGCGTGAGCAAATTTATTCGGTCTCGTGCCTTTAAATCCCTCGCTATGCTCAGTAGCTACGCGCGTGATTTAATTCTAGCCTACTTCGCTAGCTCAGGATTTAAAGTCGGCGACTCGGTACTTCTACCAAAAAACGCTTTTACTGACTTGTATAACAAATAACTGTTCTTTTTGACTTTTTTCTACCAGTTTTATAATGCTGTATGATATTTTACACATTACACTTGTAAATTCCCTTTACCTGTAAAATGTTACGAAAACAAAACATCACGTGAAATGTCGGTGAAAGTTCGTTTCTGAAGATGAAGCCGATTATCAGTTGCCAAGTTTTGTGTACGTGACTGCTGGCAGCGGTGGTGTGCGAGTGAGAGGCGACGTGCGCCGCGGCCAAGACAGAGAGGGAGCTACGATACGGGTGAAGGACCTAGTGGTTAATTATGCACCCCGTACCTGCGCGTACGCAACGAGTGTTCTACACTGAATACATTTTATTTTTTTATTGGCAGCTTGCCGAACAGGGTTAGTTTTATCGTTTTAAAAATTAGGCACGCTTTGTTTACCGATCAATGCGTTCAATGTTGTAATCCCGCCAAATTTAAAAGATACAAATTTGTATGACAGCTCAACAAATTTCTGCTCATCTCTAATGACATTTGGCGCATAATGTACATTATACCGTCAAACAAAACTCGACTATTGTAACGCAAACAATACAATACAGAGCTTTGTATATTTTGTAACTTTACATACTACGTACCTTCATCAAGCACAACTATTTTAGCCATAAGAATCTTAACTTACATATTTGTTAAGGTCTATTTGTTTTTGTTTGTCATTGCTTAGTGCAACGGAGCTGATTTTTGGTACTTACAGTGATTGTTGAAGGACCGGAGACGGCCCAAAGAAATAACTACAAAAAAATCTACGTGGACGAACTATAGTTAAAGGCTGTAACTTAGCCATAGCTTGCTATAGCAAACTTTCTAAGACCGTGCCCTCAAGCTTATATTATTTACATAAGTATATTATTGGTATGGCTTTACTTAGAATATATTTTTGCTAGTAAATAATTAATAGGTATTATTTTTAACCCTTATATATTCGGTCAGCAACAAAAATCAGATCATACCTATTGCTTACTGATCAGTTAAGTTATTTTTGCTGACTACTAGGAGCCACTCCATTCACTGTGTTTGCTGACAAAATTTTTTTAAGAGCTGGCTAAAACGTCTTTAATCAGCTGACTGTTATTCTAAGAAAATGCAAAGAGTATAACATGAATGTATTGACTGACAGATAAGTGTTGAGTAGCATATTTTTGAATGAGTATTTTGCTGTAGAGATGCAAATATGGGTGATGTAATTTACAGATGAAAATTGTAAGTTTCAAACGTAGGTTTGACGCAAACCCCGATAAAAGAACGATTCGACAGCCCTCTTTTGTTTAAAGATGGGAGTCGTCATCGCCTAAAAATATGCCAGATGTTTCTCGCAAACATCCGATAGGTGCAACGTACAACTGAACAAGACGCGACGTCCTGCTTGCAAAGATAATAAATATTATATGGTTGGTAGGTAGGTACGCGTGGCACGTACAATGTACGTAGTACCTACCTAGTAGAACCTACTTACGGCAGTTTGCTTACACTGTCGATTTTACACTAAAAAAATCCTAATAAGTAAAAGACAAAAATAACAAATTAAAGGAAGTTTGCATATTTTTACCTATTCTTATAATTATAATGTATCGCTAGATGTAGATTCAGCGATATCCGCCATGCAAAAATATATTGAAGATACATGTCATACTGTGTACCCAGGGCTGTAGCTAGAGTTGAATCTAAGGTAGGGCAGCGGTGGTTCCATACAGAGCAAGTAATTTTTCTATCTTTTATTATTTTACCTGATTGTGAGCGTGAGTTATTAAGGTAGTAGGTAATTGGGTGGGAGCGCGGGAAAACAAAGTGGTATTAATTTATTTTATGGGAAAACAATTTATATATATTATACCTTAGTTAATGGTATTTTTAAAGTAGGGCATTAGTATTTCAAGGTTGAGCATTGCCCACAATGCCCCCCTTAGCTACGGCCGTGTATGTACCTACCTACATATGAGGTAAATATATAGATAGATAAAAGTAAATGAGATAATTCCTTTACTTATTAGAAGGAGTTCCTGTTTTGACGGTTTTGGTGCGAAAGGATAACTAAAAATTTAAAAAACATTTTTTTTGGGGTATTTTCGAAAAACTTTGTATGAGTATTTTTGATAGTTTTTGATTTTAGCCATATTATATTTGATAAACAATATCTAACTACTGATTTGTGGTTCGCGGGGGAGCTTAACACAAACTCCCTGTGGATCTGCAACTGAGAATAGAATATGATGATGAGCAAATGCCTATGTCTTATAAGGAACCTAACATTTAATCATTTATTGCATTCAGTAGGGAGTTTAGTCAATAAACTTGATAGGCACAATTCTTTCAAGGAAGGAATACCAGGATGAGTGAGTCCTTAGATATGTTAAGTGCTAACCACATCATGCGTTAGTGCAAGAGAAAGGAAAATCCGAAGTTGGTCCACGAGTTTTTCGAAAAAAAAAAACCATTAACAGGACGTTCTGCGAGATTCCTTCATGGATTTTCAATTGCTACTATTTATACTACGAATATTTCTATATCAATTTCTATATAAGTAACCTCAAAAGAACACTTATCTAACTTTGAAACTATATCCCGAAATAGCGGTCACAACAAAGATGACTTTTGGGACACAAATTAACGAACTTAGGAACAGAGCCATATTTTAACACCGAATAGGGTTGAAATAATATTTATAAAAAAATCAACTTTAGAAAACAATATTATTTAAATGCTCCCAAGAAGCTAATCTTTACTAAACAAAAGCTTTTAAGTCAGAAAGTCGTAAAACTCTTACGTTTAAGGGCGCGTTCGTTCTGGATTTAAGAGTTCCTACAAATGATGCTTTTCACACTTAATAACGTCAGTTTTGCCACTGACACCTACCGTTCGTTTAACTTTGAAACGTTACTAACAAAATTTTTGGATACAAAACTTGCAAAACGAACGGTTGACGTACACACACTACCATAAACAATGAATATGTATAGGCAGTTTGACACATTAACACAAAAACCCCACCTCCAGACATGGGTCTAAAGTTTCATTGGGCAAAAATATCGTAAACGAACGCATGACAGTTCGTCACAGATAATACTAAAATTTTATTATTTTTGATACCAATGCTAAACGAACGGATGACTGGTGGCAAAAGTAATGAAAATAATGATTCTGCATCCCAGAACGAACGCGCCCTAAACGTGAACTACTTTTTTAAAAATCTGTCAACCTTTTTTTTCTGTTCACCACCCAAAACACATTGATTAACTACGTCAATCAGCCGTTAACTTAACCAGGCTTGGTTGGAGAGGTCGGTTAAACACCCGATTATTCGTTTCTTTATTGTATCTGTGGGTTGATACTTTATTTGTTTCCTATAGAGATACTTCGTTTAACATAAATAAGGTAACGGTAGGTAGTATAATTGAAAAATATAGGTAAATAATATAATAATTGCTCATTTGGAAGATTTGGAAATAAGTGAGGCGGCCCGCTAGTTTATTGATACTATGCTTTGATGAATTATAATCAACGATAAAGTTGTGACAGTAAAAGCTGCTGTACGTATAGGTTTTGTTGGTTAAAATTACAACTACTATATCAATAAACGCACTGACGTATTCCGTTAAAAATTAACATTGTGTACGTTTTAGGTAATCTGTCCACTCCGCATCGCTATCATCCCCCCGATCGACCCGGTCACGGTCGTAAAACTATAGTTAGGCGGCCTCGGCACGTACTAACGGCCCCAGATGACGATCTCGCTGTCCGGATAGCGAGATTAGTCTCTACGACCTCCCCGAATAGGGCCTCCCTCCAAACACGACGCCGAGGACGCCCGGGTTCGTCGGCGCCCACAAGGATACACGAGGTATCAAAGAGTGCCGGGGTGCTTCTCGCCCCCACTCAATCGCAACCGTACACGCGTAACGGGGAACTCCCCTCCTGGCGGTGACTCACCTTCGGGTTCGAGAGTCACGCCGGTCGAAGGGACGCCCCCGAGAGCGACAACCCAAGCCGAGGCTTCCCCCGCGCGCCCCAAAAAACCCGGTGAAGCAGTAATGGCTGCAACAGCCAACTGCATAGACAGTTCAGAAAAAAAAAAAAACATAGCTATAATCACCTAGTAAAATATTAAATTCATCCGCAAGCCTCGCGACGCACATATTATATTACAAATCATTTGATATCGCTTTCGTTCTTTTATATTCCAAAACTCTTTAGTTATTATCTTGCAACTAGGTAGCTCGACTACGATTCTTTTTCCGTCACTGAATGTTTAGGGCTCTTGTTTTTTGTTCCTTACTCATAAACATTGCAGAATACGCAAAGGCCGGCTAGATTTTTTTCTAGTAAAAGTAAACAAACAATAGAATACAAAATGTCGGATATACCTCCTCAGTTAGGTCGCATGATATGGTTCACTCATTCATTCAAAAACGCTTGATTACGAAATCGATCGTCACAAGTCCATGATGAACAGCAAAATTCCCGCACCCCGTTTAAACAGCTGTTGCAGTTTAACAAGGCGATTACAAAACCAATGGTTAATACTTGGTCGGTGAACTGTTGCCGCAATATGGGATATTAACCTTACTTAACTAAGTAATGTTATGATGAAACGACGTAACGTAACAATTTCCTGCTTTTAAATAATCGACATAAGTAGGACTTTTAAAAAGAACTAAGACAAGAGTTTTATTATTGATAAGCGAAACAAAAACAAATAACATTGATGTCTTTATCGCGATATTTAGAGGTCGTACTTCGACCACGATTCTGATACAGCACAAACGTAGTATAATAGATCTTAAATCATTGTAATAAGAGAAGACGTAAGTGTACAGACAGTAGCATTTGGACAGATCGATGTGGAGCAGGGCGCGCGTCAGCTCTATATTTAGCGACGGCGACGCCGGGTCTAGCGAGTGCCGAGCGTACCCGAGCGTGGCCGAGTTACACCGAGCGCGATGCTACCGTCGACGTGCGTTATGTATCCAGTGCCAAGTATTATATACTTTTGCTCGGTACCTGTATTTAGTATTACTGGCTAGGGTTCAAAAGTGCGACGTGATCATTTATTTTGAATTAGGCTGGTTTTAAACTCGTGAACCAATATGTAGTCGTTTATAATCGTGAACAATCACATAAGTAGTACCTAGGTATTTAGAGTACCTTGTATACCTACCCAATCTGACAAAAACTAGCAAAAAACTGGTTGCCTGTAAAGTCGGTATACGGGCGAAAGTTTTACGTGACAATGATTTTATGTCTGTCTCTCTCGCTCTTAGGCGGGCGCGTGCCTCTCACTCGCTCTCATTGTGAGCGCATAACGTGAGCGGAGCGTAACGCAGTTTCTTGAAGTGTCACCCGGCAAACCAATTTATAAGACGTTGTCACGTCAAAACTTGCAAAACCTGCTCGTGTTTCACGAAACATTACACAAAAACATCTTACAAAACATGTTTTCTTTCATGCACGATTGTATCCTGCTTTGGTATTGTTTGATGTTTTTGAAAACATTTACTGTCAAAATTACTTCAAACGTAGAAGATGTATTTTCAGTTTTAAAAATAGTAGATTTAAATAATAAAATTACCGCTACAGAGTACATTCGATGACCACAGATTATATATAACAGTAGTTTCCAAAGTAGTCGGAAGACTCAACGTTGGCGTGACAAAAAAAATGGGTGTTCACAATTCGTAAGCGGGGGTCCACGAAAATTCTTCTGCTTTTGATAGTGATGAACTAAAATGTTGGCTTGACTTCACCTATTAATGTAGACAGATAATATTTTAAGAAGCTCAGCGACTGTTACTTGTAAAAACTTGCATATTCCATATTTAGATATAGAGCAAACTTCTATAGTAAGATCTAATCTTCACATTTTTTCACATCACAACAAAAAAATTCTGGGAACCTTTCTTTGCGGGAGTAAATAGTTATTTAGATGTTTTACGTCTAGCGTGGAAAGCAAAACATTGTTTCCATCAACAAAAACAATATTTTAACCACAAAAATGTGCAGCGAAGCAATGTTTTGTGTAATGTTTCGAGTAGGATATATGAAGTGGAACGCTATTAACAGCTGCGTGTAGTTTTACTCCTTTACCTCTTGCCGTTGTTTTGTAGTTATACAGGACGAATTCGTGGCAAAATAACCTTGATTTATGTTCTTATAGACTACTCTCTAACAATAGATATTTAATTGAGTTGAGAAACGCTAAAACTCGTTTTTTAGTGAAATTAATGATTTTATTAATTAATTTCAAAGTAAAATTGGCTGTTGAATATTGCATTGTCGTCGGCTTTCAAGTCTTTAGCTGTAGTTCTTCGGGAAGTTGGTTAAGAATCGTTTGCAAAATTTGTACTGGACAGACAAATGGACACAAAATAAGATATGAAATAATATAAGTATATTTTTTATTTGCCTATATGACATTATACTAGGGCAATACAATCTGGGTTGTTATGCAACTAGTATGCATGCAATTAAACACGTACATACCTACATAATACATATCCATGTGGCTGGGTGACGTGTGTCGTGGCGTGATTTCTCGCACTGATGCACCATTTGGCCTTCACCACCACCAGACAGAGAGAACTTGTAAACCAAATACGTTACAAGCTGTATAGGTAATGCCTCTTTAATCAACGTTTGTACTTACTAAACCGAACGGCTCTTGGACTTGAAAAATATACGATTGCGTTACAATAAGAATTGACGACATTTTTTTTCTTTCTTTCTACTGACTACTGTTGTTAGCCGCAGATGGCCTTAACAACTACACGCGGACTAACTTTTGCTGCGGTGCTGCTTGCGCTCTGCTGCGATGAGTTGGGGCGGTTTGCACAGGGGTGTCCTGGACACGAACCTTGGCTTATTGACGACTAAACGTCTTGTCTGCTATTAATAGTGGCTCGTTTTTTACCAGACTGCAGCAAAGCCCAAAAGCAGGGTATATGTGTTTGACCTGTATGTTTGTGAGACTCTATTATCCCTCGTATCTACTAAACGGAAAAACCGATTTAAATAAACTATACGTGGTTAAATTCGTCTTATTTGGACTAAAATTATTGGAAATCAAAATGGCGGATTTTTGGCGCCAAATTGCTTTTTTGCTTTTTAGTTACTAAGATTAACTTTTTTTCTGCAGTCAGGTTTTTTTAATTTTTTTAATTTCTTTTTACTTGTTACTTTTAAGTAATTTTTTTAAATTTTTAAAGCGCTTATCTCAGTTTTATGTTAACAAATTGTGTATGATTTATGATGGTATATGCAAAGTTCTAGGCTTAGCTGTATCAATCTGAGACACGGATTACAAAGGAAGAAGACACCGTATACACAGAAGAAGTCGCGGGGAACACCTAGTCTGAAATTTGATTGGGTTGAGTAGCTAGTCACACATATAGTTAATAAAATTTATTCATCTATTCCAACTAAGGCATATAAAATATGCATCTGTGTAGTCCTGTCGAAAAGGTAAACTTTGCTCGGTAATGAGAGTATTAGACAGAACCTATATTCCAGTAGGTTTATGCAGTGCTCGTGTAGATAGCCAAGTGATAGGGCACGTGGCAAGGGTTGTCTATTACTGAACCGGTAGCACTCGCGGTTAAGCCTGCACTCTACCCAAATGTTTTCTGCTTTTTTAAACCGACTTCAAAAAAAGAGGAGGTTCTATGTTCGAGGGTTATATTTTTTTATGTATGTCCAATGATTTCTCCATCAATAGTGAACTGATTTCAAAAATTCTTTTGTTATTCGAAAGAGTAAGTTCTTGAGGTGGTCTCATATTAATGAAGTGGATTTAAAACTTAAACGTTTGGAGAAAAAAATAAATGATGGTAATTTTGAACTGGTGTAACGCGCCTTTTGTGTTGATGATTGTATAAAATTTTGTTACAAGTTTGGATGTTTTTAGTGTACAAAAAAAAGGAAATCGTCACTTAAAAGCAAAAAATAAAAACAAACGGGTTCAAAAAGATGCACAGAAAAGTTTAAAAAAATTATTTATTGCCAAAAATCTGATCTGCATTACCGTTTGAAGTTTGTCTCACGCAAGTGAAGTGTGTTATATAAAAACTTTAAGGTTAGGTATGTACACATAAACACTAACTTCAAACTATGATTCAGATTAGATTTTTAGCAATTTTTACCTTTTTAGTGCATATTTTTTAAAACGGTTGTTTTTTTTTGTTAAAAAGTTTTTTAAAATCAATTTAACGCCAAGATGCCCTCCAATTTAATGATATAAATTAGACACAAAAAAATTACTCTTTTTTAGATCGAAATCGTTGATTTCAGCTTGACGCTCATAAAACAAATGTTATGCATTGAGGGCTCTCTTAAAATAATCCTTTATCTTGTGGCAGTGCATAGTATCGACTAGCAACGCGAGAAGTTGTGCTGCAGAGACCGACAGCACGTACACCGGCGTGCTTGGACGCACGTACGCACGGAACGAACACAGACCGCTCTTCATTATTGATTGATGGATAAAAAACAAGAAAAATGTAATACAGAAAATGCGTGATTCCAAGTTATTATCTGGCGGTGGTGAGGCCGTGTGTATCCGTGTAAATTGTTGCATAAATTATTCAGTATCTTAGTAAGGAATGAAAATGAAGATTTATATCTGTATTTAGCGTTATTTATGTACACAGCATTGAAATATGGATAAGTACAAAAACAATATTAACATTTCCGTATTCATAAGTAATAAACATTATATAAAAATATATCTAATCATAAAGATACGAACTAAATAATGATATGAAAGCGATTGGCATGTAGCTAACAATATATTATTTCCTGGAGAAAGGGGTTTTAAGGGGCCTTATAAAACATCTATAATTTATTAAATTTTTGAATCGCTTTCTTATATTGCATTTTCAGGGTTCCGTACCGAAGGGTCCGAGTACGTCTGTTCGTCAGTCTGTCCGTCGTTTGTCACTTTAGAGCCAAACACTTGGAGCTATAGTCTTAAAAATGTTACAGTACAAGCATTTTGATTACCCAAAGCCATACAAATGGTTAAGAAATGTTTTTAAGAGGGGCTCCCATACAGATAAAAGGGGGCGAGAAATAAAAATTGACTTTTGTTTAGAGCTTGTTGAGTAGATAAATATTGTATTTTTTGTTTTTAAATATATTGGCAAACAAAGGAATGAAAATCCACCAAAGTCAGCTTTTTTACAAAATTTTGTACCGAATAATTTTTTAACTTCCCATTTTTTTTTTAACATGAAATTTGGTGATAATGTTTATTATTGCATATATAATAATCAGATATTTTTGTTGAAAACATCTAATTTTTTTCTATTACAAACAACTTGATATTGCGGTCTAATGCGTAGCAAAGAAGGGATTCACTCTACATTTGGTACGGAACCCTAAATGTGCGAAGTTTGTCACGCAATTGGTTGGTTTTCCTCCTATAGTCGGCACCTCAGCCCCTACGTAGCTACACCTAAACGCCAAAAGTCAAAATTCAACAATTCCCCAATATCAATGGATTCTCGTCCTCATTAGCTATAACAACAGTATACTGCTCTGTTCTGTACTTTTTCATCTCTTGCTCAAATAAAATATTGTTAATGGCTTGCTTAATCATTGACTGCGTTCTATCGTCGTGTTTCCTCAAGGAGTCAGCGATGTACTCTCCAAAACTATCGCATTCGTCCTTTTTCCTGGAGACTCCTGACCTTCTGAGAAGTCTCAATGTCTCCAGCAGTCTACTGTCTAGCTGCCTCACGTTTGTTTCCCTGTGTATTCGTTTCTTTGCAAATTTTAGACGAGTTTTCCCATGAGTCTTTACTGAATTGTGTTGTTTTGGTTGCCTTATGTTTGCTTGTTTGTATGTTTGTGTTTGTATGTAACTTTCAATTTCTGGTTCGTCTTTGACAATCACCTCTTCGACAACCTCATAGTCTTCATTTTCATCTTCACCTTCACCTTCATCTTCATCTTCATAAAGCTGCTCCTGTTCTTGAATTTTTGATGAACTCTTGTTCTGGTTCGAGTCTGCTTTATTCTGTCAAAAAGAAAGATAGTTTGAATATCAAATAAAAAAGAAATGTATGTATTTCAAAAATTGCAGTTGGACATATCAACGTTTACAATATTATTATTTACAACACATGTTTTACAATAAATAACTCCCATGCTAGACGGAAAATGTGAGAGGAACATTGAAAAAAAAATTAATGCGGTAAATTAAGGTAAAAAAGGCGCTGTACACCTTTATACACCGTCAGAAACTGTCTGTACTGGTTCCAACACTGATGTATGGAAATGAATGTTAAGAATGGCTAATGATGCATGGGAGTAAAATTAATGCTGTAGAAATGAGAGCATTGAGAAGTATATGTGGCTTGAACCTAAATGACAAAATAAAAACTAGTGTGCTACGCGAGTGTAGCGGTGTGAAAGAAAGTGTGGTGACAAAGATTGAGAAATGTATGCTAAGCTTGATTAGGCATGTTGAGGGGGATGAATGAAAATAGATGCACGAAACAAATTTATGAGGAAAGTAATTGGGAGGGTCGGTAAAGATAGACCTCAGCGAACGAATCTCGATCAAATTGAGTCCGTTTTCAGAAAAGGCGAGGTCAAAAGTACTAAACCGTCAAAAGTGTATGAAAGCATTGCTGCGTGTAGATGGAGCAAAATAAGTGTGCCAGGATCGTAGCAAGTAGTCTTTGGTCTCAGCCTACTAACTTCTAGGAAACCGGTGTAATTTTATGTACGTATGTAGGTATATTGTAGATCAAATAATGAAGAAACCCTTAGGTCTCCAGTTATGAACATATAGCTTTCAAAAGGACTCCATTTTCTGAACTCACAGCAGATCTCTAATCTCTACCAAGTTGTTTACCTAGAGGTAAAATTTCTACATGGTTTCAGAAGAATTACGTCGATACACAATTTTGTGTCCGGAGAGAATATTCAAAACAACAACGACGTAATCAATATGGTTATATTATGAGTATTTGCTGTCGACGTTGGTGGCCATTTGGCATAGATAACACAAATATACTGACTGAACTATGTGTGTAGTAAGAAACTGCTTGGTTTTCTAATTTCTTGAGATTACAATAAATTTACTATTTACTTACACATAAATATAGAAGTAGAAATCAAAAAATTAGTTCGGTAGCAAGTACCTACCGCACGAGCAACATCTCTTAAGAATATTTTTGCGTCTTTAAAAAAATCAGTTTTCATGTAGAGCTCTATAGCACTTCATGTAGACATTAAGTAAATACCAATTTTGCGAATAGGTGCTTTTGTTGTGCTCTAATGTAATTTCCATTATGCATTTCTCATGTCAAAATATTTAGACTGTATGTGAGCAATGGGAACGCCGCGCGCCGCTCCAACAACGAAATACAAAAGTCAGTCATCGCTTAACATTTACTGGAACCATGCCCTAATCATAAGCACCCCAGAATTAAGAATTAGTAGGTATAGTGTAGTAGTCATTCACGTATAGCGTCGACATAATGTCTTACATACATCCCTGCATAGGCTATTCACAAAAGTCATTTTTTATGTAAGAAAGAATTTCAAAACACATAAAATAACTATTGTTTGGGATTAATATTATTTAATTTTCTCCGTTTTTCTAATTATTCCTGTGCCAAACAAACAAGGTGCGTCATTGCGATGTTTAGCTCAATAAACTGACTTTCGTATATATTTTATATATATATTAGAATTAAGATTATCTAAAATAGGTACATACGAGTATATTTTACCGTTAAGACAGCGCCCCACTAACATGTGCAGTTTTATGCTCGTCTTTAAAATCGATTCCACTGTGCTACTGCACGTTTAAAATTGGAAAAAAATAACATAATTTTACAATTTTTTTTACTAGAAATTAATTTTATGGATATCTGAAGCAACATCGCTTTAAGAAATAACTTCCGACCCCTGGTTTCTTTATTTTTATTCCAGAACTCTTCATTAACCAGTAGCGGGAACATAATCCATATCCATATATTAATATTATAAATGCGAAAGTAACTCTGCGTGTCTGTCTGTCCTCCTCTTCCCGCTTGAACCGCTGAACCGATTAAGATGAAATTTCGCATGGAGATAGTTTAAGTCACGTGGAAGGACATAGTCTAATTGAAAACGTCAAGTGTGAGTAGGTTTTTATTCTATAATTGAGGAATTGCCGTTGAAATCGTACACCGATAACCAAATTCAGATCTGGTGGAACCTTGGACAAAAGCTAGTTTATTATATATAGAATATTCCGTTACCATGAATCTAGCAAAGTTCTGGCATAGGTTTGCCATAACACATGTGATATAATTTTAATAAATTAATTTCCGATTTTATGCTAAGCCACAGAATAATTTATGCTAAGCTGTCCTTCAATTAAAAATTAACCCTATTTTTTATCAGCATCAGCACCTATAAGACAAATGTACTTATATACGCTAAGGGGGCACTCTTAACAGCGAACAAATATTGATTAGATACAATAAACTCTCTATAAAGGAATTCAAAGCAACGAACTTTAGTGTGGTGATCGCGTCGCCCGTCTCCCTTACTCGTTTGAGCGCAGTTTATTTTATGTCGTAGTTTGAATTTCCCCAACCAACCTTCCGACGCCTTAAAACTTTTGATGTCGAGGAGTTGGGCAAACTTCTCAGCCTTAGCCTTAATAACAGGTCCAGACACTTGCACATTATTGTGGCGCTGTTTATTGATCCAGGTCACCATGACCTGGTCCAAGTCTTCAAATTTTGGCTTTCTTAATGTCTTACAAGATTTGCCTTCGATTCCCGCCTGCAGTATTTTATCTTTGCTTTTCCATATGGTGGTCACAGTAGATGGTCTAAGTCCAAAACGACGTGCTACATCACTTTTCTTTCCACTCTTTTCTATTGCACGTATTAAAGCAACTTTTTCGTCGATACGCAAAGTTTTCCTTCTACCAACCATGTTCACTGTTCGGAGGTTAGCTCGCGACTGACTAATGCGACGCGGGTGTGAGAGGTTTGGTCGTGAAAGCAATAATACAATAACAAAAACACATTTCTTGGAACGTTTTACGATGGCGGTCATACACGTGTTAGGCGATAAAACGACCAAAGTCGGTACGTAGCTACAATTCTTATCGATAGCGGCATCTTAGAAAGCATTGTCAACTAATAAATGTTTATCGCTTTGCATTATTACGTATTGTTTCGCTATTGAGAGTGGGTGTTTAGTGTTACGGTACAAAGAGTGAAGGTACCAATCTATAGAATCAGGTTAATCAACTACTGTCAAGCAGGAATTTTTTCCGTACGTTAGCATAGCGTTATAACTGCTACTTATTAAATAGTAATTACGCTATGGTGTTAGGGAGTTTTTCGTTATATTATATAAGTCCATTGTATGGAGTTTATACTGTATAGGCATAAGGTAAATACATTTTATTCAAAGGCAATACAAAGCCTAATATGGACATCAAAAATATTATTCTAAATATACTTATCCCTCCTTTGCCTTTTGCATTGCATTGCGTACCTACCAACAATGGTCAGAAAGGCAATTTCACAATATTAAATAATTAGTCCACCAGAATTAGATAGAAAAATGTTAAAATTTGCAAATGTATTCTAATGAAATGAAACAAAAGTATTAAATTGTTGATCTGAAGTTGCAATATGAATTGCTACTTAAAATGGGAGGTGGGATGTATATTGTAGACAAACATTTATATACTATTTTTTTTTGTTTTCCTCATTTTACTCCACTCCTAAAATGCATAGTTTGAGGTAAAAATATGTAAGAACAAATACTCAGAGCAGAAATTTTCTGATTGCAATACACATTTCAATATCCTTGAAAATGTCTGGTTTATCCGCTAGAGCGCGCTCAGATTCATACATACGTAGGTACCTATTTATATTAATAAACATTCTGCGTTTAATTTGACATATATGCATTTCAGAGAAAAAGCAAATACTACAATTATTACATTACCTAGCAAATATTTATAACGGTTATTAATATTATAAGCATAATAAAGAACTTTAACGTATGCTGCGCTCTAGCGGAAATCTAAACTTTAAAAATTGTGTCGATCGGAAATATTTTACTCTAAAATTTTGCACTCATGTATTTTTTCTCTAATAGGTATGTAAGTAATATGCAAAAGGGGCCATTCATTTATTATGTCTTATTTTTTCTTACAAGGGGGTGGGAGGGAGTCTCGATAGTTTTTACGTAAGATCACAAAAATGCGCAGTTAAAATTATACTTTGTGCGACAATTTTTGAACATGGAGGTTGAGGCCCCATTCAAGATAGTCCCTTACGATTTTTACTGTCCATCAGATGCGCTCATAGAAAGAATTAAGTTAAGTATGCTCTAAATACTTTGCGTCGAAAAGGCAGCGCAATTTCACAAAAAACTTCATGGCCGTATTTCAAATATTGAAAAAGAAACAGCTTTAGCCATATATTCAAGGCGAAGCAAAGAAGTTTTCTGCCGCATCGGGGCTGATGAGGAATGGGTGGACGTCGACGGAATCCTGCATAACGAACTAGAAGCAACACCTATTATTAAAGATATTCCAGTGGCAGATCCACTTTCCGAGAACATTGCATTTGTACTTATGTAGGTACATTAATAATATATGTATACCCCACCTCCTCTCTCAAATATAAAATTATGTTCCGAAACTCAAAACCTACAATTTGCGATGTTTTATTACCGACTTCAAAAAAGGAGGAGGTTATCAATTCGAATGTTTATATTTTTTGCCATGTGTAGGTACTCTTATTTGAAGCGTAATAGGGTTGTACGCAATCGATAAAGATATCGAGCGATAGACGCGCTGAAGCATAATCAAATTATATTCGAATTGCATTAATTTAAAATGTGTATTATAAATGGAACAAAACTTTGTGGTTTGTCCTTATTATATGTTGAAAGAGGTAAGTACCTAGTTATATTCTATCACGGAGATATAATATAGTTTATTCCTACTAATATAGTAGGAATATTTCAAAAATATGCGATTGATGGATTTAATTTTCGCAAAATAGACAATTAATTTTTTTTAGTTCATAATTGATATCTTTTTGGCATACAAGCAGTTTTTTTTGTAATTCCAATACCAGGAATCACATAAAACCTGCACAGTTTTGATATTGCGGAATTTATTGGTTAACTATTTCTAGATAATTTATATCTGTAATTTTTTACTAGTGTAAATTGTTTGTGAAAAATTATGCTAAGATTTTTTAAAACATTAAATATATTGAAAAGATACTAAAGAACTACAGAATTTAAACTCCGTCTTTGTACAATTGACTCTCATCCGAAAAGCTCTTTAAAATTTTAAGAGTGTTTTCGGTAAACGGGCCACCTGCCATACAAACTCCCGATAACCACGAATAAATATATATTTCTAATGACATCTATATTATTCCCTCATTATATAAATAGATGTATATTTCAAAAAATAAATGTAAAAACATATTTGCATAAAACTGCAGACATATTTTCTAAGGATGTATATTTGTTACAAAAAATATTTAAATACATTCTGGGATCTGAAACATAGGATCTTCTGATGACAATATTTACATTTTTTTCACACATTCAAGGGCTTTAAGTTCATGTGACTGTAAAAAATAATGTGTGGCTTAATAAATAAAAGTAAAATACATATTTATATAAAAATTTGGACATACTTTTCAGGAATGTGTATTTGTTCACAATATATTTAAATACTTACTGGGATTTGAGACACTGGATGTTCTGATGACAATGTTTGCATTTTTTTCTCACTTTGAAGGGCACTAAGTTCATGTGACTGTAAAGAATAATGTGTGGCTTACTGTATGAAAGTAAAATACTTAAATTTTTGTAAAAAAATATAAATAGAACGCAGCCACAGAATAATTACAAGTAATACCTAATGCAGCTCATGATAAAGGTTTCCGTTAGAGAGCCAAAACTAATCGGGCTATTGAATCAAAATCCACAGCGATTAAATTAGGCGTTAGTTTATTTTAAAAAACTACTTATAATTATTGTTTTATTTAAATACTTCATTTAATAATACTACTGTAAGTACATGTGACTATTAAAACAAGCAACAACAAGCGATTATGGGTATAGTTTTTTACGATTTAGAATAAATAGCAAAGTTTGACACTTACAAATACAGGTAAATGTAGAGTTGGTACAGAGTCTTCGTTAAGTTTATTTTGTTTTTTTGCGTTTACATTAAAACAATCTGCCTTGAAATGTATGCCGCATATAGTGCTATGTTTCGTGGGAATCCACGACTCCTCTCTGCGCACAGCTAATACCCATTTTCTTTTTGTATACGGACTACTAGGAAACCTACAGAGATCGAACAAAAAGACCATGATTTGATGTTTATACAAATGCACACGCTAATAAAATTGAAATGTGAAAAACTGGCCAAAAGCATGTCGTACACAAATTATTCGTATGTTTTAGAATGAGAACTATTAGGGTTATCTAAAAACTAATGAATACATTTTGTTTAAAAGAATAAGCATGATGACTACATTTTAATTATAAGTCTATAGATTTATAAATAATAGGAAACTTATTTTTTTTATAATAAAGAAATAAATAATAAATATTGGTGGACATTACACACAGCGCCATCTGGTTTTAAGCTAAGTAAAGCTTGTGTTGATAAGTTCACGTGACGTTACGCCTAGGTACAGTTTCAGTTAGTTTTTATGTTACGAGTCCCCGCTCCTAAACTGTGATACAATTTATGTATTTTTTTAAATTTTAAAAAGCAAAACATACGTTTCCAATATTTTTTTACCATATAACTGACGGACTAAACAGAATTTTTCGTATTCTAACAGAGTTTTGTAAATACTGTCCTAATATTTGTAGATTTTTACAATTTAGGCGGAAAATTAGCCATTGTTATTTATTCCTAGTTTATTTAAGGTTATTTTATTAAAAAAAAAAAATAGATTAAGTTTCTAATAATAATTTTAGTTGTTATAAAATATTTTATGTTATTTAAAACTTGTATGATTCAGTATAAAATATAAATATTAAATGATAAGCTTCAAAAGCAATAACTCGCTAAAAAATAATTAAAGAAACATCAAATACTTTCCACTTAAAAAAAAAAGAACACATCACACCAATTTTTTTAATTGATGAAAAATGGCGGAGTTGTTTTATTTAATTGGCTACGTAACCCTAAATATATGAAAATCCTATTTTATTGATTTATATTTAGCTTGACCTCTTTAATAAGTATTATTAATAATTAAAATTGATTAATATTGAAATTAATAAATAATGAATAACGGATATTACAAATGTCGATAGGTGTATCGATATTTGTCTATCCCTAACCATTCAGTGGATTTATCAGTTAGGCCGACCAATTTCTGTAGAAGTATTGAGTGTGCAATGAACCTATTTTATTTGGCTGGATTAATTTGTTTATTTGCGTAAAAATGTGTATTTGCTTGACAAATTACTATTAAAACAAATAAAAAATGTACTTACTTGTGAAAAGAAACGTTTTTTGTTTTACTGCTATAGTTTTGACACCATTTCACGGCACATTTCGTCATTTTGTCGACGTGTTTTTCTCGCGAGCACGCGCGTAATACTGATGACCGAAATGTGGAGTGAGGTTAAACTTTCATCGTCTGTGGCCAGAGGGGAAAGGCGAAAACTTTGTAAAGTCGCGTCCATTTCTATATCCTATAACGTCCTTGATGTTTGGGCATAACTCCGTCATATAAAGACGGAATTTCAGAATTATTTTTTTATTTAAAAGAGTATAGAGGTGGTCCCATATTATTGCAGTGAATTAAAAACTTAAACTTTTGGTACAAAAAATAAATTGTGGTAATTTGAAACTGGTGAAACGCCTTTTATGTTGATGATTGTATAAAATTTTGTTACGAATATTGATGTTTTGACGTGACAACGTCTTATAAATTGGTTTGCCGGGTGACACTTCAAGAAACTGCGTTACGCTCCGCTCACGTTATGCGCTCACAATGAGAGCGAGTGAGAGGCACGCGGCATGGTTAGCCCGCCTAAGAGCGAGAGAGACAGACATAAAAAGTGAAAGGCACAAGTTGTCACGTTACAATGTTAATAATATTACGATTAATAGCAATGGTTTTTTTAGTGTACGAGAAAAAAAGCAAGTCGTCACTCAAAAGTAAAAAATCTTCAAACTGTAATTCAAATCAGATTTTTGGAAATAAGTATTTATTTTTACCTTTTTAGTGCATTTTTTTGAAGCCGGTTGTTTTTTTTTTGTTAAAAAGTTTTTATTGTAAAACAGAAACACGTTTCCTATTCCTATTTCCGGTGGACTTAATTGCTGGCAGGTAAGGATTCCAAGAACTGAAGAAAATGGCTATGAATGGTTAGATAAGTAAGATGTTATTTCGTAAAGTCCAATCCTATATTTTTGATATTGGTTCATCTCCTCACCTGTCTTTGTGGGACGAAAACGGAATAGGTAGGTACCATCGGTGAAATGTGTAAATATTATGTGTGTCTGGACTGGACCTACCTGCTTATACAAGATATATAAATAAGTACCGTTATTATAGTGTCATCTGCATGATTCTGCACATGCGTCGGTAGAAACGTCATGTACGGATACAAGAACCATGAGCTCCTCGAGCCGCTGCGAACCTTGGCCTTCTCGCGTCGGTGTGACGCGAGGACAGAGTTCAACTTCTTTCTCAAGTCGGCAATGTCGCATTCGAAGCGTCGCGCGATGTCCGACCACGCTTCGTATTTTGCAATCTGGATGCGGTACAAGTCATGACTACTGTCCCACAACTCTGGCCGCTTTCTGTATTCCTCTATCAATCGAATCACCATATCGTTCGTCCACTCAACATCGCTCATCGTCACAATCGAATATCGTTCCGTCTTACTCGCACTCACTCAACCCAGTACCAAAGCGGCCCGCGTTTACACCGCGGAGTTTAGTAACAGTTCAATGCTCAGAGCGTTTAAATTATGCTAATGTTCAAGTCTTAAAATAAAACTTTGCGGCGGCGGTGGCGCGCCGAAGCGCGAACGAGAATTCGGTACGTGTTCGTGCGACCGGCGACGGATGCGCGCCGAGCGAGACTGCGTGCGGCGGGGGACTGAGCGCGTTCGTCGCCGCATGGTTGTGTTCGCGTTCGTTCAGTGTTGGTCGGTCGTCCATCCATGCCGTCATATCGCATGCAACACATCGAATGCGACATGTTATGTGCGGTGTGCGTAGCATAATGTAGATTATTCAACGTGTCTAATGTTAAAAGTCCTGTCGCCTGATAAGTTTTGTTTTTTTTTGCGAATGGCTGAAAGAAATTATTCTAAGGGGTTATTTTGTGCGATGATCTCGAATTTTTGGGTAAGGAAAAAAAGATATAGCCATTTTTAAGCACGAAATTTGAATTGAACATGGAAATTTCGGTTTTCTTGATTCTAGCTTTGAACAGAGTTGTCAGAACAAAAAAGGTTTTTAGGCAAAAGTTGCAGCTAGATTAGGTACATACGCATCAATTGCCACCAACAAAATGTCATTAAAAGGTCATAGGGCCCAGATAAGGCCCATTATACCCATTTTTACCGTTTTTAGGGTTCCGTACCTGAAGGGTAATTAGCGGAACCCTATTACTAAGACTCCGCTGTCCGGCCGTCCGTATGTCACCAGGCTGTATCTCATGAACCGTGATAATTAGACAGTTAGAATTTTCACAGATGTATTTCCGTTGCCGCTATGGCAACAAATACTAAAAAATAGAAAAAAAAAATATTTAAGGTCCTCATAGGCTCCCATACAACAAACGTGATTTTTTTTACTCGATTTTGCTAGATATTGATAACGGCAGCAGGTAGACGCTTAAAATATTCACAGATTGTGAATGTGTGTGTGTGTGTGTGTGAATGTGACTATCACTCTCAAAATAAATAATTAAATTAAAATAAAACAAATTTGTTTTTTTTTTTTTTGCCGTTTTTATAGAAAATAGTACGGAACCCTTCGTGCGCGAGTCCGACTCGCACTTGGCCGAGTTTCTTTTTAAATGATTTTTTTGGGAAACAACATAAAAACCACTATTTTTCCCGGCGAGAGATTTATAGAGTCAACTATTTGTTTAAATCTATGAATTTAAATGACATTTCTGATATGAAAAATTCGTGATCAGTGCACAAAATAACCCTTCAGAAAAGTACTCTCATCCATTCTCATTTTTTTCGAAACGGCCTCGATTTTAACTCTCGTGCGACTGGACTATTATAATATTAAGTACCGACTTAGTGTAGCTTTCTACTATAGTGATGAATTTTTAGAATCGATTCAAAACCATTGAGTTATTATTTCAAAACAAACATACCGTTTTATAATTTATTTTTAATACCACGAAGGTGGCATACAAGCTTACGGCCGCCTGATGGTAAGCGGTCACCGCAGCATATGGACGCTTAGAACACCTAGGGTATCACTCGCGCGTTGCCGACCCTTCAAAAATCTAATAACTGCTTTCTTGAAGAACCCCATACTGCAGTCCTTAGAGAGAGAAAACTATGGCGGGAGCTTATTCCACAATGCAAGTGTACGCGGGAGGGTGTTCCTCTGACACCGCACCGTCCGTGACCATTTAGCTTCTAAAGTGCATGTGAGAATAAATTCCCTGCCCATGGCGAGCGGTGCGATGGTAGAGAGTATCCGTGTACTCACGAATTTTGAACAATTCCTTAGAATACATCCCATTATACATTATACAAGGTCAAATTGAGACCACTCTGTCCAAGGTCTCTGACTAAGGACGGGAAAACTTGGTCCGATTCAACCCAATTGAATGGTCCAACATTAAAAAAAATCTTAGTGCAATACCTAGGTTCTAGAATGCTCGTCTTATTGAGATACTGAAAAGAATCATCAGAATCTAGTGAATGTCATACAAACAATCAAAATATCCAAAATCGAGACTTGTTCAGACGTGTAACAGTGTTACATCAACGTCCCTTGCTAACGAATCACGCATGATTACAAAAAGAATGGACCATTGCCAGTTGGAATAAGAAGAAAGGTGTCTGTACCTGTAGCGAATGTTAGTGTTAAATTACGAAGCACCTAGGAAGCAGTGGAAAACTTTCAAAAGATTATCAGGTTAATATGTTATTACTATTACCTAGCTAGGCGGCTCCGTGGCTGGCTATATTTATTATGTGACTGCAGCGAGCATTCGAGGAGAAAACCGTATTAAACTTCCGCGACAAAGTTGAAAATACTTTTATATAAGCAACCAGAGTACGAAACTTCAAATAATAGCAAATCGTCTAAGTGAATCACCGATATCAGGCCATGACTACGCAAGAAATGCATTATATTAAAAACTTGGTAAAGACGTAAGATGCAACACGTCACAGATCTATAATCCTCAAGTTCAAAATGAGGAGTGGAAATACGTTTATTTAAGGATTTTAAATTCAAAATGAACCTATTCTGAAATTGCTTTCCTTAAAAGGAAAAACACTTAATAAATATTGCCGTTCTCGAGGTTCATATTTCCATATTGCATCGCTACTAATGAGTTCGTTAATATCTTTATTTATATTTCCACGTGTTCTGCAGATTTAGCCTTATTTAGGACACTTAAATTGTGGAACATTGTTCGATACTGGAATTCTTAAGCCAGAGACCCAGGATAAAATAATGGGATCATTTGTTATATTTATAGAAAAAACTTTAATCTACCAGCCGAAGTTGGCACTTGCCGCTAGCAACGTGAGGCCCAGCTGTGTGCTGGCAGGGTGGCAGTGGTAGTTTTTTTTTTCAGATTAAATTTAATTATTAATTTTAATGAATATTGTATTAATTAAATCTTTGAGATCTGAACTCAACAGCGCGTTGATAACGCATTAGCTACACCATTTATGGCAGCGCCTTCAAGTTTTTGTTTATTTATAAGGATGTTATCTCGTTTTAAGACATTTTTATTTGCAGGTCGGCAGCAGAGGTAGGCAGCGACCAAAGACTGCCACTTGCTACGATCCTGGCACCCTTCTTTTGCTCCATCTACACGCATCAATGCTTTTATACACGTTCGATGGTTAAGAGTACTCTTGACCTCGCCTTTTTTATAAACTAAGACAATTTGCAACTTAATGCTTAATTTTAGAAACTTTTTCTCTAAGATTTGTGTATATTCTGCAAGTTATTTGCTTTTAAAGTTAAAAAATTGTACTCCCCCCTTTCTTAGCTTTCAACCGCGTGATCTAAAGTTTCAGAAACAAAATCACGATAACTATACCGGTGAAACTATCAGGCATCAATAGCAGGAATTCTCATTCTACGGAACCCTAGCTATCGGTGTTTTTAGAGATACGCGTGACCTTGCGTGCGAATAGTATGAAAAAGGCGCAACGTAACTGCCTGTGTGATGAAACACGCTTATCTCTGAAAACACCCTTTTTAATGCGTGCACGACATGCACTTGATCGGATTTTACTTCTAACATGATTATAAAAATATTGATATTTCTAACAAATTTAATTTCATCTCAATAAAATATAACTTTCTAGCTTTTGACCGTGGTTCCACTCACCCTAAATTCGGTTATCGGTGTAGGATTTCAACGGCAACTTCTCAATTACAGAAAAAAAACCGACTCACACTTAACGTGGTAATCGGTGCCGTGGTTCAAGCGTGAAGAGGTAACAGACACACAGACAAAATGACAGAGTTAGTTTCGCATTTAAATATTTGTATGGATGTTACTAAAGGATAGTTCAGATTTCTAATAGGAAAAGATTTTTTATAATTGGCTCAATCGATAGAAAGTAGATCCTTACGTAAAAATAAACAAAATCCACCACTTTATAATATTAGTACAGATATATTATAACAACAGATTCCCACAAGAGTTCACGAGACGTAAAAAAAACTCCACGGCTTAGTTTAAAAGACTGCTTATAATAATACTGAGAGAACAAAGGAAAGTACGTGACCGAAATATACGGAACAAATAAATATACGACAAAACATCGGCAATTTGCGATAATGTAAAAGTAATAAAATAAAATTACAAGAAGGTAAGTACCAACCTAAAAATAATCTTCCAAGACAAATAATTAGCTTTGGAATACAAAATAGAATCTATAAGAAACATTGTATAAGAAGATCTTAGATTTTCCACGAATTCCGGTGCCTTGGGGTTCAGAATTAATTGGACGCCCTTCAGGGAGACGGCCCTCGAAACACGAATCAATATAGCTTGACCTCCCGCACCCTCCTTTTCATTGCTTTTTCACATATGTAAAGGGCGCCCTTAAGCTTCTGTGTAGACCAACAACAGTGGTTTTTTTCCTTTTCATTCAAGTGAGAGTCTTTGTCAATGACGGAGAGGGATGACGGAGGGAGGCCTCCCTTCGCCGGCTCACAAACTCCCTCCGCCTCCCCGTTTGCGCAGGGCAGGTCCCAGATTGTAGCATTATTAAATTACCGAAATTGTTATCCAAAGGCTTTTTAGTTTCTTTACAGAAAATATCTCTTTATTATTTGAACAATGTCGGGTGGTATTTAGGATAAATTCAAAAAGGAACATTGTCATAAACTTTGACTGGGCTTGTTATAGTTTGCTCCTAGCTTGTGGACATTGTTATGTGACTCATCACCATCATCATCATATCAGCTTATATTGGTTCGCTGCTGGACACAAGCCTCCTCTATGGCGCACCATTTCTCCTTCGCCTTCCACAACCAGCCACCGCCGGTCACCTTTTTTTTGGTCGTTGGTCAATCGGGCTGGGGGGCGTCCCACGCTTTACCTTTGTTGAATATTGTTTTGTTATGTGAATGTTTTACTCAAATTAAATTTATTTGTTTTCATGTATTAAGTACGAAAAATAATGCTGATATGTAGGTAGGTAAGTACGTACTAAAGTTATCTTTAAAACAAGTAGTCCAGTTAAAACAAACTTTTAAAAAGAAATAAGAAAAAAAAACACAAAGAAGTTTTCATCAGACACTGGTTATCGTTTAGGACCAGAGTACTTGTCAAGACAAACTAAACAAGCCGAAACTCGATGGGGTAACGTCGTTTCGTTACGGAAGTCCTATGGCTACTTTCCTTCTCCATCAACAGACCAGCTCTATGATATCGATTTATCGATCATGGATCGTATGCAAAATTTCATCTCGAACACCGGAAAGTGGGTCAAATTTAACTTATAATTTTTTTTTTTTGGGATATCTTATGTCCTTTTCCGTTACTTCAACCATTTCTGTTCCAAAAATCAGCTGAATTGGCTGGTCCGTTGTGCCTTTAAGCAATAACAAATAAACAGATTTTCACTGTGCAGTGAAAGTACCGTTCTTTTCGATATCTATTTGGTTGTCAATACAGCACTCTACATACATTCATGGGCGCAGCGAGGAACAGGCAGGGGGGGCACTTGCCCCCCCCCCCCCACTAGGTGCCCATAACCTGAAGGAATTTGCTCAAAATGAACATGTTCACTATATTAAAATGACATTTTCTATCAGGTCTGCCCCCCCCCCCCCCTAGCCAAGCCTGCCGCCCCCCCCCCAAACCCAAAAGCTGGCTACGCCCATGCATATATTGCGACAAGTTAAACTCGCAATGTATTGCTAACTTAGGTATAAACTAAATAGTACCTGGAGGACCGAGCTTTGCTCGTTTCTTTTTATCCAACGCCATCTTTTGTCAAGTAGCTTTAGTGTTGCTGTGTCGGCAAAAATAATAATATATACTACTTTACAGTTTATCATTTCCTGAAAACACGGATAAAACGACGTTTTCTAGAAATGAAACCTAGCTAGATCGATTTATCGCCCCCGAAACCCGCTGCATGCTAAATTTCATGAAAATCGTTGAAGCCGTTTCCGAGATTCAGATTATATATACTTTTTTACTGTTACTCACGCTTATATTTGTAGAGTTTTTACAATTAACTTCTGCGCAACTTGGCATGATTCGTGTTTTCAGCTGACGCGGCTGCCACGATCGAAGTCGAGCGCAAAATCAACGTAACAGCGGCCACATAAGAAGTTCATTTTTATGCTTATGTTCTGTGAACTATTTTTTTTATCTGCTTATCTTCGGCAGCCAGTGAAAAACTCTTAAATCGATATCTTTTTCGATTTTTTTTTTTCAAAAAAAATATCTCATTTTAACATTTAATTGGAAGGTATTTCATTTAGATGCATAAAATCCATCTATCGCAATTTTTTTAAGACTTCGGAAAAGAAACCGATTTATCTTTTTCTTTAAATTACCTACATCTATTTTATCTCCTGTAAAATATGCTCAAAACATTTCAGAGGTTTTCACTAGTAAGAGATTAACCCCAGTTTCCTGCCTGTCATCAAAAAAAGTAGCTTATGTCTTTCTCCGACTCTTTAACTATCTCTGTGCCAAAATTTCAGCTTAATGAATGGCAGGGGCGTAGTATAGATTTTTTCCTAGGGGGAGGGCAAATTTTTCAGCTTCCTCTCATCCGGCTTGATTAAGTAACAAAGAAACAAACTTACAAACTTTCACATTTATAATAGGATAATAATATGATATACGCAATTCTGAAAGTTGGTTGAAAAAGGAGTTCGTAACAAGCGGTAGATTAGAGTTTCTTATACGTATGATTAGAGTATGGGCAGATAATGTACCTAAGGGTTCTTTAAAAATAAAGTTTCAGACTTTATTCGGTAACCGCTCAACATCAGGCGGGCTGTTTGTTTGTTTGCCACAGTTGTAAAAGTATCTCAGGCTCAATTCCAATTGTTCGGCTAACACAATTAAACTTCTTATGTAGGGTACAGTGTACTCGTTTCTACATAATACGTGTTGCTCATTTGATACATAATTATATTTCAAAGTGTCAATTCCTAATATTGATCTGACTAACTGTCTTTAATGATATTACCTGACATCACCAGGGACAAATGATCAAGTTTCTACAATAAACCATGAAGCGATGATGGCAACATATGAGCCAATAGCAACTTATCGTCTTCCGTAAGAATATTATTCGAGTCGAGGGGATCAGCGGGTTGGCCGGGAGGGAAGCGGGCCCGGCCTATCTGCCTCTTCCAGCCAACAATGACGCGCATTTGTGACGCGAAATTTACGAGACACTTTTACGAGTGCAAAATAGGTGGACCCCGTTTTACGGGCCACCCTGTATAATAAGGGATCTGGATACAGTATACGTAAAATTTTAAATAATAATGTCCTTCACATTAGTCCCTTAACTTAAATATTAAAGGGCTTTGTGCTGCTACGTAGCGCCATTAGGCTGTTTTTAATTTAGTTATTATAGCACGGACGCGAAGCACGAAGAATTTCGTACATTGACCTTTTAGACTGTGTTCAGTGGTCAAAATAGTAGTCATTCCTGATGACAGCGGTCATAGCATCTGTGCGAGCGCGACGGCAAATAATTATGCGCGCTCAACAGAGACAAACAGTGACCGGTCATTGAACGATATTCTGCCTGCTTCGCGTCCGTGCTATGGGAACTTAACAATCGGTTTTTAATAAAGTAATAGTCTATGATTATGTATGTATTAAATAAGATAAATATTGTACTAGCATGCTAAAACTGAGGCAGCGAAATTAAGACAATTGTCGTAATCTAAAACTGTGGCAACGAAATTAAGACAATCTTCTAAGCTCTAAGTCTCTGTACTGAAATTCTTTACATAGGAGCGCAATTGCTAGCGCTCCACGTAGTGAATCAGTTTCAGTGAAATTCCATCAAATCTTGAGTTAACTGTGTGTGTACGAAATGTTTTTAGTGAAAGGCTATGTTAACATAAATAGTACCCGAAGCATAATTCTTAATTATTTTAAGTAAAATTTAAAAACATATTGTTTATTAAGTAGGTAATTTTTTTTATGGGAGTGCGCTGCACCACTTCTCCTTAGGGCGAGCCGCCTCTATTGGTGATTATAATCACAATTATTTTATATTGTAATATGGTTATGAAGTATATGAAGTTATGGTATTGACCTTTGCTATGACATTGACTCTCTAGTGTCTCCTGTCAGATATTGCGAATATATAGGTACATTACATAACATTTGTTTATTTGTTTGTATGTAAATTTGTCTAGCGACTTACAGTGCAACAAGCTTTTCTAATTCAGTGGTCAAAAATCAAAACTATAGTCGCCATAATAAAATGTTGTAAACTTACACGACACTAGCGACCATACACCGGGTCAGAAATTTGTTGCATTGTATCGCGTCTCGTATCTTGTTTTTACATGACGTTATACTATTTAGCATTTCTAAGCATTTAATTATCTTAATGTCAATCATTATTTTCATTTAAAAAATAAAATGTTTACAAGAACTGTCTTACTCACTATCTAATCATTAAGAAGGTAATCATTATCACTGACAATATGCAAATAAGATGAAGATATGTAATATGCTTACATTTGTTTTTATTAAAATAAAATGTTTAGAGAGCCTGTCGACATTAACTTACAAACACTATGTCACTTTGGTAAACTAAATTTTTTTTTTTGTACACAGATTAAAAATAGCTTACAAATTATTTTATCAACGTAATGTACCGCATATCTCTTAAAATAGGATTCTTCAAGCAAACCTATATATGTTTTAGAGAGATAGTAAAAACCAAACCAGGTTGCAACCGGTACATACTTACTTACGCGAAGCTGTAGGTAATACCTGTATTAAAAATCAAATACTCAGGTTAAAAATAAATAAAAAATTAAATATAGGTAGGTATACGCACATCACATGTTTTTGTATCGTGTATCGTATATGCAAACATCATACAATACTTAACCTATTATTATTATTTTTCTATACCATTAAGGTGGCAAACAAGCTTACAGTCCGCCTGATGGTTGGTGATGTAAGGCGTAAACATAGTAGAAAAAAGGTGTATACAGTTTTTTTTTAGATTAATGCAAGTGTTCGCCAGGATATGATAAGGCCAATGTATTCTTAACACACATAGGAAATATATATTAATTTGGTTATTCTATTAATTTTAAATATACAACAAAGGAATGAAAATGATTGTGGAGCAAAAGAGGGTAAGTTGTCGATATCAGCGACTATTACTGGAGCGGCTGTAAAGTACCTCAGCCACCGATATTGGAAGCAATCACTACGTACACAGGGTGTCACCTTATCCTCTATATTGTGCTCTTATGTGAAGCGTCACTGACACGGGGTGTCACTTACCGGCTGCCAGTATAAACTACTGCGTGTAACAGCGGTTTATTGCGACTGTAATAATCACGCTTTCTATTCATGACCTTTCTCTTACTATTCCTGGTACTAATGAAAATTCCACAACGAGGAGGGAATACGTTCCGTAACTCAGGAACAGATAGTAGTTAAGTAACATGTTGGCAGTTGTCTTTATTGCGTCACTGTTTTTATGACATACGTTCGTACGACATTTTATTTTTATAGTTTACTTGGCGACAACAGATGCTCTATTTCTTTTAGTTTCGGAAGACCGACGTTAAAATGAAGGGTAAAATAAAACAGTATTGGGTATACTTCATTTTTTTTTGTTATGTAGGTACTGTTCAACAAAAATAAAGTAGGTAATAAGTTTGTACAGCGAAAAGCTTAAAAAAAATTTACTTATTCAATACACAAAACAAAAATATTGGTTATGTTTCTTCTTTCATAAATGAATACACTTATGTACAAGTTTGTAAAATTGCTTAAAACGACCTTATTCTACAGGTTTTTATGTAGAAAAACTTTCCTTGACAACCCTATATATAAGCACCATTTTTTTTAATTAAAAATTTCAGGATCCTGTAGCCACGCCTAGGGTCCCACGGCCCATGTATTCACCAGTCTTCGGCTGGATTGAAATAAATTATATATTTTTTATAGGATATGTTGAACAGTTTATATGTATATTAAAGTCGTAAAGTATTGTCGTCACCGCGGATGTAAATGTCTGACACTGTAGAGGGATGTAGTTTTCACTCGTATCTATGCTCTTAATTAAACCTCAGCAAACACAGAGGGGTGTGGTTAGTTTGACGTGTGTGAGTATCTGTCTGTGGCATCGAAACACCCAAACCGACAAACCTATTTTGATTTAGTTTTTTTGATTGAAAAATTACTTGATCAAGATTTTTTTTACTACTACGGGTACTAATTCAAAACTATCGATTTCGCCGTTTGAAGATCATCAGCTCTTTACTAGTTGATGAAGGGATATGAGAAACTTCCTCAGGTCTGATCTTTCTGAAATTTAGTATAGTGTTACTTTAGCCAACTTATTACCAACTTACAGCAGAGGTGACATGTTTGGGCTCATTAGAATAGTCTTAATGTGTAGGTTATAGGTTATAGAAAAATGGTGATCAGGGTCTGATATATAATTATATATAATTGTATAATTTAACATAAAATTAGAAAGTTTATAAAATCCCTATATTTTAGTAGTATAAGGGTACTATCCTATCCAACTTATGGTATATTATAAACGCGAAAGTTTGTATGGATGAATGTTTGTTACTCAATAACGCTTCAGATACACTGGACAGATCGGGATAAAACTTGGCAGACCTATAGATTAGGACCTGGAATAGCACAGGCTTTTTATCCCGAAAAATTCAAAAGTTCCCGCGGGAATAACTATAACCGAGCTTAAACGAACTATAGCTATAGCTTGCTTTAGCAAACTTCATTAGTGTAATTAAGGAGTAAATCACAGTATTAATACTGTGAATAAATAAAGGAGTAAATAAAATGAAAAAAAAAAGAATAAAGGAGCCGCTGGCAAAGTCTAGGTGGTAATATTTTGAAAAGAGTAACTGCTGAGTTCTTGCCGGTTCTTCTTAGGTTGTACCTTCCGGATCGGTTATAAAGTCTTAATTAATTAGGAAATTCGATGATTCGAAAGTGTTTTAAAAACCCTTCTTGAATAAAGAGCTATTTGATTTGATTTGATGATAGAGTAAGAAAGAAAACTAAAGATAAATTGGTGACAGATTCTAACCTACTCCCACTTGTTCAATTTATTTGATATTTTAGTGTCGAAGGTTTTAAACTTTTTATATAATTTCACTTGTTAGTTGTTGCATTGCATAACACTAATCTAACATTGTTAATAACTTTTAAAAACACAGCACCGCATGAGGTGAAAGACCTGCGACCTGTGATTGTATTCATACACAAACAACTTTTACAAAATTTATTCACTATCAACACTTTGTATGGATGTTATTCACGAAATGTGTAGAAATACAACGAGTTGGCAAAATCTAATGTTTATGCATCAAGCGAACAAGACGGGATGGAAACTGATTAGCATACATTCAAAACAACTAGCATGAGATAAGCACATCTATTGTTAGTCCACTTTGTAGATATATGATGAGTGACGCAAGTTTAACTTTAATATACATATTCATATGTATATTTTACTTTACCATAACTTAGGCTCTCTTCGCGGAGTTACTGACGTGTAGCAAAAAATCCACAGTCCACACAGTTGTTGTTGGTTGAATTATACTCTGTTTCACCTAAGGTGCGTGTCATACAATTTTATAGGGACCAAAATTAAGTGTATAAATATGTCGTTCTAAAGATTTGAATTATAGGTTTATTATATATAATTGACTAGCTGTTGCCCGCGGTTTCACCCTCAAGACTCAAACTATCTGCATGGCAAATTTTATTTTAATTGGTACAGCGGTTTAAGCGTAAAGAGGTAACATACAGACAGACGGACGGACGGGCGGACAAAGTAACCGCTTTTATAATATAAGTATGGATAGCGAACCCGGCAGACGTTGTCCTGCCCGGAAAAGCAGCGCCACATTAAATATGATATTTTAAATTTAACATTTACATTCTATTTTGCGAAAAATTTCTATAATTACTTCTAACGACAACTAGAATTACACTAATCATATTAAGTTTATTAATAAAAAATATAATTCTGTAACTAAGCTCTCTGAAAATATAAGTTTTACAATAAAAAATAACCGATTTCTAAATAGTTTTTTATTTATGACCCAAAAACAAAATTGCAGCTTATATTTAGTTTCTCTAGTACTAAAATACATTACCTAAATTGACCAGAAGGACAACTTCTTATTTTTTTTTTTTTCTAAAACCAACACACTTTAGACACAGTTCATTACACAGTTAAATGAAAATGCATGATTAAACTATAAAATAAAATAAACGTAGGAATATGAATACAATGACAGAAATAGTACATGATAAAACAATATCCAATTACTCTCATAGCTTTACCACAGAGACAATAGAAAGCTGAAACACCGCACGAATCCGTACAAAATCGCTAACCCCTTCTAAAAAATGGCTGCAAAGCAACAATAGCGAAACGTCAGCCATATTGGATCAAATTGGCATACAATAGACAAACGGCATAGCAACGGAGGCGTGCGTGCAGCGCCTAATAATATTTAATTATATACCTGGCAACACAAAGGCTTTCGCATGACAACCCGCGACACGGTCCGTCTCCTGCGACTAAAAAACGTGAATTTTAAAAGTGGAATTTTATTGTTCGAAATTTAAAGTTACTGTATTTTGTTTTGTTCTAGAGTTAATGTACCGTTTTTTTACACAATGTTGTGATTTTATCTTTCTGTAATTAAAATATTACAGCGTCGTTTGCATTTTATACATTTTTTTTATTTCTTTTCTAAATCTAAATATAGGAAGGGGAGGTGCCTGTCATACTCTTTGTTCCTCTTTTAAAAAACAGCTGAGTTGATTCGTTGCAACGTCCAATAATATTGCTCCTCAGTACCTGTCTATATCACTTGAAAAAACATCTATTCCCGTGAAAATCTCAATTGCTCCAGCGTAGAAAGCGCGAATGTATCAATAAATATCTCGTATATCAATACATATTTCATAGTAAAACTGTCGCAATTCACTTTGCATTGCAAAACAAATTAATTGAAAATATAGTTGCAAGCTAAACGTTTTCAAAACCTAACTGGTCACGCTCAGTGCGGTTTCAGAGGAACTTCCTTCCAGGAACCCTAAAATAGTGCCATGAGCTTTCTGCTAAGGCTTTATCTAGGTTCTATATACCTACAGTATCTATGGAGTTCTTCAAGAACGAATTGATTAGATTTTAAAAGGGTCGGCAACGCGCGTGTACCTAATGCCTCTGGTGTTGCAAGCGTCCATAGGCTACTGTGACGAGCTGTGTGCTGTGTCACAGACTATATAATACTACACTAGTAGCTCAATGTTTTTTGCTTGCAAGGCAGTGGTATAAATAAAAAAACGGCCGAGTGCGTGTCGGATTCGCGCACGAAGGTACCATTATCTATAAAGACGGCAAAAAATAACGTTTGTTCTTTGGGAGCCCCCCTAAAATATTTTTTTTTTATATATAAATATTTGTGACTATATAACTAAATATTCTGTGAATATTTTAAGCGTCTACCTTTTTTTTTTTTTTTCTGAACAGACTATGCAGTTGGCTGTTGCAGCCATTACTGCTTCACCGGGCTTTTTGGGGCGAGACTCTGAATGAGCCCATATAGCGCCCAACGCTCAAGGGCTCCCCGCGGGGGAAGCCTCGGCTTGGGTTGTCGCTCTCGGGGGCGTCCCTTCGACCGCCGTGAGTCTCGAACCCAAAGGTGAGTCACGGCCAGAAGGGGAGTTCCCCGTTACGCGGGTACGGTTGCGATTGAGTGGGGGCGAGAAGCGCCCGGGCACTCTTTGATACCTCGTGTATCCTTGTGGGCGCCGACGAACCCGGGGACGTCGGCGTCATGTTTGGAGGGAGGCCCTATTCGGGGAGGTCGTAGAGACTAATCTCGCTTTCCGGACAGCGAGATCGTCATCTGATTGAGCAAAAAAAAATCACGTTTGTTGTATGGAAGCCCCCTTAAATATTTATTATATTGTGTTTTTTAGTATTTGTTGTTATAACGGCAACAGAAATACATCATCTGTGAAAATTTCAACTGTTTAACTATCACGGTTCATGAGACACAGCCTGGTGACAGACGGACGGACGGACAGCGGAGTCTTAGTAATAGGGTCTCGTTTTATACTCTTTGGGTACGGAACCCTAAAAACTGTTAAAGTTCACCAAATGATTGAAGTGATAATAAATATTGGCCTGCCTGTACTTGCAGTTCTCTATGCATATGTAGCGAGAGACGTTATAGTTAATTAATTCCCATACATAATGTTATCCTCAACCATTTGCGACGCAGCTGTGCAACACGTTATTAGTGTTTTAATTGCTCTTATAACCTTACATACTGACCTTAACGCCCTTAACTCCACATATAAGAATTTTATCAATGCTATAGCGTGTATTTGTCTAAAATAAACAAAATCCAGCGACGGAAGTCGATTACAATATCGGTCAGTCTTAGACGCGTATTTAATACTTTTTTTTTTTTCTGTGCTGGCTATGCAGTTGGCTGTTGCAGCTATTACTACTTCACCGGGCTTTTTGGGGTGAGACTCTGAAAGAAAAGAAAAGAAAAATATACGAGCTACGTATGCTCACAGTGCCTTCACATACATAATCCATTAAGTTGAGGTTTAAAAGGAAATGTGCTTGGTTGTAACGTGTCTAGTTTCTAAACCCTTCTGTGAATGGATAATTATTGATAGGAAGGTGTACAAGACAAATCAATTCGTGAAGATGCGGTGTATGCAATTTATGTACCAGTTACATGCGAACAGAACGCATTTCCTTGTCCTTACTCTTCATGTGTTGTGATACAGTGATAACTGCTCGCCAACGCAGCATAACCGGGTGACCACAGAGTCCGGTTATGCTCAGTGTGCCTAGCGTGAGTTTTTAACGCTACTATCGCGTTCGCTTTAACTAAATTAATGTATG
The DNA here is from genome assembly GCA_946406115.1 of Apoda limacodes. Lineage (NCBI taxonomy): Eukaryota > Metazoa > Arthropoda > Insecta > Lepidoptera > Limacodidae > Apoda > Apoda limacodes. The sequence goes on along the minus strand of OX291543.1, from coordinate 12,450,212 downwards.
GAAATGAACGAGCGCCTCTAGCGGACGCGTTTTGAGACATTTTTTTGTCATATGACTTTTAACGAATACGCAAACGCGATAGCAGAGTTACATACACAAAAAACTCACACTTGGCACACAGTTGTAGCCAAGACTTGTGTGGTGCTTTTCTCAAACATGCGTGTACAAAACTAATTATATTGACAACTGTATTGATAATAATAAAAATAGTTTAGGTAATTTTGCCGCCAATTGGTCGCGTTCAAATGTCGATTTCTTTTTTACTTTTTAAATTAATTTAATGGCGCATTCTTTTTTTTGTGCCAGTCCGAAATTTAAATAAAACTTTAGTTCTCTCTTTAGTTATCAATGTTCGGGTTTTAAAAAGTTCGTTCCATTTTCAAAATTCATATTTGACGATTGAAACATTGCGGGTCGCTCTCTGATACTGTACTGCAAGTACGATTTACCCCAAAGAAGCTTATGCAAGATATGGTCGCATATCGTAGCATGTTTGAGAAAAAAATTTTACGTATCTCATATTTAAAATTTGTCTGCCCAAAATGATTAAACACATTATGATAGAAATGTTGAGATGAAAAAACTTATATATTACAACGCGATACAAGTGTAGAGGTGAAGAAGCATTTGAGTATTTAATTAACTCAATTATTTTTCCAATTTAGTTTTGTAACAAACTTAAATTAGATATATGAATATATCAACGTTTCTAAACTAAATTGTAATGGACTTGAAATTAGGATTGCGATTGAGTGAAGATTCCTTAAAATGATATAATATGGAACAAAAATTATATGTGTGTCCATGGATTTCATATTTGCTTCATATTCATAGTATTACATTAACACATTCGTTAATCCGTAATGTAGACACGCATATCCGTCTCTCTTGAACATTAGTTTACATAACACTGTACGACGCAGTTGTAGAAGGAAACACGAAATTAGCGTCCGCTAATCTCCTTTGATGTCTGTTCAAAAACCGTCAGTCCAGCTTTTGAGTTGCGTCTATCGTCACGCAGCACGATAGTTCGTTACGCATAACGATAATGGCGGACTAGTTAATGGTGGCCTTGTGATTTCAGTGTTTGCCTCGCGTTCTGAGGGGCGGAGATTCGAGCCTGGCGTGTACCAATGAGTCTTTTTTTGCAATTTCTCCAGTACATTCTTTTTTCACACATCTCTGTCTTGTCGGTGAAGGAAAACAAAGTTATAAAGGATACCAGCATACGTCAAAAAAAACGTATGTTAAGTCCACAATATGCACTAGGCCCGCGTAATGGACTATTAATGGCCCCAATTGCTGTCGCTCTAGGTGACGATAGACCAGTGCCCCAATAGTGGGGGTGATGAAGGAAGGCTGCAACGATAATGGCTTAACACTCTACGTTTAAAGCAGCGCATATAGAAGAAACTTTGAAGCCGATACTTTCGATAGATGCAGGTTTGGAAGAGTCAAAACTAATTAATCTAACTATCTAAGGGATTTCTTCAACTTATGTATTTTTATCCGCCCCATTTTGGTAAATTTTATAATGCCCAAAGTAACCCCAACTCATAACTCGCTCGTTATGAAACGTAAATCAAATATTTCCACTGCAATTGTTCAATTCCAGTCGTAGGAAGGTAGGTAGGTATGAGTAGGTTTTCACCGGTATAGTATCGACAGCAGACAGTGCGGCGAGGTGGAGGAGTGGGCATGTCTGGCTGATCCAATTACGTGTCGCACAGCCCAGACTGCGGGTTGCCAAGTGCTTGTTGCGTAGCCGTCACCCACGTTGGTGTGCAGTACAGGTCGATACAAACTTTGTGTCGGTTGAACCAGGTTGAACTTATACTCGTATTTTTTAACCCGATAGTATAAATCTTCAGTGAAAAAGACTTCATTACAGAGCAATAAGTTTGCCAAAGTTACCAAATGTCATTTTCCTATATACGCTGATTCAATACAATCGAGTTCGAAAATAAATGGCCAGCCACCACCATAAAGCTTCCATCTATTTTTACATATTTTTTTCATATCTACCTATCTGACAACAAAGGTTCTATTATTATATCTACCTCTACGTATATATCGGCTCCATAATTAACAAAAAAAGAGTAACATTAGTCAACTTTGGGTCGATTCCGTAAAAGATTGCTAACCTTTTTGAAAGAATTAAGGTATACATTGCGGTTTTGCGACAATCGATGAATTTCATACGTCATTTCAAATGCGCAATGTATATCTTATTTCTATGGATTTTATACGAGAATTGTTAGCTGTCATTTTACGGAATCGAGCCGTTGAAGTCGATACGAGTGATATGTTTTTGTTTATCGATCGATGCGAGCGACGTAGAGTTTGTGTCTCGGGATGTCTCGTCCCGGGAATTCCCGGGAATTCAACTTATTTTAAATATAGTTCAAGATATCGAAATACAATTTAGAATACCAAGTTTAGCATGGTGACTCATATTACAAAAGGCAATTCTTTTTTGTTGGGTAAAGTATCCAAACAACTTAGGGAACAGTGCAAGTTTTATTAAAATCGGTTATGTATTCACTAGAAAAAACTAGTCGTCAGTATAATGGCACAATTCTACCGTAAAAGTTATATTTGTATAATTTGTGTATGTTACGCGATATCTTCACCGAGCCGATTCTTTTTATACCACTAAGGTGGCAAACAATCCCTAAGCAAATGTTAAGTCAAGCGGACATCATGGTTTATGCAAAACCACCGGCATTATACTTGCCGACCCTTGAGCAAGATCGGTCGAGAGGTTACGGAAATATAGGGTGCAAGAGGAAAAACTTTAAGGTAAGCAAATATGACCGAGTGAGGAATCAAATGAAAGGGCGTAATTTCGGTAACAAAAATTGGGTATCATGGAACCTGATGCGATCTGATGTTTAACATGAATAAGATATAAAATGATTTGTCTATTTCAAAAATACATTGGATATAAGAATAAATAAAAACCACATAAAAATTGACTGCAATAAGATTTTTTTGCCAGGTAAATGCCTTCTTGGATGTAATTTAATGCATGTAGGTACTTTTAGTTTATAATAATGGATAAAAATAGAAATATATATATATGTATATTTATATTATATATTATATATATATGACACGTGTATATACAGGTTAGTAAAAAAATACATATCATGTGTCATTAAATATAAAATGAATGATACATGCTATAATAAATTATAATAAAGTTAAACCTAAAATTTGAATTGCCAAAACGCATTGGGTCTTGCCAAACGTTATGTCGCGTTACAAAAGAGGAGGGTGAATAAAATATCTTAGTTTGTGTTACGTAGTAATTCTCATACTACGGGTAGAACCCTGTAAACTGTTTACGATACGCACTTGGCTGGTCTTTATGTTTTTAATTGGTAACCAAACCGGCTTTATTACATCAGTCATCGACATATGTAAACAAAATTATATTTACTAAGGTCGGTGGTGGCATAGGGGTTTCAATTTACCTTCTTAGTTAGAGCCCGGCTTGTACCACTGAGTTCTTTGATTCAAATTTACAAGCCTACTTAATTTTTGTTTTTTTTCACGACTACGGTGTCAAAGAAGCTTACGACCCGCTGGATGTTGAGCGGTCACTGTAAGCCATGGACGTTTGCAACACCAGGGGCGTCACTCACGCGTAGGAAATATAATCCCGGGACCCCTAGATACCTGACGTTTTTTTGTTCTCATAATCCCGGAATCGAAAAATCCCGGATTTTCGCCATAGAAAATATAATTTAAAATTGAATAGAAGCCTGTGAATCTCAAAATAATCGCTGTCTGTTTTACACACACCCAAATAAGGCAACAAGGTGTATCCGAACATAAATTTTCATACAAACTGTTATATTACAAGTAATATCTTTAAATATAGACATTTCGCTACTCATAACATGTTTTTATTATAAAGCGTTACCCATACCTTATTACAATACACGGGCATCCATAAAATGCCTTTATCGAAATAGCTTAATGTATGAAATCAACAAAAACTTAGTAATTTCATAGTTCACTGTAATTTCTTAAGTTAAGCTAAGTTCAGACTGATGTTATATAACAAAAAACCAGCCAAGTGCGAGTTTGGCCCGCGCATCGAGTGTTCCGTACAAACTTATTATATGCAGATAGCTCTTCTATCATAAGATCAAGTCTTCTAGGTCAACGAGTACCCCATACTCATAGATTTTGATTTATTTTTGTCACAATATTCGATAAAAATAACCGTATTTTGGGCATATTTTTTTTTCACAATGATTTAGAAGTTTGATTTTTTTACAAAATTAAGTATCCGTAGACTTTACTATCTGATATTAATTTCAACTTGATAACTACACGCATTCTTAGGTAAAAGGGCCTTGACAGATAGACAAACCTTGTTATAAATACAAATTGATAAATTACGGATTTTTTCCTATATTTGTGATGTAAGTCCATACTTCGTGTCCTAGGACAACGGGAAGTACCCCGTAGGTTTTGATTTGCTTGTGAATGCCCTTCCTTCTTTCCGCCTTATTTTTTTACTGACTTAGAAGCTTGATTTATTTACACCTTTAAGAGACCATAGAGCTTAGTATTTACCCAGAGAAAAAGGGTCTTGTCAGACAGACAGCTAAACGGACAACAAAGTGATCCTATAAGGGTTATAACCCTAAAAACAAAGCCGACAGAGAAAATATGGTTTAAAGATTAGTCTGAATAAGTACTTAGATTTACTGAAATATATGTAGTCAGATAGTTTAAGTAGCGCCTAAAAGAAAAATGAATACAAGAAATAAAATAGAATAAGTAAACATACCATAAGTTAAGCCACAACTTAGCGCGCTAATTTTATATTGGCATTCATAAGGTCGCTAACTCATGAATTCTGTTATAAAATTTGGCTAGCCTTAGTGTGGCTCCAACCGGACGTTTGACGCAACTGAATTCTATATGAAAAGTGGACTAGAAATGTAACTAAATTCTTCCCCCCGTGATGTAATGAGGAACACAGGAAGAAGACGGCAGCGATTGGGAAGATGACATACAATGTAGCAACGATAAGCTAAACTCAAAAACGATTGAAAATCATTGGAGGGATATGTTCGAGGACAAGCTGTGGAGGAAAAACCGGATTGCTGCAAATATAATAATTTCTTCACCAGATACCAAGAATAATTATTTCTGTAATCGTTCGCAGCAATAAATGCTAATTTATAACAAACAGTGTGATCCAAGGACAACAAACAACAAGAAGACAAACTCGCAGACCAAGGCTAGTAAAGAGAATCCAGTAAAACAGCTCACCTATACCAAGCCCGCCAACGCGTCTAACTTCTTACTTGTTTTCTGACACGGTAGTCATAAATCAAAACTGCCGTTACCATATTGAAATAGTGTAAACTTACAACGACACTAGCGACCAAACCCTCAAGGTAAGAAAAGTTTGTTGCATTGTACGTTGATAATTATACATATTCATTATCTTGTTTATTTCATTAATTTTCCCTTTATTATTATGTATTATGATGTATGTTCGTTACTCACCACTTTATGTGGAAAATATATAGTAAGGCAATGTTGACGTCATTTTCAAAGTTATTATTATAATCTTTGAAAACTTTTCCTATTACTTAAACAGATTTTTTTATTAGATATTATATGTATATATGTAGTATATTATACGGCAAAAAAATGTGATGAAGCAATTTCTGGATACAAAAATGGAACGGGTAGAAGTCGGGCACTACCAGGCGGTAAGTTTGTGAATACGCTAATTTCCTGATCGGATAATTGGCGTACCATAGTCTGTCACACCGTCACACGCTTCGAATTCGGTGTCCCAAAACGTTTTCGCAAAATGCGACGTAGGGCCCCGACTTGGTGACCACGTTATTGATGTTGACAAATTGCAACTGTGTATTTTCCATGCCCACAGGATCGTCCACATATAAGCGCCTTGGCCGAGGTACACGGCTGCGAACTTGATTACGTGCAATTTTGTAGTCAGCGCTGAACATCTTAGCCAACCTAATATGAGCTGCATTGATATTCTTAGGCCCCTTTTCTTATTCACAAAGTAGTTTAACAGCTATCTCTCTTATTCACATCTCTTTGCACCCACAAGTGCTTTTGATCATTCGACACGGGGCTTATGCTTTTTTATTTTTATTTTTTCTAACGTCCCGTTTTTTTGAAGTAATCCCATTTTGACGTCATTGATTATTAACTTCTCTTGAGGGAAGTTATTATAATAGGTCCGAAAATCAAAAGCGTTTTCTTTACGTTTTAAGACCTGGAGAATCGTTTGCCATCATTTTAGAGTCATGTGTGTGTGTGTGTGTGTGCATGTAGGCTGTTAGCTTTTTTGCTCTTCTATATCTCTCAAGAACCAATGGATTGTCCAATTTGTCTCGTGAATCAATCGATACGCCACGTCATGACTTCGATCTGAAAAAAGTTTGACCAAAATCCAGCGGTTCGTTTTTTATCGCTAAAAATACGATTTTTTTAAAGACGCAAAAAATATTGTCAAAAAAGTTGCTCGTACGGTGCTAGATGGATCTCTCAGGCTGCAAAAGCTTTATTTTGCAGTCTGTTATAGTTAAGCCGTACGAATATGACGAAAGTACATGATCTTCGTCGATGATCGTTCATCGATTCACGTCAAAAAGTACTGTATTTGTTTTCGCACCATTTCCAGACAAACAAAACAACTAACTAACAAAAAACCTGACATGTGTAAATATTTTCGATAAAAATACTAACCGATTAATCGTATCAGTTAATAAAATATGACAAATTGATAAACGTATCGCTATATTAGTTAGGTATGTTATAGATATTTTATTCGAAATTACTGTAATTAACAGAACTGTTATAAAAGACATATATACTACTTTGGGTTCCCTACACTCATTGATATATATATTACAATTAACTCAATGCCTACACTAGTCAATGGATCGCAGTAGGTATACCTCTCGGAGATCGATTAGCCATTTATTTATTAGAATAGAACTGCTAATCAATCACAAATATTTTATCAATTACGAGGACATAACGAAAACGGCGAAATTAAGAGCGCGGTCAGATCTGTGAACTTAAACTAGTATTATAGTGTTCTAGTAAAATTATTAAAGATGTGCTGACTAGCCGATTAGTAGATTGCAGAGGTCGATTGGGCGGCCAAGCTGGGAGCTTATTGGGAACAGTCTCGAGCTATTCGGACTCTGGAATTCGTGACTAAAATGTATGGAAGTCTGACTTACCCACTTACCTCTCGAAACATACATACATTTTTCTCTCGAATTCCAGAGTACGAATAGCTCGCAACTGGGACCTAATTCTCACTTCATCCGAGATAATCTCGTATTAGAGATTATCTTGAAGGCACTATCTCGACTGTATAATTTCGATCGTCGACATCATTTTTGCGTTTGCTGTATTCTCACTATCAATCGAAACAATCTTCAAACAAAATGTCGTTCGAAGCGGTGGAAGCGGCAAAAATCCACATTATATGTGGATGGAGTAGCCGCTGTTCAAACTCTTTTTCTTTCTCGTTCTCATGGCCATTATATATAAAAAAAGTTACCAAGACTAAGGAAAAGGGTACACTGCACAGACAGCTTAGAAGACAAAAGGTGCGGTTCTAAGACTGCCGAAGCTCGCCACAGATGATACGGTTGCTGCTCATTCGAGCAAGTACTCGCTATGCCCTGCTTTAGTTGTTCGACTTGGCTTATTCGAGCGAGTACCTACTTGCAGTGCCCTACCTCTCTTAATATCATGCAAAATATAAAAATTATAGTATTTTATTAACTACGCCCTCCGTTGTGACCTTAATCGGCCTTCCTGGGCGCTCCGCGTCATTAGTGGTAGTACGTCCACAACGAAATTCAGTGAACCACTCATGTACCATCCCATGAAAAGGCGCAGAATCACCATAATACTTTTTCAGTTTGTCTTCGGTCTGCTTAATAGTTTTATCATGTTAAAATTTGTGTTTAATTAGCACTCGGAACTCGCTTTTCTCCATTTTCAAAGAATACAAAGAAGTCGCCTTACTTTAAAAAACAAGCGTTTTCGCGTTAAATTTGAAAAAAGAACGGCATGCGCTTCGTGGTGAGTTTCCAAATACGAGACAAAAAAAAATTAAAATTATTCAACCTTAAAGTCATTGAGTTGTCAATATATATATATATATATGTATAAGTATTTCATTATTATTTATTTACAATATTAGTATTTTATGTAGGTTTATAATATGTTGTTAATTTTACGTTTATTTTTCAAATATGATTCAATTTTATTAACTGTGTACAAAAGTGTTGATTAAATAAATAAATAGTAACTCTAGTTCGTTCTTCCAACTCATTTTAAAGCACAATTAAACAGTTTCTAACACTTCTGCTAACGCAGCATGCACCGGACTTGTGCTCTTTTCTGCTTCCAACATCGCTTTAAAAATAGTTCTCTATCTTCTATTTAACCGCTATGAGTATGACCGGCATCTGCAAGGGAATATCTCTTTGCTCAACTTCTTAGGTACTATAGTATTTCTAAGCTGAACTGGAATATCAATAGTTCGCAAAACCGTAAAAAGTAGCCTCACGAAAACTCCCTTAATTTTCTTATCGGCGAGGGATTCCTAAGGCAGTTCCTTGAATAGGCTAAGGAAGTTTGTAATTGCAAGCTAAGATATAGTTCATTTAATTGGAATCCGGTGATAGTTACTCGGTGTTAATATTAGTACTGCAAATCTGTGCCAAATTTTTTCCAGACCCGTTTAACCGTACTAGCGTGATTCAGTAACAAACAACACATCCATCCAAACTTTCGCATTTATAATATTAATATCGTGAGCTTTTAAGAGGATACGATTCTAGACGCCTTGCATCGCGCTTCTTAAAAACGAATTTCTCATTTGTTTTGGCATTTACTGATCATTCCCTGTGAAATTACTTATCCATGATCCCAAGTCGAATACCTATGTCTGTGGTTTTATAAAATCTTGTAAATGTTTATATTAACTAGAAATCTTTTTTTAAACCATTTGTATGAAAAACTAAAATCCTGTATAACTCTTGAACTATAAAATTTTACAGAAAACTGACACACTGAAAACCTAGATATTTATTACTAGAACATGCCTTCAAAATTTCGTGGTGATATATTCGTTTATATGAAGCACGCTGAGAGGCGCTCCTAATCGTATTCTCTTAAAGGTGCGTTCAATTGACGGCATTGTATCTTCTATGACATCGCATAGGCAATATGGCCGTTCTCTATTTGACAGCGCATCCACTGCTCTACCTCCCGAGCATGTGCAGCCAATGCGTTGAATGCGGTCCGGAATTGACGTCATGGCGCATTCATTATCGGTCAATGAAACTAAACTAACGAATGTGCGCATAGATAACACTGAGTGCATTCAATGCGTATAATGCTTGTCAACAGAACGCCCCTTAAATATCTATTAGGCTAAAAGTCTGTATAGCTCTCAGTCTGGCCGCACCCTAAGTACACAGTATAGTAACCATGTGCACAAACGCGCTAGTGACCTACACGTCACACTAGCAGGGCAGTTAGCGCTTCACAAACACGGCGAGCATAGATACAGCGAGTGCGAGACCGAATTCGGCAGCGCAAACATTTTGTCGCGCGCGCTAACACGTTAGGTAAATATTTTGCAGCAGATATCGGCGCCCGCGCACACCTTGTTCCCCCTCTCCTCCACTCTCCTCCTTCTACGCTTAGCAACACCAGCATGCTGGTCACACTGGGCATGCGTGAACATTTTGCAACCTACATACAACTAACTATACACCATTAAAAATCATTAAAGGCCTATTTTAACGAATACTAACATTCAAGTTAACACATTACGTCACGCAGGTAGTTACTTGTGGTTGGAGATCTGCAACGCTCTACTAGTACCATAACTTTTTGTATGTTAGCACGAAACCAAGTTTTCTTGGAGATAAAAGTGCCAATACACTGTAACGCCGCGCCGCCGGAGACTCGAACCAATCGATGTAAAGAGACCAGAGAAAAAAAAATATTATATTATTTACAAGATATGGAAAATAATCTTCTCTTTTTGTACACTCAGAAAGTTACATGCACATACTACTGAAAAAAAATAATAATATGAATATGAATAAAATGTATTAACGCGTTTATACGTATATAAATGTAGATAAGTATAATGCAAACGACAGTTCCTGAAATAAGACCACTTTTTCCAATATTTCCGAGTAGGGATGGAAAACGATGAGTGTGGTTAGCTCCTAAATGTAAGAGCGTTAAGAAACTTGGTGTCGATGTCGGTGGCCAGACCTTAAAATTGACCACTTCATGATGTGGTTGACCACATTAAATAGTCCTCTTTCATGATACAGCCAACCAAAACTGACCATATCGTTTGAACGTCAACGTTTAATGATAATGTCAATCCACATTTGGCCATTTTATTAATGTACGATTTCCATAATAAAAAACAAAAAATAAAGAAGCAACAATGTAGGTCTTGAACGTACAAAAATTAGCTTAACAAACAACTTAAAACTTATAAGGGTCTATGCAGATACTCTGCGTTCAAATAAAATTCAATTGCAATTAATGCAGTATGGATTTAACTGACGTAACTGCACTGAAACTGCTACATTGTTTTCGACTTGACTTATAAATATGGATATTGTAAACTAAAAACCAATGTTATTAAAAACAAGGCAAAGCAATTATAGTCTACCCTGAAAGTTCATTCGAGTGTGTTGAAATCGAGTGAGTATAGTTTCGGACATTACCTCCTACATTTGAACATTATTACTATCGCTTTTAATGCAGAATAAATTGTCTGCCGCATACATCATGTATCACAAAAAAAAGCGAAATTCGCGTCCCTACCGGCTGGTAATGTATATGATCTTGATCACTATTGTTTGACAATATCATGAAGTAGTCCTTTGTTTAACTGATCATATCGTTAAACGTTTAGTTGTCATTGATTTGGCAAGTCCATATCGTGATGTGGCCCGTGGGTATTGTTCTATGAAATAGTTGAAGTGATCAATTCTAGGATCGGGCCACGACATCGACATCTGCAAGGCGTTTGAGAAATTAAGTACCACTACATGGAGCTAAGCTATTCTCTGGGACAATTTTTTTGTTTTATGAATCACCAGTCAAACTAAAAATCTTCTCTCTAAAAAAAGTCTTCACTCTGAAAACCTAATTGCTTGATCATCTTCAAATTCCCGACCTCAGATAAGATAGATCAGATAAGATCTCTGATCAATGTTTTGCGCATTGACTCCTAACTTCCCAATGTTTCTCTTAACCTTTCTATACTGAGGGCACAAATATTTAATACCTAGTTCGAAATTTAATTTTCTTAAAAAAATAATTCTATAAGAAAGAACACACATTGTGTAGAATGTAACATCAAATGATCTATGGTAAAGATAACAGATCAAAAATACCTTGTTTAGTGTGAAAAAGTGAGGTAACTGTCGGTCGATGATCATATTATTTGCTAATTATCGTAATTGTCTCACGACGACACGGTGAAAGGTTCCACCAAGCGGGTTCCAGAAAATACTGTGTTGTCAACAGAAGCGAGAAACAATGTGAAGTCGCACAACTCGATTGTTTGTTTGTTGTGATAGCCACAACCTGTCGCTGTCGAGTGAATCATGAGGATAGGTATAGTATGACATGGTATAGGTGCTGCCTACAAGGTAGGCAAGCTACGGAAATTTTCCTTCATCGCGGATTAAACAATACTTTACATGCAAACGAGAGTAGGAAGGCTGTCCTTAAATATCTTAATCTCGAAAAATTCAAGCCCTAACATTATTACTCCGAAAACGAAATTCTCTTTTTTAACCGACTTCAATAAAGAAGGAGGTTCTCAATTCAGATGCTTATATATTTTTTTGTTTGTTCGGGCATAACTACGTCATATATAGACGGATTTGCAAAAGTCTTTTAACAATACTTTACATGCAAACGAGAGTAGGAAGGCTGTCCTTAAATATCTTAATCTCGAAAAATTCAAGCCCTAACATTATTACTCCGAAAACGAAATTCTCTTTTTTAACCGACTTCAATAAAGAAGGAGGTTCTCAATTCAGATGCTTATATATTTTTTTGTTTGTTCGGGCATAACTACGTCATATATAGACGGATTTGCAAAAGTCTTTTAACAATACTTTACATGCAAACGAGAGTAGGAAGGCTGTCCTTAAATATCTTAATCTCGAAAAATTCAATCCCTAACATTATTACTCCGAAAACGAAATTCTCTTTTTTAACCGACTTCAATAAAGAAGGAGGTTCTCAATTCAGATGCTTATATATTTTTTTGTTTGTTCGGGCATAACTACGTCATATATAGACGGATTTGCAAAAGTCTTTTTATACTTTCGACGTGGTCCCATATTAATACATATAGTGAATTTAAAACTGCAACTTTTGGTCAAAAAAAATAATTGGTGTAAATTCGGAACTGGTTAAACGCCTTTTATGTTGATGATAGAATAAAATTTTGTAACGAGTATATATGGATGTTTTAAGTGTACGAAAAAGTCAGTTCGTCACTCAAACGTAAAAAATAAAAACTTTTCAACAAAACAAACACAACCGGCTTCAGAAGGATGCACTGAAAATGTAAAAATAATAACTTCTTTCCAAAAATCTGAATTGAACTTCAGTTTAAAGTTGGTGTCTATGTACCTTACAGTTTATAACACACTGCACTTGCATGACACCAACTTCAAACTGTAATTAAGATCAGATTTCTGGAAATAAGTAATTATTTTTACCTTTTCAGTGCACTTTTTGAAGCCGGTGGTTTGTTTGCCTATCCTAAAACACTCAAGTAAGTAAGTAAGCATTAAGTAAGCGTTTTTATCAGTACTGCAACTTGTAAGCGCAAAGGTTCAGTTTATGTATTAGAAATTTGTTCTGCGGCGAAGTACGAACCCTGGTGTAAAAGTAGACGAAACCAACCTTCTGCGTACTGATGATAGATTACAATATTCATTCAGCTTTTGTGTAATTGAAGCAATGGAAGTAAAACAACTGAATAGAGTTACAGTGTGCACTGATGTGTGTCTGGCGGAACGAGTGAGACCCACGGCCCGAACTAAATAAACACACGTGTTGTGAGTTATAATTAGCAGCGAGAGGAGACCTCCCGCGCAAACACTCCAACACTCTTTAAACATAAACCTTATGAAACCGCATCATACGTAGTGTTTACATGAATCGTATCATATTTATAGCGCTGTACAATTAAAATCTAAACAGTACAATCCGAAAGAAGGTTTTATTCTACTTTAACTATAGATACTCTACGTATATTTGCTGAAATATAATAACTGTTTTTTGTGTATATTTATTTACTATTACGGACGAGATAGGTGGTACCAATAAAGTAGGCGAACTACTGTAATTTTCCTTTATCGTGGGTTAAATAATACTTTACAAGCAAATGAGAGAAGGAAGGCTGTACACCCTTGCTAAAAAGAATGGCTTACATACATCCGCCGTTTTGATTATTTTCGAATATTTGTATGTAATGTGAAAATTAAATAAGCAGAAAAAATGATTGCATACCTATTTATTTTATTTCTAATGCCTTATCTATACGTTTTTTTTCAGAACTCCTGACAATCTGGATTTTTGCCTTATTTCCTGACAAAGAGTGAGTATTTCTGGAGATGTCGAAAAATATGTTGTCGTCTGGTACCTATCTGCGACGTGGTCCTCGTTCAACGCTTCATGTCAACGGTCAATGTTTTTAGACGCAGTGGTACGGAGGAGAAGATCTTTCCTTTTTAAGATCGTAACCAAACTTCATCCCCTGAGAGCGACAACCCAAGCCGAGGCTCTATATGGGCTGAGGCTCCTTGAGAGTCTCGCCCCAAAAAGCCCGGTGAAGTAGTAATGGCTGCAACAGCCAACTGCATAGACAGTTCAGAAAAAAAAAATTCAAAAACAAAACTCTTAAAGTTTCATTTCATCCTCATGGTTTCTTAGAGATCTCCGAAATAATTCTCATTCTACGGAACCCTAATCTAATGTGTGTATTACACGCAAAATCACATTTGGCACTTTTTATTATAATATTACATATAAGTGCTTGAAACACTTTGTTTTATTTGACTCAATTTGGTATTTTAATATTTATTTTATTTCAGGCCGTAAAATTAACACAAATGGGACATGAAGGCGACCGAGTAATTTTAATTGATTCACAGCAAAACAAAACAAATATCATAATAACTCGCTTCTCGCTTTACATTAGGTACTTATGTTACTGCTAACTGATATTTAACCACAAATTCTGCTGAAAACCTAGAGAAGGTTGGGAGTGGTATCTGAGGCATGTGTTCATTACCCTCGTGCTACCCCGCCGACCTTTAGTCTCTACCTTGACGCCAGGCTACCAGGCAGACGCGCGGTTCCGCCTGTCACCTTAGCAACTCGCCGACAATTTTAGCACATCTTACTTCCTCTCTATCAAGAATTCATTGAATATGTGAATATTTTTTTAAAACGAAAACAGTCTTCAGTCGCCTACGCGTTCAGTAAGAAATTGCTTTGATAAATAACAACGTAGGTTTATTTGTTTTGTAATATTATTTCCGCATCGTCTTCGCCGGTCTCACACGGTGACGGTTCTGATGCAACACCACGTCTGAATTACTTATATACGGTAGGAGTTTTCCTAGTGTATATTACAGTCTTTGGTTAAAGTTGCGTCAGACAGGGCGTTGTAAACATTTTATAGCAATATTTTTTTCACTACTTGACTCAGATAAATAAAGTTCTAGAAATTAAAATTGTTATTCAATTATGCCCTTGTAGTGGTTATGGTGGTATGTATGTATATATGTATGTATGTATATACGTGTGTGTGGGTGTGAGAGTGGGTGTGTGTAGGTATGTCTGTGTATACATGTATATAGTGGAATCTTTTAATTCAATTTTAACCCTTTTGTAGACTTCCTGATAATTTGGCATTTTGCAAACCGATTAAAAACCAAAAAAAAAAGTAAAATAAATTGCAGTAATCAATATACATATATTATAAAAGAAAGTGTACAATGTGCGTGTCGCTTAAACTCGGAACGAGTCACGGTATATTCAAGGGAGTTACATGGTGCAGTAGCCCTCTGTCTCCCTTCCATGAAGAAGGTTCCTGTTTTTGAAGATATAATGAAGGTCGTGCTTTTAAAGATATAAGGGCTGAAAGTTTCGCCGTCTAGAAATTTCTATAACAGTCCATAACACTCGAGGGTATTAGAGAGCATTCGGAATGTTGTGGAATGTCGAGGAACATCTCAGATCATTGTGGAACATTCCAGAACACTCTCGAATATTATGGAATATTCTGTAACATTGTGAGCTTTTTTTTTATGGCTAGAGCTACCTATTTGTAGCGGTATATAAAGCAAGATCCGTCGTGGGTTCGAACGTTCCAGAACATCCCAGAACATTTTGAAATGTAGTTGGAATGTTCGGGAACATCCCCGATCGTTGTGGAAGAATCCAGAACACTCTCGAATGCTATGGCATATTATGAAACAACCTAACAGTTTATAACAACACACTTCACTTTAGTGAAACCAATTATCGTGCAAGTAAAGTAAAAAACTTCAATCTGTAATTCAGATTAGATTTTTGGAAATAAGTAATTATTTTTACCTTTTTAGTGAACCTATTAAAATGTTGATATTACTGCAAATATTTGGAAGCGAAAAAAACACGTAATTATCATATGTCAGCTACAGTCCTTATTTTTCTACATTTTTGAAGTTGATATAATTTTTTTGTTAGCTTCTCCTTTTTTCGAAGTCGTTTAAAAATAAACTTTCGCACATAGAAGTGTTATTTTCTCTTTGAAAATACTAGACAAATATTGTTAGGCGTTCGACTTAAACGAGGAGGAAACATTCAGCCTAATGTTCCATGAACGCCTTTTTTTACCGAGTTCAAAAAAGGAGGTTATCTATTCGATGTATAATGTTTTCGATCACTGGGTAAGAAAAGTTTGTTGCACTTACCTACGTTTTGTAGCATTGTAGATTTATATGTATCTATAAAAATCAAATCACTAAGATATAATATAAACTCTTGTACTTCAAATACTACATAGTACCAACTGTCCCCTTAGTAACAACAAAAAATGCCATGTTTTGACTGAGTTTCCGTTAATTTATTTATTATTGTTACGTGTTGTGCGAACTCGGTGCGTGTTTACACAACACGTGCACTGTCGTCGGAGGACAATGTTGCGAGCTCGCGTCACACTCACATTGGGCTCTATGTGCCTGTTTTTCTAGCTCGCAATTTCTCGCAAATTTTGCATTAGTGACACACTGACAGAAGGATAGCAAATCGATTTTTTAACAGAACACCAAGAGACAGCACGAAAGCAAATGCAATCGCAAAAGCTAAAAAATCATGCTCAAATGTACAAATAAAGATTTCATTCTGGTACCCAGGTACAAGTACAATATAATTAATCATTCTAGACCCTCATTTTAATTAGCCAATTAGAAGCCTAGTCTATCGTCTTAGTGGCGTGTCAAAGAATCGGCAGTGATTCGGTTTAACGAGGATGCATAGAAATCAGCTAGCTATTTGAATTTGCGCCTTTTCTATCACTTAAATTAAAAATGTTATGTTATTTAAGTAAGTTATTAAGAATAATTGTAAATATTCAAAGCCTTACAAAGCGTCTTACAATGCCGATTTCTACTATAAAAAGACTGCAACGGACAGCTATCAAAATAATTTTACAATATTACTAGTATATTAAAGCTGGTAACTTACTGAGTACGGGATATTTATAAAGCCATTTTAGTTCAGCTATACTGCATCAGAAGGAGTGTTACAATGACAGGTTTACCCCTTGTCACGTAGGAGTAAAGAAGTTGGCGAAAGGAGACTGACCCCCATATTATGATATGGGTGTGGATTTAGCCACTGGTGACACCCTCCTTGGAAGTACTCTCCTCTACTAATACTCCCAATACCGAATATTCTGTCAGCTTCCTGGCCAAATAGCCGAATGGCAAAAGTGTTCGGCTAGCGCGTGAGCTTTCTCTCACGCCCCGCTGCGTATTTTGACATGTTCAGTTTGGTGCTCATAGTAAACTCGATCATTTTTGTGCTCTCTTCCTTTTGATTTCTTTACTTAAAAGTGTAATTGTGTAGGCCTAATAAAATAGTAATTACTTATGGCCACTAAAAAGAACTCGTCTATAGTATGATAATTGATAATGCGTAATAATTTTATTGATTACAAGAAAATACATAATTATAAAAAAAACAATCTTTTTATTTTGTCAATCATCCTACTTGTACGAAAATCTTAAGAATTAGTCTTAAGAAAAGTACCCAGATATTCGCTATTCGGCAGAATAGTATAAAAGTAGCCGAATTGGCCGAATAGTAGCCGAATATTTGTTGCAAGCCTAATTTTTACCCTAAAAAATGTTACATCCATAGAGTTCAAGAATATTTGAAAAAAAAAAAATATAATCAGTGTATAGTGCGTGAGTTCAGCTTGCACTTGGCCCTTTTTTACAACACATTGGCTGATTCATCGAAAATCTAGAAAACTTGTTAATTTCGTAGAAACTTAAAATTTAGTATCGAGGTCAGACATACATTAATGACTGCCAAGTTCCATAGTAGTCTTATAAAGGTTCACAAATCTACAACGTTTTCTTATTTCTTTAAAAGAGATTTTGTTATATTATTTGCCCATATCTACTTATATACTTAACCCATAAAATTGACGAAGATGATGGTTTTACATCAAAAACCTGACCCTCTCTGACCTCAAGCAACTCCACGTAAGACTTTGCGCGGCTTTCCCGAGCGTCCGGCTGTTGCTAAGCCGACACATTTACTACTACTAGTATATATATATTACTAGCTTTTTCCAGCAGCTCCACCCGCCCTAAATTTGGTTATCAGAGTAGAATTCTTGCTGCAACTCCTCTATTACGAGTATACTAAAGAAGTTTGCTATAGCAAGCCATAGATGCAGCTATGGATCGTCCGTGGAATTCGGATAGTTACTACCGCGGGAACTTTTGAATTTTCCGGGATAAAAAGTAGCCTTAATCGTTTGACGTATCTTCAACTCAAATTCAACTCAATTGAAGTACCAAACGTTATAGTTATTCCTACTTAGAAATTTGTAGTTGAAGTGTGATTGAGTAACAAACAACCAAACATCCAAACCATTTATAATATTAATGGGATAGCTGGTAATTAGTTAATTTTGCCAGCGGCTCCACCCGCCCCTTGATTTGGTTATCGGTGTAGGATTCTTACGTCACCTTAATTATTATACTAATGAAGTTCGCTATAGCAATCTACAGTTCGTTTAAGCTCTTCGAGAAGTTTTGAATTTTTTGGGATTAAAACTATCCTATGCCCTTTCACGGGACTCCACATCAAATTTCATCTAAATCAGTTTAGCGCCCATTTAGCAAAGTTGTCTTATAATATAGAGACTAAATAACATTTGGTTATAAAGAGGTTATCTAGTGGTATCAAATTATATTAAACTCACACTAGGCACTCAGATAGCAACAGACAGGTTCTGCCCCGTTGTATCGCTCGTTCACGGCATTAGTTTGTTTCTGACATGCTTTTTTGCTCGGCCCTTAATGGACGTAGCGCAATGTAAAACAGCCACATGAAAAGAAAGAAGTCACCTTACTCAAGAATTGGGCTAACAAATGCGAAAAGATTTTTTAAAATCCGACGGGCTGTTTTAGAGATTAGCGCTTTCAAACACAAAACAAACAAACAAACCTTTAGCTTAATAATATTAGTAAGTATAGATTAACTAGTATATATTTAATCAAAATTTAGTTAACGAGAGGTTTTTTGCCTTCCATCAACGTATAATCATAAAATAAATAGGCAGAATTTATCGTTACATGAGTCAGAGTAAACCTAAGGTTAGATCATGTTGATGACTTGCCTTGCTCTTGACTCGGAGGTGATCACCTGAAGCTCGTGATGATAATGACGCATTCGTAGTGACATTGTTGTTTTTGTGTGCTCGACTCGTTGACAACCCTAACTCAACGCTGTACTTTATGATCGATCGTACTAAAATCAACAGTCACCTGGGGTTTATTAGTACATATTACTGATTGAGCCAGTAGGGTTGACTACTGCAGAATGCAAAAAAAAATATACAAGAACAACATTTAATAGAGGCATACGCAATAGAAATTTTAGTATATCTTGCATTAAAAATTTTAGTAACTTAACTATCTGTTTCCTGATAACGTCATACTAAAATAAAAAAAAAAAACAACGGTGTTTAGTACATCACTAATAGTTTTTACTCGAATAAAACTATTTACAGTTGAAATAATATGTTCTTTGCTTGTCAATATAATGTTCCGATACACTTTCACCACTTTTTTATTCGTTTTAACTACTTTTTAAATAGGCTGTTTCTCAGACATTGGCTCCTTGAATGCTTAGATGGAGAGGTCACGAGCTACACGATTTTAGAACACACATCTGAAGGAGAAGCTTGTCTTAGTGCAAGAGGATAAGACAGGTTTCACTGGACTGTTTCTTCTGTTTCTGGTCTGATGTAAGTTCGTAAAGACTCAAGCGGCAACAAAGTTTCCTTACTTTGAATGTTCGTGCAAAGAGCTATATTTTTCAAACAATAGTAGTTTTGACAGCCCTGGAGCAAAGTGACATTGTTTTGTCAGAGTATACACAGTACGGAAGACGTTGATGGATAGTGTTTATCGTAGTTCTACCCGCTGAATAACAACAAGTTGTATCGGTGAGTGGCCAACACGCTGATCTCAGACGGACTCCGGCAACGACAACCACGCAGTGGTCCTGTAAGAGGCACTCGGCTGATCCACGATGACATAATCTATGTGTGATACTCACCATATGTATGGAAGTAATTTAGTTTTAAGAAACACAATATTTTATTATTTTACCACTAGATTCATCAGCACTGTGGAAGGACATAGGTTCGCCTTAGCTGTTATTAGGGACTGAAATCTCGATCATCCCGATCATCGGAGATCTCGTCTCAGTTTTCGAGATCAATTTTGAAGCATAAAATGAGAGATCGGTCGAGATTGACGAGATTCACGGATGAAGAACATGCAGTCCTTAGCGACTTCGAACATACATTCCAGCCAATAAAACTGGCCGTCAAGGTACTGTGCCGCCGCGATACAGATTACATAAGTGCAGAATATACGTTGCGGTTCACGCTTCGCAAGTTAGAGGACCAGAAGACGCTACTGTTGGAAAAACTAGCTGAGCCGATAAAAAGCGGATCTCCGAGCGTCGTATAAATGCAACTGCTGCATTGTTGTATTTAAAAAATTCCGCTAGTTATCAGGACGATTTAGAACTGTTGAAGGGCGACGAAAGTTTTCAATTACCTAGCAAGTACATTATAAGAAAGGAAATTAAGAATATAATCAGACGATTACATCGTAGCACTACACAACCAGATACTCTTTCTCGAGCCTCGACCTTAACTTCTGGTAATGAAATAAATACCGGTCCTGCAGCAAACTTGGTAAACAAGGATGACTTGCCTCTTTCAATGATTGCGGAGGATATGAATTTACGTGCTGCTGTAAGATTGAATAGAAGTCTTCAAGAGGAACTAGAAGATACGTTGAAAGCCTGTAAAAGTCCTTTCTCGTGGGTTGCTACTATTACCCACAGGCTAGTCCATGATTGAAAAAGAGATGGATCTGTATGAGTGTGGAGAATCGAGGGGTATGTTCTGTAATTTGCATACAACAGCTTGCTCACGTTGATACCAACTAGCGTTGTATCTGAGATGCCCTTTTCAGCCGCTGGCTACATTGCGACTGACATAAGATGGCGTTTATCCGACAGCACTCTAAGCACTATTTGTTTTTTAAGAAGCTATTTCCAAAATCACTCTTAGTTTAGTGAGGAGTGATCATTTGTGGAGTGATATTTGAGCATTTTGGAAATTGCAATTTTTGTTAATTTTTGTATTTACTATCTATTATCTTTGTTAAATAAGTACTTTCTTTATCAGTTTTTACGGGCCTGAATTTTGTGTTCATTAACATAGCATAAGTAAAAATTATAATAAAAACGTCATTTTTTTAATAATTTATTTTGTATCTTACTTGCATCATAATCACAACTACTAAGCAGTTTCAATTATGGTTCAGTTATCAAATAAAACAATACTTTTCGAAATCCATTCGAGATCTCGAAAATGCAGAGATCTCGCCGAGATCGAATTACTGATCCCTCGAGATCTCGACTTAGCGATCTCGTCTCGAGATTGCATTCCCTAGCTGTTATACGCCTTACTGCTGGGGCACACAGGGAAATCATTTGGCGGAAGGGGGCTTAAGCTATTGTCCATCAAGGTAGTCTAGCTGTGTATTGGCGGACGTTGTCGAACTATTGGTCAACCAACTGTCAAGTTTCTCAAGCTGCCCATAAGGCTTAACGACTGCTGTCTGTTATATGATAACAACCAGCGAGCGCATTGCAAAAAGGTCTGAAGTACTCTGGTCTTAAGTTTTAGGGGGCAAAATATATAGAAGTACATCTCACCTCCTCGAGACCTTGTTCACTAAGTATTAAAGGTATTGAGGAGTGGAGTGCACCAGACTTATTGAACGTTTGCTCTTTGTTTACAATAAATTATTATCTACAGTAGATTTAAAATCTAAATTTATTATACCGTTATTTTTTGCGCCCAAGCTCTGTATGTAACAAAACCTTGAATGTAACTGATACCTAGTGGTCAACTCAGTCACAGACATAATCGATTAAGACCACTTTTTGTTCACAGCTACTGGTTTTGCGGAATAGATAGACAGACAGACCGACACGCAGCTGTCTCACAAAAACAGCAGTTAGGTTTTTTCACAGTCACGATTTTATCATGTGTTGTTTTTTTTTTGTTTTTTGGGCTGGCCCAGTCTAGCTATGTTATTGGTGAGGTGACGTAATGTTGATTGAAGTAAAAATAAAGCCAGGTATGTTTTTCATGGTAAGTGGATGATATGGGCTTAACTAAAGATCAACGCTTAGCCAAACTGGGAGGCCCAATCCAGTTCCGCCCAGTCAAGTGCAATTTCTTTCTGCACCTATGTCAAACAAAATACGTACCCATTTAATGATTTTGACGTAAAAGTACATTATAAGAAATAGACATAATTTTTTAACATTCCCATTAAAGCCCATCCCCTCAATAGTTTCACCCAATCCGCTCACCAGCTTATTAAAGTTAGTAGTAATTAAAAAACTAACCAAGCGCGAGTCGGACTTACAAACCGAGGGTTCCGTACCACCACACGACTCACACTTGTCCAACTTTAATCACGCGTCGTTTTCCTATGGTTTTTTAGTTTACTATACAATACAAGAACATAAAATAATACCCCCATTTTTTTGTTTTTTTATTGTTTGTTAGGAATGCCGCCATAAAAACACAAATTCTGTAAAAGTTTCTGTTTCTGTCCTGTTCAGTCTTTGTCAGACAGACTGATAGACAGCATTGGCTTAGGAATAGGGCTATTTTTATTATTGGCAATCCTAAAAATAAAAAGTTTTTTATAAGTTATAAGCTAGTATTGTGTCGAATGCTAAATAAAACAAAACATTTTGTGGTATAAGTTTTAAATTTCTATTCAATAGAAAACAGTATTTATATTCGTTTATAATTATATATGTATATTATGTCTTTGGTTAGGTTACAAGAAGTAGGCATCATAAATATTGCACGAATATTTATAGATACTAAAAATATTATTATCAACTTAAATAATAGCTGCCAGAAATTCCTTTCCTTTCTTAAAGCACATCCACAATGACTGACATCGGGATTTTCCTAATCTATGTATAAGGGCTGAACGTTCTCCACAAAGGGCAAAGGGCCTTTGTTCGTGTGGTCTACAGGATCTTCTAATAAAATAATGGACCAGTGTAAGTTGAGCCCTGAGGTTATGACCTAAATAACTTCTGGAATATAATTTTTACACAAATATTTTTCACTGTTTCTTTGGACTCTTCCTACGTAATAAACTAAATTGTAAATTGCATAAAAAGTCTCTTACAAAATATGTATCTACTATTATTTAATCCAAGCATGTCAAAATTAAAATCATTGATGGACCAAAAAAAAAAGATTTAAGCATCAGTGGGCCGCAAAGCCCATTAAAAACTCATCAGAGATACATACGTCGAGTGTGAGTTTTTGCGAGTTCGTAACTCTACTATCGCGTTCGCGTATTCATCAAAAGTCGTCTGAGAAAAAACCGTTTTAATCTTAAACGATAGAGTTAAAAAACTAACACGAGATAGGTATACCGAGATACACACGTAATAAATATTGATAAAAATTAAACATTGCCTGTAGTGTACGTATTTTAAGCCTTTTTTCTCAGAATACCAAAATATGTGAGCAACTAGCTTTTGGCCGCGGTTTCACCCGCCCTTAATTCGGTTAGCGATGTAGGATTTCAACGGCAACTTCACAATTATAGAAAAAAAACCGACTCACACTTGACGTTTTCAAGTAGCCTATGTCCTTCCCCAGGACTTAAACTATCTTCATGCCAAATTTCATCGAATAAAAAATCGGTACAGCGGTTTTAGCGTGTAGAGGTAACAGACAGAGAGATAGAGAGAGAGACAGACTGACAAGGTTACTTTCGCATTTATGATATTTACTAGATATTGCCAGCGGCACCGCCTGCCCTAATTCGGTTATCGGCGTGGAATATCTAACTCAACCCATTAATTATACGAATGAAGTTTGCTATAGCATGCTATGGCTGTAGCTGTAGTTCGCTTAGACTCGGTTTTAGTTATTCCCGTGGGAACTTTTTAATTTTCCTTTTCTTTTAAATTTGGTTAAAAAATATTCTATGTCCTTAATTGGAATCATATGATTCAAACTATCTTCATACCAAATTTCATCTAAATTGGTTTAAGCATGAATAGTTATCAGACAGAGTTACTTTCGCATTTATAATATTAGTATGGATATGTATTTTTAAAAGTGAAGCGAGCCGCAGCCAGATGCATAAAGGGCCGCATGCGGCCTACGGGCCTATAGTTTAATATAATATGTGCCTCCACGCAATGATACCCACACTCACCCTAGAACTACCCTTACACACAATAATGCACACGCGGGCACGCATGTACAAACACACACTTTTAAAAAAAAATTATTAGTACATTGCGTAATAAGGGCGGTAAGGAGAAAATTACTAACGAGAGACTATTTAGATTTGATTGACCCGAGTTAGTAATTTCCGTACCGCTCGTGTTACACACAATGTTTTTCATCACATTTGCGAGTAAATAAATAAAGATATGAAGCTAAAAAACTTACAATAATTTACTTTAAAATTTTTAAAAACAATAAAAAATTTTCAAGTTACCTCAGTGAGCAAATATTTATCGTCAGGAGCTTCATTTAAAAAAAATCTATATTTCCTCCCGTAAGTAGGATCGATTTTTCACTTACATACCCCTGACTGCTGTTAATTTTATACATGTATTGTTTAATATTGATAGAATGTTTGGACTTCAGAACGCTGAACGCTGTTTAAGAGTAAGTGTGATGAAAAATAAATAATGTCTCATATTTATTTTTCTCATGCTTTATGCCTTAATTATCAGGTCACCAAGAGGAACCACGGGAATGGGCTAATAGTTAGATACTAAAAGCAACTTCCGTGTGCAGGGTCGCGCGACGTTGCCGGCGTCGCCGCGACAGGAAGCGCGGAAGGTCGCTGCTGCTCGCCGTGTCGCCGCTCGTCGTACCTTATTGAAATCTACTTTTGTTACTAAGCAAATATTACATTTTTATATATAAATACACATCATTGGTACGTATTATAACATTTGTTCTTATCGTGTATAAGTTCTGTATTTAAACTAGATAAATAATTACAAAAAAAAAAAAACCCGACTGCGCCAAAAATAGTTATAGTTGTTGAAGACATGGAGGCTACTAATACGGACATAAGCTATTTTTCATCCCGGAAAATTAAAAATGTCCCGCGGCAGTTACCATAACCGAATTCCACGAACTAACTATAGCAGCTTGCTATAAAAAACTTCTTTAGTATTATCAAGGAGTTGCCGTAAGAATCCCACGCCGATAACAAAATTTAGGGCGGTTGAACCCGCTTGGCAAAAGCTAGTAAGACATAAAACGCAGACTTTTGTATATTGCAACAATGCAAGAAAGACCAAGCTTTCTTTAGAGGTAAGAAAACCACTAAGTTGTAATACATACAGCATCTCAATTTGCCAGCTGTAGTTTAGTTCAGTTAGCCACCGAGTCCGAAAAGTTTGCGTATGCACGAGCTAGCGCATAAAAAGCCACCAGACCTCAAGCGCTCTCCGCTAGTACCGTATTGTCAGCGACACGATTCTTGCATGAAGGACAATGCCTTGCATCAGTCTGTGTATTTATACATATTTAAAAGGTAAATAAGCCGTGCATTCAAATGAATTCGTACCCTATTATGTAAGTTAACCACAGAGTAATCAAGCTTTGAAATTTGTGTTTTAGTAAAAATTCTGCACCAGAACTATTCTTTATTCTGTGGCATTGTCAGTTCTCAAATTTGGATAATAATGCCTAGTACTTATACTATCGTGTACTATCGCGTCTAATTGATCAATTCTATTGTCCGCCAACATCACACACACACACCCAATAAATTAAAGTCACAACAATAGGTAATTTAGAGCCTAATTTATAATGCGGTACATACAATAATGTGTACATTGACGAGTTGCCTATATTCGTAGATAGGTTAGTATTTTGATGTGATTGTGATAGATGCATAGTTTATGCAAATAGCAAAATTTCATCAAGAGACCAATTATCGACTCTGACGTCGATATCACCACGAGTCACAACGCTAGCTCACAGCTTGTGTACAAACATATACAAAATACGTCGGCGGCGGCAAGGCCGTAGACACATCAGGTATACTAGGAACCCAATATACCTGAGCGCTTTGACTAGTTCGATTTGAATAATTATAAAAGGCAACAGCTCTAAAGTTTCTTCAGAACACCTTTGCTTTTTCGAAATGGTGGAAAACATTTACCAGATTATTGTCCAAGCTAGGGTTGTCAAGGGCACCCTAATGCAAACTGCGCTTACTTTTCGCAGCTGAGTGCAAACAGTACCGCAGCAACAGCCCGCGTGTAGTAAAGGCCATCGGCGGCCAAACAAAAGTAGACAGTATTTAGAAAAAAAACTAGAACAACCTCTCAATCACAAGATTACCTACTTATAGTACAGAATTATACTGTAGCGGATCATATCGTACCGTTACAAGCAAGGCTGATGTCATGCATCCTACATCGCGCTATCAAAGTTTCTTCTGCAGTTCAGAATATAAAGAAACCGAAGCACTAATTAAGTGGACCACGGCGGTCCCCAGGCATTACACTTCGCCTGGTAATACTATAAATCAGAAAGTATGAAGTATAAACGTTTTTTTCCAATTCTCGCAGCAAAAAATTTACGTGAACTCTAAATAGGCATAGTTTCCCGTGGCATTATGAAATATTGAAATTTATTTTTGTATAAAAACATATTTTTTCTTGATAGAATAATAGGCAAAACAAGGAGAAGATAACAAAAGGTTTTAAAAAAATATAATATTGTTTTGATGGATATCAGTGAAACTTGTATCTATATTACTTCTTAAGAGGCAGTACTACCAAACAGTAAACACAAGGATGACGCGATATGTAACTAAGCGTGCGCGAGTAGTGCAGCTACATCGCAATTCACTGAGATTTTTATTGAAATATGTGAAATAAATTAATAGTTTATTACACATCATTGTTATCAAAGAATGCGCTATCACGGCTATGCTTTAGCGAAGTTGTTAACTAGGACTTAGGATATTTCTTTGCCAAAACTTGAAAAAAAAAACAGTGAAAAGGGGAAAACAAGAAATTTATTTTTACTTGTAATGAAAATGATGTATATTTTTTTTTGTTTGATTATTATTATAAATTGTAATCTCGATGTTTAAATGTAAAGCTGTAATTAAATAATTTTTCATGCCTTGTCAATGTGAAACATGTCTCTGTATCTACAATTTAACATCAATGTAACCATGTGCCTTCCGGATAAATATTGTCTTTTCTTATAAACCCGTTTTAATGTTCTTGTAGGTAGTTATTATGAAAGATTTGGGCTGAAAGATTCAATAAACAATACCAATCGCGCTCCAGATCAGAAGCCACAACAAATAACACATCTGAAACACACAATTGAAAATATATCTGCGCCATATATCTGCCGGTGAAAGGAGAAGGAAGTTTGGAACACCCACACGAGCTATATTTTGGCGGAACAACGCTACGCAATTTCATCCTAAACGGGGCGAGAAATGCGGTAAATTATCGGGCGAACTAATCTTGTGGCCGCCCGACATATCGCGGGCCTAGCATGGGCCTAGCCGTGACTGTAAGCGCTCAATACAAAAAAGAATGGCGCCCACGTCATTAATTCTTTTGTCCCGAAGTTTTGCGGTAGAAACTATGCGTTCGATGATTTTATACATACCGGTTAGCCCGAGTTTCCACTTGGTGCATGGTCCAAGTGATGGCATCCGGCGAAACAATACATGTTTATCTGATCCCTGACGTCCATATCAAGAAACGAGCAAACAAGTATTACTATCTAGACAAAAACAAATATTCATCACATAATGTTTGTACTGTGCGGGAATCGAACCCACGCCACTCGCCCTCGTATCGCAGGTTATTTATTGAGCCTATCAATTATATTTTAGTTGTAAGTTCGTATTACTGTCGTTTATGTTGATTCGCATTTGTCCCTAATTACTGTTATATTTATTGCCTTTATAAGGTAAAAATAAACAAATGAAGAACTGTTACAGAAGCACTGTACTGTAGCCCACTTAACTCACATCATAAGGGGGCATCCATTAATTATGTGAGGCATTTTTTGATTATTTGGACCCCCTATCTATCCCTCACGTAAGATAAATTTTAAGCAAATTTTACAACATATAACTAACTATACATATAATACTAAGTAACTATATAAGCATCAAAGTAAGTACTAATACTTATTATACTGATTCAGGAATAGAAAAGAAAATATCGTTAGGATGCACTATAATGAATTTAATCATACTGGTATATCACCTTCTCTAACTCAAAGTTGCCATGAGATTTTTAATCACTTCTCCCCCTTTAGTTGAGATTTGGTGAGATATTGTAGACCCCCCCCCCCCATTTTTCTGTCACGTAATCAATGGATGCCCCGTGACAGGCGTAGCTATTATGATATATATGATATTAAAATTATGATATATAAATACACATATATATAATGTGTAGGCCGGCCCTAGACGAGTGGAAGAAGTCATTGAATTTAAATGTATTAAACAGTAATTAGAAAAATAAAACACTGAAAAGTAATAGCTTTCTAATCTTAGAAAAGTTACTCCGGTCCGGTTTAGTGAGTTGGCAATTAATTAAGGCAGCGATGCCTGTATGTACTCTGCAGAACTATTATTATGTATATCCATAGTTTAGGTAATTTGATATTTTTTTTAATTCATATTACGTTGGTGGTTCATTACACTTTTTAAATCTAACGGCCGCTTCCCTTCGTGCCTCGGCCCGACAACAATTTTCGTCTTCGGTGCTCGACCGCTCGGGCGGGTACACTTTATTGCCGAAGTCAGCCGTCTCTCGGCCGAACCTCATAGGCCGAGCCCTATTATTACTGAGCTAGGGACTAAATATTCTGTTAGTGAACGACGTATCGTTTTTTTTTACTGTAAGTAATAATTTGGTGGATATAAAGTTCAACGTAGCGATAAATGATAGCAATTAAGTCACAGAGGCGATTCAACAAGATAATTTAAGAAAAGGAAAAGGTAATAAATTAGTGAAAAAGTAGTTTCTTTATTAATTCTGGAAAACATGTAATAAAGCTTAAATTTTTCTTATAAATGATGCATTGAGACTGACCTGCGTATTATTTCTTATACTTATGGTAATGTCTTTGCTTATGGTAATACCATAGACATAGAGAACTGGACTGCGCATTTCCTAGCCAGCTGCAAAATAAATATGGCTGATGTGAGTGAGAGAGCGACAAAGCGTCTTAAATTGACAGTATGCAAGTACTTAGCGATGTATCGCATTGGCTATTTCGAAACAGTGCTCGATTTTGTGAGGCTACGGCGCAGTTCAAAGGACAGATTTATAGAACTCGAGGTCTATGGGTAATAACCATGTCAAAAAAAAACAAAATAAAGAATAAATGCTAGAGTTGAGAGTTTTTGCGCGAACCTTAAGAAGGAGTGGTGACTTTTTGTGTCTAATTTTTCTAAATTCATTTAGTGTGTTTCGATGTATATATTTAAGCAATGTTTTACGAAAGCGTGTTAAGAATTGTGCAGCGAAAGCTCGTGAATAGAGAATTATGAAAAATTAAGCAGGACATGACGCGCAATTTCCAAGGATCCACACCACATCTCCCGCCCTATCTTGGGACATGAAAACGAGGACGCGCGGTAACTCCCGCGTCGCGATACAAGATAATTGACATTGACTATGGCAAATGCATAAATGGTCTGCTAAGGCCGTGCGAGTCCATAATAATATAAAAAAAAATGCTAGAGTCATACATATTACAAAAACAAATATATCTAATAATTAAAAACTGGTATCATATTAGAGTTAACATTACATTTTAATTAATAATGAATAAAAATGATAATGGCGCTAATAAAGCGTCAAATGGTGTCATTTTCACCTTTGAACAGGAAATGAATGGTGATCTAACAGGTGCCGAATATTAATATAATCATTATTTTTACTATGCGAATGTACAATGTTAAATTCCTTAAAAAAAATGTTGTCTAGTTATTTATGGGATGCATTAGCATTAAGTTACCGAAGTGATTGTTACGTACGTTTTTATCCCGAAAATATAAAAGATCGCGCAGGAGTAACTGTAACCTTTTTTATTCAATCATGCCGCAACGGAGCATCGAATTGAGCTGAAATTATGCACAGAGATAGTTGAAAACACGGAGAAGGACATAAGGCTACTGTTTATCCCGGAAAATTTAAAAGCGCCTGCCGCGGGTGTATCTTTAACCGAATTCCATTTGAATGAACTATAGCTGCGCCTATAGCTTGCTGTAATAAACTTCTTTAGTAAAGTATAATTAAGAAGTTGCCGTAAGAACCCCACGCCGATATCCAAATTTAAAGCGGGTGGAGCCACTTACAAAAGCTAGTTTGGCATAATTAGTGCACGCAAAGTACTACTTTTTCTATTGATATTTACAGCTAACTGTTATGTTTTTTGAAGTGAAAACTTCTTTAGCGACGTTGTGCACTTTTTTTGGTATGGGTAAAAAATGATAAACTCGCGTCAGGTCACGTGTCCTAATCGTGGAAATTCGTAAGACGGAAATCGTAATGCCACGCCTATTATAATTTTTATTTTTAGTATTCGCGATTATGAGTAGTACAGGGAGGTTGGATATGGAATTTTAATTCTATGACAGATTGCGATGTCAAATATACTACGTCAAAAAAGTAAATAAACAAACATTATTATTTCTTGACAATGTCAAAGACATGTCTTGTGACATATTTGAGTGTTAAGCGCGAATCGTGTGTAAAGGTTTTCACTTCTGCCGGCACTCCCGGAGTGCAACTCTTTTTTTTTATTTAAACATTGCAGAAGTCCGGGGTTAATATTTATGTTCTATAGATACAATGTTTCACAGGGGTCATCAATACATAAATACTTAATTAACCTGAAATAATGTAATGTATCTAAGTGACGTTTGGAGAAAAATATGTATTGTCATTTCAGTGTTCGCCTCACTAAACTTGAAATGGGAAATATAGGTACCTACAGACTTGGAAACACAGACAGAAAAACATTTATTGTTTGTTTTGAGAATAATTATATTGAAAATTTAGTTTGTAACTTAAATATAGCTAGCAGATTAATGTAATAACTTGCGAAAAGTGATTAATTTTTTATCAACCCTTTTTTTGTCGATAGTTTCTACACGATTTTATTGCACAATTCGTCATTTTTATTACTTAACGCGGGAGCACAGTTCGCGTCGACGCACAGATTACGTATCATGTAGTGATGACGGCAAGTACCTGAAAAGTCAGGTACTCGGATTGGCTCGTTTCGTATGATTATAAGTCATCTTTGGCACAGCATATAAATTACAATAACCGTCATAAGAATAACTATCTTGTTTGTTTTCAAGAATTACTTAACTCTCGATTGAGGCAGACAAGAGCTCATAAATCAGATGTTTCGAAAACGCTATCATAAAGCAGTGGCGAAAACAAAGTAATATTTTGTGTGGAGCCGGGCGTTAAAAGGTTCCGTAGGGAGACTGTGCGATGTTTTTGCTGCGTGTCATAACCTACTATTAAGTGACTCGGCGTCGAGCTGTCGCCTTCTTACAATGCTCTTTGTAAATAATATACAGATATAAGTGCGCATGTACATATATTTCTCACTACAGTTATTCGAGAGACCCTTTTGTTGTCCCCATCTCGAATCTCCAATATTGTTAAAATGAAAGTTTGTCGCACGCAAGATACATATAACTCTTAACAAGTTTTTGAAAGGTTTCTGTTTCGTCTTACGTTAAAGGATGAATAAGGTTATTATAGCAGTGAATAAGTAGACCAAGCTTTGTCGTCCGCAGTCGGAGACATTGTCCAGACTGTTCAACGCCTTCTCACTAGGGTTGCCAGACGGTTCATGAATTGACCTCCCGTCCTTCTTTCCCTATTTTATGTCTATATAGCATGCTGATAATGCCGTGCGCCAATGCATCATCATTTCTTAAATCAAAATCAGATGGCGATTTTGACCACAAATTGAAACTTTAAATGAATAAACTTTATATTTCATTTGACCTGTGTGGTTGTTTATGGTCTTTTCAAATACTTCGTATTGTTTAATTACCCGTAAATAAATGTTACGAAAAAGTTGCTCTAAATAAGTCACGAAACCATCTCAAAGTCTAGCGAAGTAATAAATGAAACAATTCCGATACAGACGTAAAACAAAATTGACTAAATTTCAACAACGGCATTTATTTCCAGCAGGGCTGGCAACAAAGGGCAGTAATTTATGCTAATGGGCCTTTGTCCGGGCCTCGCTGACCCTTTCTAATAGGGCCCTTCATTGCGGGCCCGGCGTAGTGCAGTTGGCAGCACACAGAGAGAGCTTGACTATTATTTGTCAGAAACTTATTGAATAATTTATTTTCCATCAAAATTACAGTTTTCCAGTTTGAATCAATTTCTCTGTTCGGCTTTTAATTCAATTGTGAATCAAAATAGATAGCATTTGTTGTTTACCTTGTTCATTTCAAGTAGTTTATGAAAAACTCAGAATATGTAGGTAGGTCGGGCCCTATTATTAGGATGTAAAACCGCCTATGTTTTGATTCGGTACCTCAGTTATCACGGTGATTACTTTTAATAATTTTGTTTTATCTCCATTGGAACCCATGATCAAACGTATTATTTTAAAATTGTAAATAAATTTTATGTACGGGGCGATTTTTGTAGATTACGGCTTCCGCGTCGTTTTTTAGGCAAATCAAGACACGGAAACAGATGTCCTCAATTACAACCAGGATTTCTTTGTAGTTAAGTTACACAAATGTGGCGCAGACGAAGTTGCGCGGGTCAGCTAGTATGTCATAAAGCTACGGTTTTTTATTCTATTTTAGATGATTTATGGCATTGGTACCTATTGCCAGAATTTGGTATTGACTCCACAGCGAAGAAAACACGTACCAAGCTTAATGTTCTGTTAGTACGTCTACTTAAAGAGGTAATTTTTTTATTTTAGTGGGATTTTAAAATCGTATTATTTTTTGGTTAAAATCTTATTTTATTGTTTTATTTTGTGTACATTGTAGTTGATCATTAGTCAATATAAAAAAAAACTTTACTATAACCTATGCCTACGGAACCTTAAAATAGTCAAACGAGGTAAGTGCGAGCAGGTATTGTGTGATAAAAAGGTGTTTTAAATTAAAATTCTATAGCAGGTGATGGTATCTTATTGAAATTTGATTGCAAAATATGTGTTTTTAACGTTAGATAATGTTTTGAACACTTGATTTTGAAGCAAAAAGTTATAGATTTTTATAAGTAACTATCCGGGATAGTAGTTGGGGATAAGTATGCCAAAAAGGTAAGGAATGAAGCTGTCGGAGTATTAAAATTAAATATCGAAAAAGTGCGATGCTTCAACAATCAAACTGTCCTTTAGATTTATAATTTTATGTGTGGTGGCCGAGGGGTTTCGATTTCACTTATGGCTAAGCGGTAGAGAAAAACATCGTGAGGAAACCTGCATATGTCAAAAATCAAAAGACCTACACAGTCCACAATCAGCACTGGGCCTGCGTGTGGACTATGACCCAAATTACACTCTTTGAGCTTATGCGTATGAAGCTAATAACGAAGAATTGTAAAATTTCTGATTTATGTTATACAAATTCAATGATTGGTGTGAATGTGTATATATTTTATTAATTGGCTTAGCGGTTCAGCCTAATATGTTCTACCCCTCTAGGCACTAATCCGAATCACACTTAAAAAATTTAAGCAATCATGACTTTCTGTGAGGTGCATTCTATTACACTGCCAAATTTCAACAGGATCGGTTCAGCGGTTTAGCCATGAAAATAACAATAGGAAAACATAAGTTTTATAATATTACCTATATGAGTAAATATAGATGATTTTAGTTACTCAGTCGTCACTACGAGCAAAGACTAAGTACTGTCATTAAACATATTTTTTGATCGAATAATACTGGTTACATCATTGACCTAGTAAGTTTCTCTATATCGGCTTTGTTGATCTACTGAAATGTGATAAATAGAATACTTAACATGCTGACAGAAGTGTTTTCTTCGATTTGAAGTCGAATGCCAAAACTTTGCAGTAGATACAAGTACAAAAAAATTAGTGCAAACTGTCTATAAGCATCCAACTTTAAAGCAAAGAAAACACATAAAAACGTACCTAGCTTAATATTCTGTCAGTCTGTCTGCTTTAAGGTAGACTTCCTAGGCTTGCAGCCGAAGTTTTCGACGCGCGTGGTCTATCAAACGCAGAAGCAGCATCGTTTGCATCAGAATTGTCGTTACTTCTAAAAATGGCTTTTTTTTTAAAAAAAATAATTCAATTTGAAAAAAAACAATTATGTAGGATTTAATGGGCACTCAAATGGATAATTGAATATTGAAGTCGAATTAATAATTCATTAAAATGTTATATTGTAAAACGAATACTTTTGTTAATATAGCATTATTGAGTTGTTAAAACAAGTATACCTCGTACTCTATGTAATTCTGTCTGACAAATAGGAAAACCTAATTGAAGTAGAGTCTAGTGCACAAAAGGCATGGTAGAAATATCAAATTATTTGATAGTTTTGTAAGCTAAAAATATTTTATCTACACCTATGCCACAAATCATCTAAAATAGAATAAAAAGCCGTAGCTTAATGACATATGTGTATTATCATATACCAAAGGTCATAACTAACTGTTATGACTTCTGCACCAGTTTTATAACGTTCTATTGAATTTCATTATGTGTCTCCAACCGGTCTCTAATTATAACGTTTCAGTTCGAGCTGCAATTTGTCGTTGTACGCATTTAATAAATGCCATTGTTTGTCAGTAACGTAAGTACTTTAAGCCAACGATACGTTTTCCTCGTGAGTGATATACATTGACAACTCTCTATCTCAAAACTACTAAACCGATTTTTAAGGAACCTGCTTTGTTCCCTAAGTTGGTCTAACTAAAAAAGATTTTTTGCAATCCGACTTAATAAAATTTGGCACATATGTTAGATTAGAAGCTGGTATAGACTAACATATACAAAAACTGTGTAATTATGACAATATTACGTACATTACGGGTCTAATTGATAACCTCCTTTTTTTGAAGTCGGTTAAAAATAGACATCAAGTACTGTGTCCCGTCCCGTCCCGCCTATCTCTACGCCAAAAGATTATTGTCTGAAGGCTCGGTAGCCACGCCTCTCTGTGGTAACAATGAAATCGAACCCTTTGTTTCCCCAAGTTGCCCATAATTACAAGTAGCGTATTTGTTTTTCCCCATTGTCCCGCGAAGCGACAATAGATATAACAGAGTTTAGCGTTGTGTAAGTAATATCGTCACAATCGGACGTGTTTATTTATCGCGGGGACAAAGGGGCCCTCGTGAGGGGTAGGGGGACACACTGCGGCCGGCCCCTGGGAATCCCGAAACGCTAAATTTTCCTATCTTCCTAATAAAAAGTACCGACAACTTATGGGCCGATTTTTATTAGAAGCCATTTTTTATTTAGACTTTAGTTTTCAAAGATTTGTTTTTGGAAGATTGAACAATATATTTAGTCAAAGCGCTTGTTTTTGATTATTTGGACGCGGAACTATAATTTATATTTATTAATATAAACTGTAGCGAGGCATATATTATAATTTTTATTAACTACGATATTTTTAGGTTTCCTTACCGCAAAAGAAAAAACCCTTATGGATCACTTTGTTGTCCGTTCGTCTGTCCGTCTGTCAAGACCCTTTTACTTAGGGACGCGTGAAGCTATCAAGCTGAAATTAATATATAATACTTAGGTCTGCAATCCTTTGGAAAAATAAAAAGATCAAACTTCTAAGTCAACGCAATCATAATAAGATACAGCCGTTTATGCTCCGTTTACGCAGCATATTTTGACGCTCGCAATTGAACTAAAACCTATAGGTACTTCCTGTTGGCTTAGAATCATGGAATTTTGCAAGAAGCAATGCCATGTGGCTCAAGTAATGTAAAAGAAAACTGTAAATTTGTAGTAACGTAACAAAAAAAAATTGTGATTATAATCTTATTTGAAAGGAGACAACAGTTATGCAACGGCAAAGTAAAGTTTGTCCCTTAATGCAGTTTACCTTTTACGGAACCATCGGTGCGCATGTCCGAAGATATATTTTGACATATTAATATAATCTATACATATTATGTATATGTCGGCGGCCGATTGTAAAATCCGGCAGATCACGAAAAACCTAGGCAGATCGTAAAGTATGGAATAGAAATTATCATATAACTGTACAGATTATTATATGAAGCTTGGCTGGAACGCTCCGTGAAACTGAACCTAACCTATCATACATGACTTATACAGTGCGATTTCTGTTCCTTTCGTTTCCATACTTTACGATCTGCCTAGAAATTTCGTGATCTGCCGGATTTTACGATCGGCCGCCGACATATATAAAAATGAATCCCTGTTTAACTTGGTCACGCGCCTTACTTTCCAACAACTGCACCAAATTGGATGATTCTTGTTTGTTGTGTTCGTGATTGTTAGGGCAAGGTTTTTATAAAAGAAAAAAAAGGGTCAAGTGCGAGTCACACTCGCGTTCTAAGGGTTAACCGATTATAATGAAATTTTGGTAAATTTTTATGCACACACCGGGGAAGGTTTTACTTAGTACAAACAACGCTTTCAGAATAGGTGGCGCGACAGTTGTTTTAAAAAAGAGAAACAACGTTTGCGGGGTCAGCTCGTATACATACATATATATTTATTAATATGTCAAAATTATTGGTTAGAGACCGCAGGATTTTTAATAAAAACAAAGTGGATTCGTTTTTAACCGGTTGGAAGTTCCCATAAATGTATTTTTTGCGGGCGTAACTGCAAGGCGCATCAGTATTTTAAAAATACTTACATTATTGTTTAATGGTCTATGGCCTCACGCACGAGTCCTAAACACAATGTATTTAGAGATAGAAATTAATTTTGTATATAATAGTATTTATAATAGTAGATAGGTAATAACAAATACATTTAAATGCGTGAGCTGTAATACACAGCGCCATCTGGTCTTATACTAAGCCAAGCTTGTACTGTGGACAATTGCAAACACTTATTTTCCCTGTTTTGTTACTCTGTAATGCATATTATACGAAGAAAACACCGACTTGATACAAACACGCACGTTTATCCAGTGCGAGAATCGAATCTTCACCCCTCGGATCAGCGGGCAGTCACTACTCACTACTAAAAATAGCACATAACAGTGTATAATAATTTTAATTGTAAAAACTTGAAATTACCACAAAACAATTATGTTATTGCCACAATGTGGATTTTTGGTAAGTGATTTACGACGTGTGGATGAAAGTATTCGTTACGAAGCTTAACTTGCTCCTGGCTACTATAACTTGTACTTAGCTGTCAAAGCTTTTAAAATGGACAGTATATGGCATCAACGTAAATAACGAATATATCAGTCATCTTAAATTTTCTGAGGGCAAAGTGGTCATTGCAAAATTGCTGATAGACATGGACACGATTCTTGGAGACCTCAGCAGAGTTTCTTAACAGGTGGACCTTAAAATGAACATGGATAAAACAAAGATAGATATGCAATGTTCAATGTCCATGTCACGCCGACAGCGGTTATTTTGGAAACGTTGGTCTCGAGTTGTTGTCGGATACACATATCTAGGGTATTTAGGTAAGTCTTGAAGAAAAGAAATCAACCGATGAACTCAGCTCGGCTGGGAAGCTTCCGGATAATTACACCACATCTTTCATCCAAAATATTACAGTGCCTAAATTTGACAACAAAAAACGTGCTGTTGGCCTTTTAAATAAATTTAGAGTAGCTCAGCAAGCTATGCAGATACTATGCTGGGTGTTTTGTTACACAATAAAATCGGAATTAGAAAGAACACCGAAGAACCAAAGTTACTGACATATCTCAAATACTTATCAATCCAAAGTGGCAAAGGGCAGACTACGTTGCTCTTTGAACTAATAACTAGTGGGTAAAAAAGGTTCTCAAGTGGCAAACAAGAATCGGAAGATGCAGCGTAGGACGGCCTCTTACCAGGTGGAAAAAGGATCGGGTTAGAGCCGCAGAACATAAACGAATAAACGAGCGCGTGTGGCTAATGAGCAGCCGTTGTTAAGGGAGACGGAGTTGGGAGTGTTATGGGGGAAACCTATAGGTGAATATATTCAGCAGTGGACACCTTCCATCTGAGATTCTTCGCTTTTACGCTTTGACAGAAACTGATCGGCCCCAAGCGTTGCTGGTAAGTGAAGTCGACTGACTGATCAACATTTAGCCGACAGTACCCATAACCACCGCGCCTCTCCACCACCGGTCTCTTAGTCCTGAAGCACAGCACGTTTGGACCCACGCCCACATGTCACTTCTATCGATACAACTAAATCCATTACCAGTCTCCATTGTGTGCTAAGACAATGAGCGACGCGAGCAATGGCGACGGTTGTTTTTTGTTTCGGTTTTTAATCACTTAGTTGCTAGGTTGTTGTCGTGTGCGACGGACGCGGGATGTCATCTCGTTTGCCCCTGTGCTCGACAAAATTGACAGCAGGTTTATTCTACTTGGCTCTGCCTTATTTAAAAATAAAAAACCAAAACAACGAGTCACTTTTCGGTACTTCAGGTTTATCAGTACTAGAAAGCTGTATTTTAGCCGAAAAAGTGGTAAAATAATAACAATTTTTTTTAGGGTATATCGATGTATTTGCGAAATATTAGGCTTTCAAGTGAAAATTCTTGTAACGAGTCTAAAGCCTAAAGGCTAACTATTACATCTAAGTAGGATTTACAAATAAATGAGTAATAGTCGACTATTACTTAAAACCACCAACCTAAAAAATAGTAAAAAAAAATCGTACAAAACCCATGAAAAGGTAGATGAAGTTAGTGTAACAGGTATTTGTAAGTTTATTAACAATGTAACATTAAAGAAAAATAAAATGATAACATTCTGGATAGTAACACTACTAAATTACCTAATAACAATATTTACGTTCGAATTCGGGCGCGGCGCTTGGCGGCATAGGGTTGCTCTATCTTAAAAACAGTAACACATATAACCTTGCAGTGATAATATTGTATGTTAGCTTTAAAGTATAACAACAAATAATACAAACTGGCCATTTCCCACTTAAAATCACCGTTACAGCGCCATCTAGTTATTATTAAGCAAAACAGTAACAGATTTGTTTGTCTTAAACGATATTCTAAGTCAGGCAACGTCGGGCTTGGTCAGTAATTATTTGGGTGACCGCTTGGCGGCACACTTTTTGTTTTTGTAAATTACCACATTGTGGTAGGTACGGAAACTCAGTGCGGGAGTCCGACTCGCATTCGGCCGGTTTTTTATTCAGTTAGTACGGGTTTTTATTGGTGCCTCTGAGCTTGTATCTACGTTCTCAGTGCGCACAACGACGTCTCCCCCTGGAAAGTAAACTTAGGCCATAGAGCACCATGCCGGCTCTGTGTAGATTGGCGGGCGTTGTTGAGCTAGTAACCACTCGACTCACATAGTTTTCAAACTTTTAGCTTAAGAGCTTAACTTAAACATACATGGACAATGATACATACTTTCATACATACATACATAGATTTATGAAAGATAGCACACCTGTTAAGAAACCCAAATCGGCTAAATATACGAATACAATTTACGTACATACAAACGCGTTGAGTTGGCTACCTCCTTTTTTGAAGACGGTTAAAAGCAGACGTCTGCAAGAAGCCTTCAGAACTTTGTGAATTCCAAAAATCTCTTATGATAAATTTAACAAGAAATTGCACAAAAATAGGTTTCATTCAAAAGAATAGAATCAAAAACGGAACACACCGGATTCGCATAGCAACTGCCCCCTCGTCACCCTCACCCTCGCCCTCACTCTAAAAGCCCTCGTTTGAATACAATCCTTCTATTTCTACAATAATAACGTACAGCTTATAGGTACAATAAAAAACATACCTATCGCGTGCACAACATGGTCGGTTTTACAATAAACTATCCGTTACCC
This sequence comes from Apoda limacodes, assembly GCA_946406115.1. NCBI lineage: Eukaryota > Metazoa > Arthropoda > Insecta > Lepidoptera > Limacodidae > Apoda > Apoda limacodes. The sequence goes on along the minus strand of OX291543.1, from coordinate 12,410,183 downwards.
AATGAAACAAATAAAAGTAAACCTTAATTTTCACACGATAAGATTTTAAATATGTTGTTAATTATTTCAATGTCATACGAATGCATCGAATTCAATGTCAAAAACAGCTAACTTCCTAAAATGTATTTAATTCCATCATTATAGAGTTGATAATGGCACGATGGTAATTTGTAGTGCATGTAACGATATAAGATACACCTACGCACACGCACGGTTCGTAGGTAGATACAGAGAGGTACTTGCCATACCCGAGGTAGAGATAGGGACAGCAAAAAAAGTTAAAAGATTTATGTTTGTTTTTGTCTTGTGAGTTAGCAAAAAAATGGGTTAAGTGTTTGGTTTAAACTTGATTCCTATTTCGTAAGTTAACATGTGTGTAAAGATGACTTAGTTTTTGTGATATCATTAAGCAAGCAAGCTCGTTCTTTATCGTACGAGTTTCACTTATGATGGCTTTTTGTTAAGTTTTTTTATTTAGCCGGTAGCTTTCATAGTTTGCCTTTAACAACTTTTTAACTTTAGATTGGTACCAACTTCTATTGAGAAAATTTGTTATTTTATTATTTACTTGTTTCTGTAGTATAAATGTATGTATATAAAAGAACAGGATATGACGGATTCATCAACAAGCTGCCACTAATAACGGATTTTGCGAAATTCGTCCCCTAAGAGGGTGAAATTCAGGTTAGAAGTATGTATGAAAATCCGTAATTATTTATGTTAAATCCATGAAAATTGGTATGGTATTTATTGGCCTTGTTAAAATCTAATAACGACGTGCTTTACCGTTTTTGTAAAATCATATTCTAAGGGATTAAACTTTGTGTGGGATTCCGGTTATTTTCAGGTCCGGTCCGGTCCTAAAATCCGGTCTTGAAATTTTGCACAAAGGTTCCTGATATGACGTAAGCGAGCACTAAGAAAGGATTATGTATAATTCGTAGGAGTATGAAAAAAAAATTTCTTCCGCGAACGCTTAGGTTGTGGAATGAGCTCCCTGCCAAGGCAACACGCAAGTGATAGCCCTGGTGTTGCAAGCGTCCATAGGCTACGGTGACCGCTTACCATCAGGCGGACCGTAGGTTTGTTTGCAAAAAAACGTTATTTCTGAAGGCAAATGCAAAAATTAGGTATTAAGCCATAAGGTTAATTAGAATTGACGTGATTCACCGTTTTTGGAAAATGATCCCCTAGAGGGTAAACTAGGGAATGAAAATTTGTATGGGAACTCTTTGTATATTTTTAAATCCACGCGGATGAAGTCACGGCAACCAACTAGTAACCGATAAGTATCATAACTCATAATCCTAGGTAAGTACTTTGTACTGTCAGATAACAAGCTGATAGTCTAATTTTTTAATCATTGCACGTTTGTTACAATGACATACCTAATTAACTATTCATAACAACATACTTGTATAACCTTTTTTTTATACCACTAAGGGGGCAATCAAACATGCGGTCCGCCTGATAATATGCGGTTGCGGTGACCGCCTATGAACGCTCCATGATTTTCATCCCCTATTTTGCCTAAAACCTAATTTTTGCATTTTGCTTCAGAAATTACACATTTTTATAAAAATGTCCAACCCCCATTTTGCTCCTACGAACTTTGCATAATCCTTTTTTAGTTCTCGATTACGTTATATCAGGAACCTGAGTCACCCGCAAGACCAGTGGCATTACTCGCGAGTTACTTACCCTTCACAAATCTAATAACTTCTTTCTTGAAGAACCTACAGAGTCCTTAGTGAAAGCCTTGGCAGGGAGCTCACGACCTTAGCATTGTAGAAACTTTCTCTGAAACCGAACTGTTTAGGTTTAAAGGTGTGAGGATGTAACAATGTAAGTACGGATTAGGTTAAGACTCACAGGAGCTTTGTTTGTGGCTCAGCTAGTCTGCGCACAGCCTGCACCCGCAATGTAAACAAAACTGAAACCATTTATCACTATTTGCAGCATTGCTGATCTATCCATATAATATAATCCATACTAATATTACAAATGCAAAAGTACCTCTGTCTATCTGTCTGTTACCTCTTCACGCTTAAACCGCTGTACCGATTAAGATGAAATTTAGCGTGGAGATAGTCTGAGTCTCAGGAAAGACAAAGGCTACTTGAAAACTTATGTTTTTTATAATTGAGGAGTTGCTGTTAAACTCCTACACCGATAACCGAATTCAGGGCGGGTGGAACCGCGGGCTGAAGTTAGAACTAATAAAACAAAGAAATGGTTTTTTTTTAACGCTCTGATCTCTGAAATTACCATTCGTTTTAAATTTATAGCGAAATTTTTGAGAAAGGTTATCATATATATGCTATTTAACATCGCGCCGCGACCCTTAGGAGCTGAGCAAAAAGGCAAAAGAAATAAAGAGCGGCACAACGTGGGATGGAAAACAGCGGAAAACCGTTTGCCAGGTACATCTATACTAATATTATAAAAAGGAAAGATTTGATTGTTTGTTTGTATTGAATAGGCTCCGAAACTACTGGACCGATTTGAAAAATTCTTTTACCATGAGAAGCCGACATTATTACTACGGGAAAACGGGTAATAGGACAACGGGTAGTAAGAATTATCCTTCCGTACTTATCTTGTTCACATAACTTCTAAACGGTGGAACCGATTGGGTTGAAATTTTATATGGGTATTGCGATGGTTTCCTAGATTATTTAAAAATACAATGAGACCCGGTAGATGGCGCAGCTGTCGGTATGTCAACTACTAAACGGCTTGACCGATTGGGTTGAAATGTTGTAAGTGTATTTCCATGGTTTCACAGACACGAATGTATTATGCCATTAAAGAGGAAAGATTTGATTGTTTGCTTTTTTTATAATTGAGGAGTTGCCGTAAGAACCTACGCCGATAACGAATTTTAGAGCGGGCGAAGCCGCTGGCAGAAGCTAGTATATAATAAATCTAAAGAGTTCGTTTTCTTATCGTTTAAACACGCTAATCTCTTAGACCACCGGTCAGATTAGAAAAACACTTTTGTAATTGATAGCGCAATTCTTGAGGATAATTATTTGCTATTTAACATCACGCTACGACTCTTAGGAGCCGAGCAAAAAAAAAGGTCAGAAATAATCCTAAGCAAAGACGAAGTCAGCGCGGAGAAACGATGTCCCGGACTTGGGATGTGAGCAACGGAAGGGGCAGAGCAACGTCTGCCCCTCTCTGCCCCTCCAGCAAGTATTCTAAAAGATTACAAATAGATGTTTAGTTATTTTAAGTCAGTGTATAATGTAATAATTAAAACATACGACGGAAGTTAAAAGTATTATATCTTATACCTTAAGGTAGGTACTAGATAAAGTGTCTGCGGGAAATGTGTCAGCCGCGAGCGAGTACGTGGGCAAAGTTTTTCGAATAGACTTCGACTAGTTAGACTTCTAAATCTCCAAGTTCTTTGTCTTATCCTCTATGACACCTCTCTAGACCGATGTGTGTAATTGAAATAACTTTGGCTGTCTATAAATGTTACGATGTACGTATTTGCTTAGTTCGATAAGGTTTACTGTAGCTCAACTCCTTCCTGTGGTGGGATCAATAAAATATGGTTTTAAATTAACATTTCAAATGTAAAGGGTCGTTGATTTAAAAAAATCATGTCTCTTACTAAAAACGAGTAACAGAAATTCAGATATTGACAAGAAACTCACCTGTCTATTTATGAACAAAGAACACAGAAAACGTAGTTGCCATAGCAACATGTAACCGAACAACGTCCGTGTTTGTGCCCACGATATATTTTTGCCGCAATATTTTAGTCGATCATCTCCCGTCAAGCAAACCATGCGAGAAACTTAGGGTGACTCTACACATTTAGTGTCTATACTATTCTCTACTCCACTGCTATCGAGTTAAAGTTTAATTTCAAATAAGATGTAGATTTAGTTTTGTGTACGGTAAAATAAGTAGGATCTCTCGAGAGTTTTCAACCGGAAATCTCCGAAAATAGACGAAGTTTTCCGAGTAGATGGCCTTTTGGAAAATCAAACGGCAAGAAAGGATTCGTGGGGCACTTCCGTAGCCGGCCCTGCGGGGCGTCGGGGTAGAAGCGGAAAACCTACATACTACTTATTCAAATAAAATTAAATATAGGTACTTACAGTGTGAATGGTACATTATTCACATGTATCCGTAGGTACTAATATTATATATTAATATTATATATCAAAATTATGACAAATAAAGCGAACTGTTTTCATCATATTTTTATATATCCGTTTTAGAAAAAAATAAACTATTATTATTTTCTCTTAATATCCGATATTAAACAATATTATATACATGTGATATAGGCCTATAGTAGACATTCCCCACTTTTATCTGTATCGGCTTTATATTTGTGTGTTTAAAATAAAAAACCAATGTTAATCATATTTTATTTTTCGTCTCAAAAAAAGCTTAGAGAGTTTATAGATTTGTAATTTAGCACAGACGAGGAGGCCGGCATTAAAAAAGGATTTTGCAAATTTGTACGGAAATTCCTTATTTTTAAAGATTTGTATGAAAATTGCTATGAATTCAGTGTTATTGGAAAATCATTCCCTAGATGGCAAAAGGGTTTTTTTTTTGTATGAGAATTGTGATATTTTTCTAAGTAAAACCATTAAACAGTTAAAAAAGATTTTTTTTTTCAAAACTCTACGCGGCTAAATTCGCGGAAATAAACTAGACTGAATATAAAATCATTTTCAGTTTATCGCCGGTCGATAGCTGTGTCGAGGAGTTTGATGAATTTTAAAACATAACATAGTACACAAAATGCAATGAAGAGGTACCCTTTGAATGCACCTTTCTACTTCTTTCATTTAGGAAAGCGCCCGGAGCCGTTTCGCCCAATCCCGTGTACCGGACCAGTACCGGACCTGTCCCGGTCACTTCCCGACCATGTCCCGGTCACCACGTCACGAAGCACGCTTGGCGTGGGTTGAATATACAATAGGTACAACATAAACTTTTATGAGCACCAGTCTCAGATAACAGATACTTTGATTTTTATTTTTTATTATAAAACCTTCGTTGGGGTATTTTATCTGTGGAATAAATTGTGTGGGCGTTACGGTAATAGGTTTTCGAATATCCATCATAGTTATGTTAATGAATTGTTTAGTTTTTGTGGTCCATAGGTTCGAATTTATGGTGTATTTATTTTAATATACTATCTAATAAAACGTTAAATTTTATTGAAACTAGCTAAGAAGCAGTAAAACTTTGTAAAAATATAAATTCATATATATACACATCTAAATACTTATGTATATACATACACATATAAGGACAATGTAACTTACACAGAACTTGCAGTTAGAAAAGTTAGATAACTGCATACGCAGTTTAATTTATAATGTTAGGTGGCTACGTATGCAGTGCTGTTAAAAATTTTGTCAGTTTACAAAATATTGATACCGCATGCTTTTTTTTTTTTTTTTTTTTATACCACTAAGGTGGCAAACAAGCCTACGGTCCGCCTGATGGTAAGCGGTCACCGTAGCCTATGGACGCTTGCAACACCAGGGGCATCACTCGCGCGTTGCCGACCCTTCAGAATTCTAATAACTGCTTTTTTGAAGAACCCCATACTGTAGTCCTTAGAGAAAACCTTGGCAGGGAGCTCATTCCACAACCCAAGGGTTCGCGGGAGGAAGTTTCTCTGAAACCGCACTGTTCGCGACCATTTTGGTTCCAAAGTGTGAGAATGAATTCCCTGTCGATGGCGAGCGGTGCGATGGTAGAAAGTAGCCGTGGGCATCATTTCGAACAATTCCTCAGAACACAATCCATTGTACAAGCGGTAGAACACACACAGGGAGGCAAAGTCTCTCCTCAGACTTAAGGGCTCGATACCGCAAGTGAGTTTGGGATCGTCGACAATTCTCACAGCCCGTCGTTGAACCGAGTCAAAAGGTCCAAGCTGGTATCCGGGTGCACCCGCCCAGAGATGGCAGCAGTAATCCATATGGGGCCGGACTTGCGACTTGTAAAGTAGCAACCTTTGCCCCGACGTGAAGTACTGCTTTGCTCTGTTGAGTACACCAAGTTTTTTGGACGCCAGCTTTACCTTGTCTAGCAAATGATCTCGGAACTGAACATCGCTGGAGATGTCAACGCCAAGGATCCCAATGCTCTTAGAGATGGAGAGGGGAGTGTTCTGGAATTGTGGGACTACAGTGAATGGGGTTTTCTTAGCGGTGAATGCGCAGACTTGTGTCTTTGAAGGGTTGAATCGGACCAAGTTTTCCCGCCCCCGGTCAGATGCTTGATCTATTTAGCTTCATATTATTTATGTATGTATGTATTTATGCATGTCTTTTGCTTTCTTTCAGGCACGACAGCTGACAATGATACAGCATGGTAAATAAATAAATTAAGAACTTGAAATTTGCTTAATGAACTATTAGGAAAACGCTGTTGATATTTCATATTAGTTCTCTTGTCTTGTTTATATCTGTTACGCAAAAATATACGTTTATTAACAAAATAATAGTGATTTAAACAATCTTCTAGTCAAAGAATGTGGATAGGTGTGTTAAGTATACTTTTCCAGTTTAAAACTGTTATAGGAAAGTGGAATCGATTTTAAAAACACGCATTAGGTACTAAGTTCTTTTTTGTCTTGCCTAATCTTCGCCGTCGACAAATCACTCCAATTTAGTGAATAAAAAAAACTAGAAAAACCAACTTAAGGTCGATATTGATGAAATATATTACTTAAGTAAAAATAGTTTGTTGAAGTCGATACTACTTGTTTTATACCATTACAATCACATTACATAAGTACATATATACGGCAATACATAGGTATAATAATACATACACCTACATACGAAATGAAAGTTTACAAAACAATTTTTTTCTACACAAACTTAATAGGGATGCGGTCACGATTCGATTCCCGACAAGCACAGAATTGGGCCCCTCCGGACGTGCGAGCATGCACAATACAACGAAAGAGAACAGTAAGGTAACTAATTTAGTCGTTTCTTCGAGTTCAAACCACGATGTATTACAGCGCTAGGGTTGGTACTTACAAAATTGGCATTTACCGATAGCGAATGTACAATCGACAGGTTAGTTATCAAAATCAACATTTTTTTTTTCTGACTGACTATGCAGTTGGCAATGCAGCCATTACGCCATTACTGCTCCACCGGGCTTTTTGGGGCGAGACTCTGAAGGAGTCTTAGCCCATATAGCGCCCAACGCTCAAGGGCTCCCCGCGGGGGGAGTTTGGCTTGGGTAGTGGCTCTTGGGGGACGACCCCTACGACCAGCGTGAGCCTCGAACAAGCAGGTGAGTGAACGCTAGGAAGAGAGTTCCCCATTAGGCGGTTGCGGTTATGATTGCGATTGAGTGGGAGCTATAAGCGCCCCGGCACTCTTTGATACCTCGTATATGAGGTAGGTTCGTGCGTTAGCCGACGAACCCGGGGACGACGGCGTCGTGTGAGGGGAGGTCGTTGAGACTAATCTCGCTATCCGGATAGCGAGATCGTCGTGTGAGGCTGTAAGTACGTGCCGAGGCCGCCTAACAATAGTTTTTCGACCGCGCCGTAGTCGGTCGAGGGGATGGGAACATGTAAAAAACAGATGGAAATTTAATCCATTCATCGGTTGAACGTGCGAATAAGAAAATAATGATCAATTTCTACGTAATAAATAAGTAAATGCTATAAGTATAGTATAAGCACAAAAAAAAAATGTAAAACCAAAAAGTGTTTCTTCTAGTTCGTAAAATTTTATAACTGATCTATCAAATTGTAAGTTACATAATATATTCCAATTTATTTTTGCACTACTTAGGGAAACATGGATACTGCGGTAATGTAAGATTTATTTCTTTATCGATGCAGACCATAAATGACCTACCTACCTACCTATTAAGAGGTCAATTAGCTCTTAATAAAAAAAAATATTAATTTAATTATCAAAAGAATACATTTTAAAAACGGATTGGATACCGTGGCCAACTTTTTTTAAGTAACCTTTATAAAGAGAATAAGATACAAAAAATTTATTCTTTCGTTAGTACAATTATACTACCTTTTGCCAGCGGTTTCACTCGCCCTAAATTCGGTTATCGGTGTACGATTGCATCAGCAAGTCCTCAATTAAAAAAAAAACCGACTTACACTTGACGTTTTCAAGTAGCCTGTGTCCTTCCCTTAGACTCACACTAACCTCCGCCCAAATTTGCCCGCGGTTTTACCCGCCCTTACTTCGGTAATTGGTGTAGAATTTTCAAGTTAGCTTCTCAATTATAGAAAAAAACCGACTCACACTTGACGTTTCCAAGTAGCCTAAGTCGTTCCTCGAGACTTATACTATCGCCAAGCCAAATTTCATCTTAATCGGTACAGCAGTTAAAGCATGGAGAGGAAACAGACAGACTGACAGACAGACAGACTGACAGCCAGACAGAGTTACTTTCACATTTGTAATATTAGTATGGATGGTAAAGTTCGGTTTCATTTACGACCCATTATCTCGTCTTGTACTGGTCCTTGGATCATAATGGACTCTGACCGAGTTCGAAAATAGTCGTAGGAATCAAAAAAAGGTAAGTGCACCCGAAAAAACCTCTGACTCGGGACGGGTAAACTTGGTCCAATTCAACCCTACAAAGACACAAGTGTGCGCGTTCACCGCTAAGAAAACTCCATTCACTGTAGTCCCACAATTCCAGAACACTTCCCTCTCCATTTCCAAGAGCATTGGGATCCTTGGTGTCGACATCTCCAGCGATGTTCAGTTCCGAGATCATTTACAAGATAAGGTGAAGCTGGTGTCCAAAAAACTTGGTGTACTCAACAGAGCGAAGCAGTACTTCACGTCGGGGCAAAGGTTATTACTTTACAAGTCGCAAGTTCGGCCCCATATGGAGTACTGCTGCCATCTCTGGGCGGGTGCACCCGGATACCAGCTTGGCCCTTTTGACTCGGTTCAACGACGGGCTGTGAGAATTGTCGACGATTCCAAACTCACTTGCGGTATCGAGCCCTTAAGTCTGAGGAGGGACTTTGCCTGCCTGTGTGTGTTCTACCGCTTGTACAATGGGTTGTGTTCTGAGGAATTGTTCGAAATGATGCCCACGGCTACTTTCTACCATCGCATCGCTCGCCATCGGCAGGGAATTCATTCTCACACTTTAGAACCGAAATGGTCGCGTACAGTGCGGTTTCAGAGAAACTTCCTCCCGCAAACGCTTAAGTTGTGAAATGAGCTCCCTGCCAAGGTTTTCTGCAAGGAATACAGTAAGAAGGAAAGAAGTTATTAGATTTCTGAAGGGTCGGCAACGCGCAAGTGATACCCCTCGTGTTGCAAGCGTCCATAGGCTACGGTGACCGCTTACCATCAGGCGGACCGTAAGCTTGTTTGCCACCTTAGTGGTATATATAAAAAAAAAAAAAAAAAAAAAACTAGATAATTTAAAAGTTTCTTTTTCCCAAATTTTTCATACTTTAAAAAATGAAAAAACTTTTTCTCTGAGGTAAGTACTGCTGTATGATAGTTGCACACAACCTTGTACGGCATATAAGGCAAGCATGATCAATATTATCAATGGTAAATGAAAAAATGTAACTGCGTGTGACCCCGAATGACAGTACCTGAATTTCAAACAAAATTCCGGTACACTACAGGTGCAGTACACGGCCGATCCTGCGACTTCATCCCTGATTCTTTGTACCTAACTGTATTATTGATCTTTTGAAAGGCCGAGTCTTAATTAATGTTTCAGAGTTTATTATTATACCATTACGATAGTTGCATGCATAAATAGCAAATTTTGAGCCACTATAGCGCTGTCTGAGTAATTTAATTCGAGTTTTTCAATGAGGTTTGCTTACTGGTCTCTTTCATTGTATTTTGCCTTCTACACTACGTACTACGGACGCGAATCTACCTGCCTTCAAAACAGGTACCTATTATATTTCTTAAAGGTTTTTTCTGTAACGGATCAGCTGTTACAGCTGTTGGAATGTACCTGCTATTACGTTGTGGAAACCGTTTTATTGGTCCTTTATTTCTGATAGCATATGCTAAAAAAATATTAAATTTAATTAGGTTACACCTATTTTGCTAAGCACAAAAGCTATGATATCGCATAGACATTGAAATCGTTCTGTTCACTAAATGTAATCAAACATTATGATTGTACTCTATTTTGACAGCGCACCCACTCCTCTAGCTACCGAGCATGTGTAGCTAATGCGTTGGATGCAGACCGTAAGTGTTATAAATAGTGTATAAAATCCTATGGAATAAGCAAATTTCTCGTCCTTAAACATGGCTGTTAGGATAAAAACTTAGATTATTTTAATTTTTCGACAAATAAACTAATACGACATAACAAATCGGTCGTAGCCCAGTAGGCTACTGGTTTCGGTGTCTGCCTCACGTTCAGGGGGCTTATTGGGAAAAGTTTGGAGTCCTCGGGTCTTGCTTTCTCGGGAGCAAAATGTATGGAAGAATATCTCGCCTCTCGACTCTGGATAACATTCCGCAATATGAAAGCTAACGAATTCCTCATGATATCGCCTAATCGAAGTCTCGAGCAAATAGTGTGCTGAGAAGCAATTTTTCTGCACATGGTTTTGAAATCTTGGGCACATTCACTAAGGCCCATGCAAGCTGAAATGGCAATGGGTAGGCCAAATCGCTCTTGAAACCGATAACGGATGGAAAGCAAGTTCTCAAATGGCAAACATGGATAGGGAAGACTAAGCATAGTACAGCATCCTACTATGTGAATTAAATGCCTTAGGGTCACAGGTGGCTTGAGACTGGTAGTATGCAGTATTGTGTGGATATGGAAATAGCCTATGTTCAATGTTGAACAATGTACTATATGGTGGGATGATGATGCCATGTTAAAAACTTTACTCTAATTGCAGACCAAAATCAATGCAAACTATTCAGTAGATTTTGTATAATGCATCGCACATTTTTTGATGCCATTTTAGATGATAACTTTCAGCATAGTGTATTTTACTTTCAGACTTATTTCACACAGATAAAGTTTACTTTGTTATTATGCTTGTTTTATCTAATAACTTTCATTTGTTGCAGGTTTTTGTTGCTGGTGTATGAAGTATTATTTCACAAGGTGTCATTCAAAGAATCAAGACCACTAGACATATTGGTGTGAATAATTAACGAAATTTTGTGAATAAAAGTAGAAAAATCAAAACTGTTTTTTTTATTTTATAGAACAAACAACATATTTTGTTATTCCTATATTGTTGGTGAATATTTACCACATTACAAGTATGGCTAACAGTTATTATAGGTGTCTTACAAAGCAGCGTGTTTATTAGATATATTAGAATATTACTAATATTTTACACTAAGGGTGTGTTACAAACCACAACGTAGAAGTTGAAAAAGTAGTTTTGGTAAGTCTGACTCATAAAGTATGCAGCTGTTAAATTAAATTCTTTACTGTGTCATAGATAGGGTTGAAAATCATCACTCCTTTCAGTGTAAACATTGTGTGTCAAACACATTCAAAATAGTTAGAAAATCAACTTTACCAAGCGATAATCACAAGAGCAGAGACTAAAAGTAAATTGGAATATAGACTTATTAAAGTTGTTCAATTCATTTACAAATTTTAAAGTACAGGTTTAAACACATTACCTGTAGGTAAAACCATAACCAAATAAACTTTACTTTTTAACAGTCGATCAGTTAAACAGTTACTGATAGATAAGTTAAGCTCAAATGCTTCTATGGTAGTGTAAAGATTTCAACTTCATCATTAAAATATAAACATTGCATTCTTTTGCCATCTGGGTGACATTTAATACTGTCTACCGAGTAAAAATATTCACTTTTGGGATGCCCCTTGAAATTGATACACCACTCCATCTTCAGTTTCATATAAAACTTTGTTTAATGTTAACTTATGCTGATGATTGGTTTATCATAATGGTCAGCCAGAGGCACAAGTTATATCTACACTGTCACTAAGTATAGTTTCAGCGTGGAAGTTGAAAGATACATAAGGGCACTGGATTGAACCAATTAATTGCTTTGCACATACGGCAGACAAAATTGTCATTTCTCATATAATTCACAAAGGTTTCTTGAGACGCAGTTATTTCTTTTGTTACACATTTATGCTTTCTTCATCCGACTGATCTGTTCATCATGCATTTCCTAAATTGGATAGTCTGACGAGACAACTGCCTGCAAATACAAATTATTAAGGCTAAGCTAAATGTTGTGAACTTAACGCCCAATCGGGTAGGCCGTGTCCCAACAGTGGGGACATATATACAAATTAGGCTGGTAAGGTAAGGTCAGTACACTGTTTGATGGTGAAATTTTGTGATTTTTTACTGCAATGTTACCAATCGTGATTGCAAATAGATGCCTATTTAGGTAAAAATAGTTTTACGCAGTTACGTACCTACGCGTAACCATAGGTATAACAAGTAATAAGCAGACCTTTTCTGTCTCTAAATATACCAACCAGGATACGGACAAGTTAACAGGCCACGACGATACAGTCTGACTTACACAATTATTTCTATGTATGTACTTAAGTCGTTTAGTAACGTCCTCTTTAGCTACTAGCAACTGTATACTTACTACTATACTTTATGAAATTTTTCTTCGTTACACTTGTTGCAAAATCTATTTTTATGAAACACTAGCTTATGCCCATGGCCGGTACTCAGTTATTGCTGTGCGATTCTTACGGGAACTTCTTGATGAGCCGAGATAAAAATTTATAAGTATATAATTTTCCGTCCCGTGAGTTAGCCCTGCTACTAAACATAGTGCTTCGCGGTTTTAGGCATCAAAAATTGTTTGCCTGTTGTATTTCTTGATTAAGATATAAAGAAAAGCATGCCATTCTCCGTAGAAGCCATTGAGATGTGGAAGCTATCTCTGTGCCGTGTTTGTAAAATAAGGTTAGTTGGATGCTTGGTTCGACTTAAAAGAGTAACAAACCATATTAGTTATGATTAAAATGTTTACCCTACTCAGGAAACTTTGCTGATTGCATTTACAACTTTACCACTTGCTGTCCTGTCTCACGAAAAACTACATATTTTGATCTCTCTCTTTCTATTAAAGCGTCATCCCATAAGAGAAGGACAATTGGCGTCCCACACTCATGTTTTCAACAATTTCAACGCAGCAGGAGACTGATATAAAAATCGAGAGACAAAATTTATTAAATATTTTATAAATTATAATAGCTAAGTATCCTATGGTAGATTTAACGAACACACTCAGAAATAAAAATTATGGTTTCGACTTAAACTTTAGCTTTTGTACTGGTCGTTGTCTCTCACATGTCAGGAGACTGAGAATTTAGCACTTTGAAGTATTTTACTAATATTTTAAAGAAGTATATCCATTGTAATATGGTAACAAAAAAAAACACAATAACGTAAGCCGTGGAAAATGTCCCCGTGAGAAGAGTGAGCCATAAATATACAACAATGATATATAATTAATCAGAGTTAGCGTGTTAGCTCTAAATGTATATAAAAAACGCGTTTAGTTAACCTAAAAAACGCGTTATTTATGTACCATTACTAAAACAAATTCCATAAGCGGCTGCAGAAATTTCAATTTCCATATTTTACCTAGTAACAGCTTATTATTACTCTATCCTATCAGTAAATAAAATGAATATTGAAAAACTTTCCCCTCGCTCTCTCCCCTTCTCGTAGATATCGAATAATGTTAGCGCCGATTTACCGGGTATATCGGGATATCGGGGATGATGGAGCGAATGAGAGAGCCCGGTGAAATGGGGATCAAGTCATGCAATATTTTGTCTCGCTCGGCTTAGAAACACTAAATCGATACTGACCGACAACCGCCATATACAGCGGTTTAGATGTCGTAGGTAATCTATAACAATCAAAAATTTTGACTACAAATAACCAAATAACGTCATAACCACGGGTTCTGACGTTCACTTTTATGAAAAAAAAAACTATAAATAACCGCAAGACATGTCAAACCAAGCCAACAAGGTATTTTGTTTTTTGTAGTCGTACGTCAGCTGTGACTAGGGTTGCCAGGTGTAGACAGCTAAAAATCGGAACAGAACCTAAAAAAAATCGGGACAGTACAACTACAATAGAGGAGAGAAATAACAGTTTCTTGTACATTGCAAACGTCCTCGAAGATAAGAATTCAACCAATTAATGGCAGAATCAGATACGTTGAGAGAAGCAAGTTTGCCTGTTACAATGTCATAGTTTACTGAGTTAAAGGTACTACCAAAATCTAAATAAACGAGAATTGTAAGTTGTTCATTCTACATTGCAAGGCGAATATCATCTGTGACTGAGCAAAGCTGTCACTGTGCTATGTCCTTTACGAAAACCAGATTGAAGACAATTAAATACATTATTTGTATTGAGATAAATGGTCAACTGGTTACCATTTCTAGAATTTCGGATAAAACAGGTAAAATTGAAAACGGCCTAAAATCCGTGGCGCCTTTTTACATATGGTGGGAAAGGTTGATTCTAGGAAGTAATTAAAAATATGAGAAAGTATTGGCAAAAGCTCAGTGATAATAGGAGATAGCCTACGGAGGCTTAGTTCATCATGACCAACGGCTGTAGAAGTTAAAGATAGAAAATGTTTCTTAACAACATCTTCCGATATGGGCTGTAGGTGAAAGCTTCGCACTGTGGCACTTTGATTTTTAGCGGACTCTGACAAATATACTGGCTAAGATGCAAACTGCCCGTTAAGTGAATTAAGTTTAATAATACAATTGGTAGTACTAGGAGTTTTCCCGATACCAATAGATTTAAGAAATTTCCGAAGCTGTGAATAATTTAAATTATGAACAGAATTATATATGTAAAAACGGCCACTTTTGGCATAAATGCCAACTACATCTCACAGATATTATTTGAAAAATATATAGAAGGGGGTACTAATTGCCAGGGGGTTTGAGTTTAGATAATTTGTCTGATTAGAAATAGCAAATGACTTATGTTGAAAAGGACAGACATTTCATTATGTAACCATCCTGCCCACAATTCACATTACGTTACTAAATCCAGTCTGATAGACTGGTAGGTAAATAAATAAACAAACTTTCGCAGGGAGACGCTCAATCGTGTTCGTGTGCGCTCGGGCCTCTCCGCCGGCGCTCGGCAATCTCCGGCTCAGCTGACGCGATCTGTTGCTATGTGCAGTTACTCCAGAGTAAAACGGACATTTTTTTTAGAACGTCTCCCTACAATTAATTGATATAACCATGATGCAACTAATCACATCTATGATCAACTGTAACTGTACGAGAGTATATACTTTTTGTTATAAAATATACAAAAAGTACAGACATATCTGCTGACAAAGTACCTAAATGGCAGCGCAGAGAACAATATCGGTTTTAAAGTACAAAGCGCAAACAAAACATCACAGTTAATTTAAAGTAAACGCTTAATGTCCTAAAAACTCGTAAGTAAACACAAGTTAACCGAGCCTACGTGACCGATTCGATGTACGTGCGCACACAGCCGCACAACCGTCACGTACGCTCACTACACGCACACAGGCGCAGCCGTGGTTAAGTCGCTTCACAACCTCGAATAGTCGTAACTCACTTCGACCTTCACAAAGAAAATCGTACATCCGTCGTCCTTATCACTTACGGAATAAAGACTAGACTTTAAAATTGATTCTAAAGTCGTTTAAATCATTAGAGTTTTGGTGCTGGTAATAGCCCCGTTGCGCTAGAGAGTGCATTTATGGCAGTGCACTTGTATCGTCAACCTTTTTGCGTTATTAGTTTTTGTGTATAAATAACTGTTGCGTTGGCTTTAATTAGACGTTTGCAGTTCGATTGACGTCTGCATGGCCTTGTTTTGCGATGTTTTTGTTGGACTTTTATATTATTAGAATAGTTCCATATTTGTGAAAAATTAGGTGTTGAATATTTAATTTCTGTCCGCAACAAGAAGTAGTATTTATTACCTGTCGGTATTTGACAAATTATCCTATTATGATAGTATTTGAAGCTTGGTCAAAAGGCCTTATGGGCGGCTAGAGAACTCTGACAGTCGAGTGACAACTAGATCGACAAACATCCACCAATTCGCACTGGGCCAGCGATTTAAATCCAAAATATATGCAGTATTATATTTTTTGTGGTTTTTATTAATAAAAAATAAAGTTAAATAAATCCGAAACATGTTGGACAAAATTAATTGATTATTTAAGAGTAACTACTAAGTTTCTTGCCGGGTTTTCTCGGTAGAAAACAACATTGTGAACCGGTAGCAAAACAATAATATCATTTTGACGATTAGGTACAAAGGGCTCTCAAAGGGCCTATTAAGATACTTTTTTATTTTTATTTTATTTAATTACCCCTAGTTATAAGATAATTGAATAATACTAATAAAAATCTTCTAGTTCTTATTTTCTTATATGAACCGTTACGAAAAGTCTAATCGGCCAGAGTATCCAATTACTCCTCAAGGATAAATTTAACAGAAACGCTATGGCTTCATTAATAAGTCAACAGCAAAATAGGATTTTCGAGATAAAATAGAAATAAACGAGAACGCTAAAACAAGTTTGCTCCAGAAAAAGGTTTCTGATCCCTGGCCGCGCGTCCCACAGAAACGGGCGCTTGGTAACAGGCGAATGAAAGCATCGACAACGCTACATTCAAATATAAATCTTTCGACAACAAATTAAGACTTATTATTTATTGGCTTATATTATTATTGATCGAAGCTTACGCGAAAAACTTTGTACTTATCGCGTACTTAACGACATGTCAGTACTATTTTATTAATTGGCTTAAACATCTAGGTTTTTCAATTATCTAATTTATTTTGTGAACGTTACAGTTCATTTTCAAGCGATATGTCAATAGTTCTTTTGTAGAAGTCAGCCATAAAAAATGAATAAAGAAAGAATACTTTGTTAGGTAAGAAAGAAATGACATTATGTTATTTAGTTAAGTTAACTACATATTTACCTACCTACCTAGCAAGTTGATTAAGTCAGGTGCGACGTACGACGGATGGCGTTTTTGAAATAGCTTTTAAGTATTTTTTTTAAGTATAAATTATAATTTTCACTTGACTAAACTCAAAAATTCCTAGATAGGTATAAGCCTATATTTTTATCGAACGGAACATTGTCTATCTATTATTTATTAGGTGGGTCGTTCTTTTTTTTGCGACGTAAACCGTCATTTTTATGCTTTCTGGGTTTTAGAACTATCGATAATTATGGTTTCACTGTTCGATTTAAAAAAGGTGCATCTATTTTTTACTAGGATTACTTAATAAACTGCTGTTTTTCCTGCACACAAAGTCTTTTTTTCTTTTTACTGTGGGTTTCCAGATAATACCTACTATGATAGAGTAGCCGTTTTGAAATGACCACTTTGTCACGGCATTCTATAATAAAACATAAAAAAAAAAACTGGCTTAAAGAAAGATTACGATTGTTTAGTCCTATTAGGTTTGTACCTATACCATAGACTTTGAGTTCTGTAATCTGTCCTATGGACTGCGTAATAGGCTCACAAAATTGACCATACTTTAGAACGCGACAAAGCGAACATGTGGCCTTTTTTCTTTGCATAGAGACCTCAGTTTCGCTTAAACTCTGCCACACTTGTGCGTGCAAAATTTTTTCACACTTCTATAGTATTATATAATCTGTGCTGCTGGCTAATGCACTGTCCAGTTCTCTAAGTCTATAGTTGTAAAATATAATGTAAAATAGAAACGTAAATTCAGAAACTAAAAACATAATTACTCTAATGAGACGCATAATAAAATTATCGCTAGGATATTGTCGCAAAAAAAGAAGAAAAACCCAGGTCAAAGTAAAAGGTTATACGCAGTATACACACCTTTTTATCCTCCTTCGGAGTCTAGCCCCAAAAGCCCGGTGAAGCAGTAACGGCTGCAACAACCAACAAAAAAAAAAGTTTATATTTGTTTTGTATGTGTCGTTCTGCGCACAGGCGGAATGTTAACTAGGTCCATGTTTGGACCACGCAGAGGTTTCCGTTGCTAAACGAGTTTTTATTTAGATTTTATTTAGTACTTAAAACTATCTCGTATAAAAAGAAACTTATCGAAAAGTGAAAACTGCATCAAAATTAGTTTTTTCATAATGTGCAGCAGACGTTCCTACAGCTCAATCCACAGAACCCTAGCTTTTGCCCGTGACTTCGTCCACGTGAACATTTTAATTTTAAATATTTTTTAGTAAACCCCATAACTTTATATAAACAGCTTATGCCCGCGGCTTCACCGATTTGAATTCCATTTTAATAGCAATTCGTGGGGACATAAAAGTTTCCGGAAGTTTCAGGAGGAGCTGTGTCCTATCTCCTTTCTAAGAGTTAAGTTTGCACACAAGTAGTCATTACATTATCTTCTAAACATATATTATAAAACACATCGTTTGTCTGTCTATTTATCCGTTTGTTCTTTTCAAGGCTAAACCGCTATACCAATCATGATAAAATTTGGCAATGTGATAGCATGCACCTTGGGTGAGGACATTGGCTACTTAAAAAATGTAACGTGTAGGTGTAATTACCGCGCAAAGGGTTAACCATGATTGATAATGATTTATTGTAATTTTATAAGGGGAGGGGAGGGGTTTCCTGGACATAGCTACTTAGAAGAAGGTCAAGTGTGAGTCGATTTGCGTAGAGAAGATAACCAAAACTAAAATAAACTTCCTTACTCTAATCGAGGAGTTACCGTAGGTATCCCACGCCGATAACTGAATTTAGCCTGGCCGGAACCGCGGGCAAATGCTTGTATATAAATATACTACAAAAAATAACACCTGTTATAGCTAATAGTCTTTTGAAGCTGAGCTCAATCACGAATATTATTACAAAGATTTTTTGTTACTTTTGCAATGTTAAAGTCCCCGGAGATTATACATCGGTCGGGTCCCCGACTCAACAGGAGTCCGCTAGCCCTTTGTCCCCGTCCCCACTGGGTCGCGGGTTCGAATTCGACTCGTTACTAAGGATTATGAACGCTAAGCTTTTGGCATTTATTATTATTTATCATTTGCGATGTTTTATATTCAGTAGTGTTCCTTTTTTTTTTTTGTTTTTTTTGGAATTTTATGACCTGGTATCTAAAACCTTTATTAGGTCATGTCTTTATTTTGGTTTTAACACCGTATTTTTCACTGAATATCACTTTATGTATATATATTGTTTTTATTGTATTTTTTATATATCTGTATAGCGGTCTAAAGGTATTCGTATTTTTTAATAATTGATCAAGTGCCAGCGGGCGGGATTAAGAACGCACTCACACTTTGACATCACTAAATTTGCTTGCCAACACTAATCTGTTTAGCAAAAATTTCTGACAATCGAAAATAAGGTGTTCCATAGTTTCTTCTTTCTGTTCACAATGTGGACATATATTATTTACAATAATGCCGAGTTTGCAAGGTGTGACGGTGCGGTATTATGTCCGAAGCGCAATCTGTTGATGGTGGTGATAAAATTACGACTGGCATCCATTGTTCATACCATGGTCGAACGGGTAAACTGTTCTGGATGAGTCCATACTATTTTGGTTACCTTACCTTTGGTTTCTTGGTCGTTATTCCACATTTCTAACCATAACTTATAAATATTTTGGTGAATACATTGTTGGTAATCGGTCATAGGAACATTTATTACATTTTTAACGTCTATACTATTTAGACCTTAATAAGCGGTTTTATCAGTCATTCTATTACCCATAGAAACGTAATTTGTATTTGGTTAAGATAATATTGATAAATTATTTCTTTAATGAAATAAAGGATATAATTGGTTTTATATCCTACCTTGAGGTTAGTTAATCCTTTGATTAAACTATAGGAAACAAAAAGTATAAAAAAGTGTTTACAATTATGATTTTCACGAATTCGAATTAATGCCTGATAAACCGCCTATACCTCCGCTGTAATATAGAGCAGGATGTGTGAAGAATAAAGCTTCGAGCAAAATCTAGTTTTTGAATTATATAAAGCAGCATGTACATGGTCATTTACTTTACTGACATCAGTGTAAATTACATAATTCATTTTATTTTCTGCCAAAAACTGTAGCTTGTCTGAATTATTGTTAATTCTATTTACGATAACTTTAACTTAATGTGAAATATATTGATATGAAAAATAGTATAATGACCATGGGGATTGTTTCCTAACATTATGAAATTTATTTTCTCTTTCGAAAGCTCACCGCAGCTCACAGCAACTGTATATTAAGTGTTTTAAGCAGAAAAATCAATGGAATTCGAAATTCAATTAAATAAAAAATTTCAAATACCGCGCTTTTTGGTTTCACGCCCAAAAACAACTTTTTTTAATAGATCGATAACACTTCATATGAAATGCCAATATCATGTGATGTCATTGCATGCATAGCAAATATACATAATAGTGTTGTTATGTAATGGATTGACGTATATGCTGCAATAGTAAAAAATCGGCCAAGTGTGAGTCGGACTCGCGCACGAAGGGTTCCGTACCATTATCTACAAAAACGAGCAAAAAAATCATGTATGTTGTATGGGAGCTCCCTTAAATATTTTTTTTTCTGTTTTTTAGTATTTGCTGTTATAGCGGCATTCATTCATCTTCATGTTCATGAGATACAGCCTGGTGACAGACGGACGGACGGACGGACAGCGAAGCCTTAGTAATATATATTTACTTTATATATAGTTATATTTTTACTTTAAAAATAAATAATTAAATTAAAATAAAACAAATATTTGAGGCGATATAACAATCGTAATTTTTTTTAATGATAATGGCACGGAACCCTTCGTGCGCGATTTCGACTAGCACTTGGCCGATTTCATTTAAAAATAACTTTTTACTAGTGATTGTATTTCAAATGCCTATTCATGCAACGGTTTTTTCGTTTTTTATTAGTAACGGGTCTGAAATAGGGGTTTGTAATCTAAAAGTGGTGTTACTTTACTACGGTATGTGGGTGTCATTTTAACAGGCATTGTTTGCACACACCAGAACTAAGTTTCTAGTTATAATTTTATGTGTGTCTTTCATTAACTTAATTACTTTTTATTTTTACTTACCGATACCGACCTCGTCATAAAACTTAAACAGAATCTACAAGTCAGTATTATTCTAAAAATTGAGTAGGTTTCTGACTTTTAACAGTTGCGCCATATGCACAGTGGGCTTGCAATTCTTTTTATTTATTTATTTGCAAATATTTGTCTCGAAACTATTATAGTTACTTGATATTGCTTTTATCAGTCAGGATAACTATTTTATATTTATTTTATCCGTCCAGTGTCCTTTTCATAGTTTTCTTTTTTACCCAGTTTTAATTCTTTACTGTAAATTACTTTTAAGTCTAAAGTTTTACGAATATGAATTAAAACAAAAGTCATTATTACGATCACTTTTTTCTAATGATCTTCGGAACAATAAGGGCGGTGTGTGTAATAGTGTTATAACATTAACTCGTTCGGAATTAACCCCAGGTGACAACACTAAGGCCCGGATTAATAGTCGTTTCTAAGTAACGCCCTAAGTAATACTTCTGAAAGTCTCACTTAGAGAATTCTTTACAATACTTACTACTGCTATTACTCATATTTACCAGATTTTCAAAAGCAGAATTCATTTATAATAGCCATAGAAGAATATTATTTCGGTGGTCAACATAATTGGCTTTCGTTTTTTTTGTACCTAAAATCTATACTTTTTTCATGTCAATTCATTGTAAACTGTGTTTTGTTTATCGACAACGCTATATGGCTTGTACCCTTTACCTGCGTGCCATAAAGAGCAAAAAACCGGTCGAGTGCGAGTTTTAACTTGCGCACCGACTCGACGCGGCGACGCACGGTACCGTAGGTACTTATGTAATAGAATTATTTCCCCACCCTCTCGCACCTCTCTCATTTGCCTATAGTGCCCTTACATGAGTCGACGTAAGCAGCTAGGAAAAAAAAATCATGGATATTTGAGCATTTGAAACCATGTTTTATTATTATCAACTCATTACGTGCTTAGACTGTCCTGAGTAAAGAAAATGCGTTACTCAGGCTTGGCTAAGAATAAGAGCATGCTAAGCAACGTGTGTGTGTCTTAGCAGTGTTTATTATTACATATTTCAAACTAAGCCTATGTCTTAGCAATAAGTGATACTTTGTCTAAGCAACGACTATTATAACGGCCCTCAGTTATGTTCGTTGTTGCATTTTATTACATTACGCTTATTTAGCCTCTGTCTTAGAATGTTACTTTGTCTAAGCCACGACTATAAATCCGGGCCTAAGTCGTTCGGAAAATCTGGTGTCGCGACATAGGTATTAACACCATCGACACCAACCCTGAGCAGAGTTCATACTGTTCTGACGTCATATCTGTCGAACCTGAGTGGTATAAAATGACAGTTCTAACATCGGCTATCGTTTGGATATTTTCGGGTTACTATTGCTAAGTCTATGTGAAGCCCTTGTGCACTGTACTCGGTCAGGGTTGGCACCGTGAACGTGATCTAGCGCGAAGCGGAGCAGAGCGCGTATCGCAGGAAACGCAATAAAGTGAAGTCGCGGTCGGTCGCAGGAAGTCATAAATCAGTACGGTGTGCGGCAGGACCGATGTTTGTTTGTTGGTGTGTCAGCGAGCGAGCCGCGATTTGCTGTAATGTTGCTCAGCTGATGACTGCAAACCTGTACACAGCACCCTACAACGCAACGTTGCCACAATATCAGGGCTACGTTCAGTATCAACGCTGTGTGATCATCCGACGATAAACTTGCCGTTCAATAACTCGGAGTGACTCACATCATATCCATATTAAATATCGTCGGGCGTTCGCACTAATCACATCGTGAAATAGGAGGTTGAAAGTCGTACTTTGACAGCTAACGAGATTTAATTTTTGGATAAACGACTATAGGTTAAACAGTACTTTTTGTTGAATAATGAGGAGGAATGATAAGAAGAGAAAATAACAATTTCTAGAGCAATATCCCACAGCAGAACTAGTTATTTTGGGAGACTATAACGCCCACCATCGTGGCTCAGTTCTCGAACCGATAACTATGCAGGGATATCTGCTCATGAATTTGCTCTGAGCTATGGATTCTCTCATCTGGTACTTTCTCCAACGAGAATACCTCCTCCTTACTGGACCTTCTGCTGACTACTCGTCCGGACGAATACTCCGTCTCAGTGGATGCGCCTCTTGGCTCAATCATGCTCACAACCCGATCCATATGGGCCAACTAATTGGCGTCGTGTGTGGCACTATAAGTAGGCAGACTGGGATGGATTGCGAGAATTTTACGTATCGTACCCGTGGAGGCAGATCTGCTTTAACTCAGAAGATCCTGACGTCTGCGCAGCCGCAGTCACTGAGAAAATCCTTACTGGTATGGTATGGACCGGCGTCAAAATAAGACCGTGGTTTAATAGGTCTTGCAGAAAAGATAAAATTCTTAAGCAAACTGCATATAAGGCTTGGACCACGGTTCGTAATAATAAGGATCCGAATATTTCTGAGTTAAAACGCATATTAAATGCTGTCCGAGGTTCAGTAAGAAAAATAGAGCGATAAATCAGATCCATTAAATTACAGGCCTATCGTAATTTACTATTACCTCTCTCCTCTCCAACGTGATGGAGCGTGTGATCAACACACAGCTTCTAAGATAACTAGAAGTACACGACCTGGTCAGTGACCGTCAATATGGCTCTCGCCACGGTCGCTCGACTGGTAACCTAGTATTCTAGTGTATCTCACACACCAATGGGCACACCAATGGCATGTAGCCTGGACACAGCGAAGACGTTCGATCGGGTCTGGCACCGGGGTCTTCTATCGAAGTTGCCATCTTATGGAGTGCCCGAGGGTTTGTGCAAATGGCTTTTGCCGGCAGACGCATACGAACCGTAGTTGACGGTAGTTGCTCTGATAGCATGGACATTAATGCAAGGCTCTGTACTGTCTCCTACACTGTTTCTACTGCATATCAATGACATGTTGAACATTAACAACATACATTACTATGCAGATGACGGTATTGGAGACGCTTATTACACGGGTCGTGCAAACACCCCTCGTTCCGTTGTGGAGGAAAACCGCGGAAAACTTGTGTCTCAAATCCGACTGACCACACTGTCCAAGGTCTCTGACTGGGGACGGGTAAACTTGGTCCGATTCAACCCTACAAAGACACAAGTGTGCGCGTTCACCGCTAAGAAAACTCCATTCACTGTAGTCCTACAATTCCAGAACACTCCCCTCTCCATCTCCAAGAGCATTGGGATCCTTGTCGACCTCTCCAGCGATGTTCAGTTCCGAGATCATTTACAAGATAAGGTGAAGCTGGCGTCTAAAAAACTTGGTGTACTCAACAGAGCGAAGCAGTACTTCACGTCGGGGCAAAGGTTGTTACTTTACAAGTCGCAAGTTCGGCCCCATATGGAGTACTGCTGCCATCTCTGGGCGGGTGCACCCGGGTACCAGCTTGGCCCTTTTGACTCGGTTCAACGACGGGCTGTGAGAATTGTCGACGATTCCAAACTCACTTGCGGTATCGAGCCCTTAAGTCTGAGGAGGGACTTTGCCTGCCTGTGTGTGTTCTACCACTTGTACAATGGCCTGTGTTCTGAGGAATTGTTCGAAATTATGCCCACGGCTACTTTCTACCATCGCACCGCTCGCCATCGGCACGAAATTCATTCTCACACTTAAGAACCTAAATGGTCGCGTACAGTGCGGTTTCAGAGAAACTTCCTGCCACGAACGCTTAAGTTGTGGAATGAGGTCCCTGCTAAGGTTTTCTGCAAGGACTACAGTATGGAGTTCTTCAAGAAAGAAGTTATTAGATTTCTGAAGGGTCGGCAACGCGCAAGTGATACCCCAGGTGTTGCAAGCGTCCATAGGCTACGGTGACCTTAGTGGTATAAAAAAAAAAAAAAAATACACCTTAATATTTGGTAAATAGAATCATTTATAATTTACATTGACTGTTTTGCAAACTAGCGTTAGTTTTCAATCCCCTGCTGTTGAAAAAGCCATTCAGTTTCAAAAGTCACGTAAACCGACCGACGATAAGACCGGCGATGTGAACGTAGCCCAGTAAGTTTACTTTTTACACGAAAGAATGGGTATATGGTATATTTTTGAATGTATCTTCATTTGCTATTTGTTGTCCACATTGAATTTGTTAAGCTCCCCAATTCTTTAATTTTTAGAACTTATTACTATTACTATTGCTGTTAAAATCTAAAAAAACTGTCCACAAAATTCTATTTTTAATCCGCAATAATCGTTTAAATTTACAGTTCAAGTATTCCACGAATTTATAGCCACCAGATTCAAATCGCTGCGATTATGATTTACGAAGCAACTTCGGGGGTGGCCTAGCCTGAGCTTGCACGTGAAATATGGGCCATAATAGTAATGTATGCGCGTTATCTCGGCCATTCTCGGCACAACGCATAACCCTACGTCCTGCGTCGAGCGTCGAGGCTACGCTGAGCTGCCGTGTTCACGACGACTCGCGGTGCACATCACCACGCAGCGCGCTATAAACTTTTGACAGCCCTAGTGTTTTATATGTAAATTGGAAGCAGTTACGGCGCTGTGGTGTGAAATTGGTTTTCTGATTTAGTTTTGGTAAAATTGTAATTGATTGCGTGTATGGGTGTTTGAAAACCATATATGGGCACTTATGTTATAATCATGCGAATTTATAAATTTTATTATAATAGGCCTTCAACGAACAGCTGTTGTATTATATAGCTTTTATTTGGCAATCATTTTGTTTCACGGCGTTGACTAAGATGGAACACTTCATTCTGGATTTGGAAATTTCCTAACTCTTGAACACGTCTGTTTTGTCAATGATGACAGGTACAAAAACCCAAATTACTACAAAGTGACTATTCTCTGATTGTATTGACGTACCTAAATGGACTACGTCTGTCTGTCCTATGTCTTCTAAGGGGACCTAAAGGAGCGCTAAACTGCAATGATTACATGAATCTGAGGAGACATAAAGATAGGGACAAGATATAAAACAAGTATTACACAACAAATATAAAAATACAACCTAATGTTCGTGGCGTGGGATCCTCTGGTAGAATGTCGTCCAACAATTAATCACAAAACACTTCTAAATATAAAAACAAAACACTTTTCTGAGAAAATAGGTTATTTTAATTCTGCAGACTAATGATAACCAAAGAGTGTTGCCAGAAACACTAAAACAGGTTGCGCTCGGAACCTAGCGTTTCGTGCGTAAGGCGCGACCCTGATAGCAACGGTACAAAACAGCGTAAGTGTAATGCGCTGACATAAACCCTGCAGATATACATAAACCACTGGCCTCTATACACTAGTGCACTGGACAGGCGCAGGCTGTAAAGAAAATCACAAAAGGCAATTTAGTTTTCACCATTTTGTGCTATTGTAGTGGGAGAGGTAAGCTTCCACGCACACATTTTATTGATATACTAACTAAACTTAAAAAAAAGGAAAACGTTAGGTTTGGTGTAACTCTTGAAATCGATTTAAAAAATTACTACAATATCGATTAGCACTGACAGTTACCTTAATAAGTCCCTACGGGTAATAGGGTCAGTGATTGTAAGGTATTAAAAACAAAGAAAAGTAAACAAAACATAATCAAACTGGACGTCAACTGATTAAACAACAGTAAAAACTGTTTGCTTAACACTATTAGCCTTAATAGTTAAGTTAATTTGACATTCCAATCAAAAGGCAGAATTTATAGAGAGGACTCACTAGCCAATTACTTAGCTCAGCGATAACAACGGTATTTTTGTACATTTCACAATCAGTAGTAGTATGATTAAAATCATAAAGTATCTAAAATACTAAATCCTTTGTCTACAATCGAATCGATGTCGAATGTCGGTGCAGTCAGGACTGAGGCTCAACAAAGATGGCCGACCGTATTTGGAGTTCCATAGACCGGTTAGGTTTCGGGATTGAATATTCATAATAGAATTGTTTGGGTTTGACGTTGAAGCACAAAATAAGTAATAATACCAACCAACGTACAGAAGAAAAGTCTCCCTTCCGTACAAAACGCGTAAATATGTACAGAAGTTGAAGTTTGGCATTTTTATATATTAATACTAATACTGTACATTATGATACGAGTTTGTAATGACCACAGATCACTTCATACGACATTTTTCAGACGACGGAATCGCTGTCGGTCGTTTACTGACCAGTTTGATATTTTGGAAAAAAAAAAGAATTAATCTTTCACTCTTTGTCTGTTTATCTTTATGTCAGACTATGCAAAGAAAAAGTATTGGAATTTACTGTCTCCTTCTCTGTCTAGATTTTTTTTTTATTTATCCAGAATAGCCTTCCTTCCTGCTTGTATTCTTTTTTGTGAATATAATTTGAACTTTTCACAGCGTTTTTAAATAAATTATTTTGCTATCCTTTGAGCAATACAATGTATCTGAATTTACTTTGAATATTTTTTTCTTTCCACTTCACAAATGCCGATTCAGAAAGTCCTCACACAATAAGAAGACATAAAAACCTTTAAACAATAGCAAAGAAAATCCTACCAAAGCTTTCCTTCGAGCGTTCACTCACTCTTGTTACAGAAATTAATTATTCAAGAAACAGGCCTTTCCTGCGCCGCGCCGCCTCCGAACAGCTGATCGTGAGATTACACCACTATCTGATACACCCTTAACTTAAATCCTGCCAAACTGAATAAAACTCTTGACAAATCACATACGGTTCAATTCAGAACAAGCTACGAAACACTTAACACGTTTCACGTCGAGAAATGTAGCTTTACAAGGGTATGCTGAGTGACGTTTTAGATACGGACTTTTAATAGAATAGGTAGTAAATTCCTTTTATAGTCAGGATTTTGTCGTTTCTTCTCTTCTCTCATATAACTCGAGTCCTTTATTCGTGTGCGACGCGAAGTGGAATAGTTCAAGAGGTTTCGGTCGGAATTGGACCTTTGGATAACAGGTCTCAGAGAACTTGTGTACCATTATGTTAAAGGAAAATATACTTAAGGTGTAAGTATCTACGTGTACACGTAGGTCGTTTATTGTAGGTATCAGATATCATAAAAATGACAAGAAACCTTAAATTTTTCGGGACAGAATAATTCTTGTTGAAATTAAGGTGGGTTGTGGATTTAATAAGGACAACTATATAATAAGGACAACTATTTCTGTTTTTTTATATTTTTGACTATAATGCCGTTATCAAACATCTGGTACATTTTTACTTTCGTGGACAACTTCATCGATGAAAACAGGCTATCAATGTGACTTACCAACACTGTCTTGAGTTTTATAATTTTAAATTTAACCAACCATCGGCAGCATAACGGCTGCGTAACATGGACAATGAACAAAGGGACTGCAAACCAACAGCGATTTCAATCCAGCTGGATTTTTTCTGGATCGACATGAATCCAGCTGGATCCAGAAATTTATAACTCTTATTAATTTTTTAGCTCCAATGGGCAACATTTATGCCACCTTGACAGTATAGTAAAAGAATGTGGATTAATCTTCTAATTATTAAATCGCCGAGCTCTTTTTATGTTATCCTTTTTTTGAAATCAAAATGCAAAGTGCAATTTGGAAACTACAGGGTTTAGAAGTCATGGCAAATTTAATTTTCTATAAAAAAAAAACTTTACGACTTGCCTACCTCACAAACTTGGCTTTATTCGGGATTTTTTACATATATATTTCGCATCGGCCTCGTACTATGATCTCTACACTACACAAACTTGTGTACATAAGGTTTGGTACCTTCACTTTACTTCCTGTGCACTGACTTTAATCTTCAGCCTCAGGCAAAATAAGTAAGTCAGTGATTTTCTCTCATACATCGTTAGTAACCACCGTAGAGTATGTAGCCTTGTATAACCTTCATATTTCTAACAATATAGTCTCGGTTAAAATCCTAGTGTTTATGTCAAGTGTATGCAGTAGCAGGTTGGTAACAAATGGCAGACTAGAGGCAGCGCGACAATGGAAGCGTATTTACAAAATTTTAGTCAATATGATGTTGTTCAATAACCGGCAGCGCGTATCCAAATAACAGCAGGCAAGTGGCAAGTAGCATCATCGCGCAATATGCTTTGTGAATACATAATGCATGATATAGGGAATTGAGTACGCAAAGAGTATAATACTATAGAAAGGGAATTCCATCCAAACCTAAACCCAAAATGTCAATACTTCTAGGAGATTAATTGGGATATTCGTGTATCGAAAACAAAATGTGAAGTGAGACAACGATGGGTATGGTCGGGCAATTTTTTTTTTTGACATTACACACAGCGACGTCTGGCCCCAAATTATGCAAAGCTTGTGTTATGGGTACCAGACAAAGGATACAAATACACAAATATTAGTTTTTGTAAATACATACCTACATATCATACTTAAGCACATAAATACACCCAGACTCAAGACAATTACAAATGTTTATATTATGACATTGACGTTTGTCCAGTATGGGAATCGAACACACACCCTCTGCACAGCAGCTGGCCACACTACCGACTAAGCTGCGAGGAAGTCCTTGGATGGGCGACTGCCGTCTGGTGACTGTGCAGTCACATTTTTCTAGCTCCTCCGTGCTTCGGAGGGTGCCTTAAGCCGACGATCATGGCTGTTGTTATATTATATTAAGGCACGTCAGGGGCTTATGTGCCGCTTGAACTGTGGTAGTCGATGGCCACAAGCTCGAAATCATTTCATGTACTTTCACGTCGGGTCAGAGGTTGCTGTTTATAAGTCGCAAGTTCGGCCCCATATGGAGTACTGCTGCCATCTCTGGGTGGGTACGCCTGGATATCAGCTTGGCCCTTTTGACTCGGTTCAAAGAGGGGCTGTGAGAATTGTTGACGATTCCAAACTCACTTGCCGTATCGAGCCCTTAAGTTGAGGACAGACTTTGCCTTTCTGTGAAGCTTGTACAATGGGATGTGTTCTGGGGATTTGTTAGAGATGATGCCCACGGCTACTTTCTACCATCGCATCGCTCGCCATCGGCACGGAATTCATTCTCACACTTTAGAACCGAAATGGTCACGTACAGTGCGCTATCAGAAAAACTTCCTCCCGCAAACGCTTGGGTTGTGGAATGAACTCCCTGCCAAGGACTACAGTATGGAGTTAAGAAAGAAGTTATAAGATTTTTGAAGAGTCGGCAACGCGCGAGTGATACCCGGTGCTGTAAGCGTCCATAGACATACCGTAAGCTTGTTTGCCACCTTAGAAGTATAAAATAAATCGTCCATCAACTTGCACTAGGCCAGCGTAGTGAACTATGACCTTAGCCATATTCTATCTCTTAGGAGAGTCCTATGCACTTGCATTGAGGACGCGCAGCTGCTGAGGTAACTACAGAAACCAATACCTTTTGAATTGACAAATAAATCAAAGAACTACAACCCGTCGGAAATATCTGCGGAACTGAGTTTATGACGTCATGCAAAATGCATGAATAAAAATACCTAGCGAGGTCCGCAGATATTTCCGGCGGGTTGTACCTACCTATTTCTTTATATCTAGACTTCAATTTACCATCATCAGTACCAAATTTTTTTTTGAAATTTCACGATAAAATCCGTTTTAGAATTCTAATGACGTTCTAATGATTGCTACATTGCTATTGTTGACTTCTATGTACTATCTATATTATTTTGGTTATTTTAATTCTACAACTTTCTTTATTATGTAATGTTTGAATTCAGGTAAAAATGTTGTGTTTAGTATAGTTTTATGGATATAAATCCACTCACCTACCTACTAATGATGAAACCTTCAAAAGTAGATGATAATCAATAAAATTTGTTAAATATTTGTTACAAAATTTCCAATCCTTTATCAAAATGGGTTGTCTTGTCTTATACTAATGTTACCTACTCTTTGTCAAAGCAGTGACTGGATGCCTCAGCTGACATCCTCTGAAGATAGCTGATAGGAAGTAGCTCTCCGAGGGAAACACTTCCTTATTTCTTCGCCAAATTCCTTGTGCAGTTCCCTCAACAACCCTTTTCTTTATGACTTTCGGAATAAACCTCAAAACACAACGGCAACCCCTCTCAAACTGGAAAAACAAAGATTGTATTTCTGCCACGCAATCTCACGCTCAATGTCACTTTATCGTTATAATGGAGATTGAGTTGGAGGGAGAGGAAAATAGCGGGTCGGAAAGAGATAGTTGTTTGATGAAATTCATGAAGATGCCAACTTGCGAGCATATTTCTTTGATATCATAGAGTTAGCGGATAACTTGGCGTGTTGTCGACTTTATGGGAACATTTCAATTTCCATGCAGTCGGAGAGTATATTATACTGTTGACCTAGTCTTCAGAATATCTAATAAACTGCCAAATTTCTTCGATTGTTCGTTTTCAACTCTTACCTTAATCTAACTTAGGTAGGTTTTGTAGTAAGACTTATTATATTTCAGGGGTTTTGTTTGATATAGATATAGGTACACAAACATCTACTGATATAAAAAGAGAGCTGATTTTGAGTATATTTCCTGTAACCTATTAGGAGACTGGAGGTTAATTAATTTTTAAAATTCTTTCACTATTTCAAAGGTACTTTATTTTATATTGACATAAACTATATATTATTTAATTTATAAATAAATAAAAATAAATATTTTTGGAAATTACACACAACGCCATGGTGGTGCCAAACTAAGCAAAGCTTGTACTATAAATACCAGACTGATACAAATATATACTTTGTTTTTAAATACTACATACATATTATACATAAAAAACACCTAGTCTCCGAGGCAAACACTACTGTTCATCATATAAGTGTTTGTCTTGTGCGGCAATGGAACCCACGCCCCTTGATTCAGCAGTCGGGTCATTACCTACTGAGCAACGAAGCAGACAATATAAGGTGGATAGACTAAAGCTAAACTACGTTCGCGGGGTCATCTAGTAAGTAAGGTCCTTATTCAAATAATGTTTTAGGACTAATGTATGGAGTTCTAGAAGATAACAGTTATTAAATTTTTTAAGGCCGCGGCAACGTCCATTGGCTGTGGTGACCGCGTACCATCAGGCGGACCGTAAGCTTGTTTGCTACCTTCATGATATAAAACAGATAAAAAATAAGATAGGTATTCCACAGGCACAAATATAATTATAAACAAATCTGAAGCTGTTTCATATGTACAGTCATAGGCACAGTTCTTAATTACTAGATACAGCTTAGTAAACAATATATTAATAATAAATCATTTATATTAGGATGCTTGTAATGAATAAATTTTATCTTTAAGACATTTATTTTTATATATGTATATGTAAACGTATACATTATTTATTAATTAAATTTTTTTGTAAATAACGTCATTAGTGAGTAATATTTTTTTTTATTTTTGATCTAGTTTCACCCCCTTTTGAGGTTGCACTTTACCCAGGGACACACTGTATATTAATATAAAAACATATTAATAGAAAAACCGTGTTTATTGAAATATTTCGTCTTCAGTCAAAATATAAACAATAGTAATAATAGGTATATGAGTGGCAGCTGTTGTCAAACTATAACTTTGGCAACAGATGTCACTTCCAACCATAGCTTATAATACTAATAATAATAATAATGAGGAAATGTAATGTAATTATATTAATTAATTTGTGTGTATGTGTGTGTGTGTGTGTGTGTGTATACGTATGTAAAGGTTATATTATTATATTATTATAAAACCCGTTCACAACACATATTACATAAGCGAAAACCCGAGCAACGCTGCATACAAAGATCTTTTTAATTACGGGCGTGTAAGATCGATTGAATAATAATATCTAACATAATATAAGTTATCTGTTTCAAGTTACCGCAAACTTAAACCTTCACTACTGTACCCTTGGCCTACCCATTAGCCGATTGTGCCTGAACTTTGACAGGATCTTTGGTAGAGATTATCCCGGATATTCGGGATTATCTGTATGTAGTTCCACCCTGTCCCCCCCTTGTTGCGACCTCGCTCTGGCTATACACTAATTTAATAACGCCCGCAAGCTAAACAATAGAAATAGGTAA
This sequence comes from Apoda limacodes, assembly GCA_946406115.1. Taxonomy (NCBI): domain Eukaryota; kingdom Metazoa; phylum Arthropoda; class Insecta; order Lepidoptera; family Limacodidae; genus Apoda; species Apoda limacodes. Next base: position 12,377,064 of record OX291543.1, on the reverse strand, counting down.
GTTTATTTTATATAGGTAAGTTATCAGAACCTTAGTTTTTAATTTTTATTTTATACGTTATGTTTTAATTTTATTATTTACTAGCTGTGCCCGCGGTTTCACCCGCGTCAAGTTAGGGCCCGTGCTCAGCAGTGGAATGATAAATTATAGCCTATGTGTTATTCTGATGTATAAACTATATTATTGTAAAGTTTCATTAAAATCCATTCAACAGCTGTGCCCGCGACTCCGTCAGCGTGTAACTCCTTGTGTGTTATTAAGTTAATGTGTTGGTTTAGATCACGTTCACATGAGGCTTAAGTAGCTATAGAACGCAAATACTTCAGAGCAAAGCTTCCGGGTAAACTATGTTGAAAGTTGACCCGTCCGGAAAGTGAACATAAAGATTTCTAGAACTGCTAACCCGGGAAAGAGCGACGTACAACTGACCATGCGAGAAACATCTGACTGAGATCTACTCCAGCAACACGAAAAGTCTGCCCTTGAGCCTTATTAATTGTCATTGCATAACACACCGATACTGGGAATTGCGTTCTTTTAATTTGGAATGGAAAATTATTTGGTATTCTGGGAATTCTGGGATTAAAGACGGTTTCTCCTGCACCGCAACCTGTTACAATTTGAGCCTCGATTATATTTTGTTGCAACTGGGTTACTTTTAGCCGAGTTTCATTGCATTTCATGAGAAGGAAGTCCAGGCATATTTAAAGAATTTAAAAGTTCTATCGGGTAATTAGTGGCTTCTTGTTCATCGACCATTCTATTTATTGAACTATAAACTTTGCTTTCCCCCTTTATATTCGTCAGTATTTTGTTATTAATCTCAGATGCCTGGTCATTCCGAGGAGTTAAAATGGATCTTTCGCATAGCCAAGAATTATCCCTATTTAATATATTTGTTACGTCACCGTAAACCGACGATATAAGATGTGGTTGGGATTGCACTATACAACATAACTCAGGCGTCAGAATAAGTTTTCTTGGTGTAGTTGTGGATAGGTACCTTCACCAACCTTTAATAATGTATCAGAAAATTGACGATCATCCGGCTTATCTCCAGTTCTCACTCGCATGTTTATAGTCAAATGCACCGATTGTATATCACGCCACAAATAAGAGCTTTTCAAGCAAGCCCTAACCACATCAGCTCGGGTTCACCGTGGTCTTACCGGTAAGGTTTGTCTGAAATCGCCACAAAATAAAACCGTGATACCGCCCATTGGTCGATCATTTTGTCTTATATCCTTAAAGTTCTGTCTACCGCTTCTACTCCTTTTGGATGGGCCATCGTACATTCATCCCATATGATTACATTACACTCACTTTATACCTTAGCTTTGTTGCTATTTCTAGAAATACTACAGGTTGGACTTTCCGTGCGATCATAATCAATTGGTATTTTAAACATAGTGTGAGCAGTTTTACCTCCTGGTAGCAATGTTGCAGCTATACCTGATGAAGCCACAGCAAGAGTAATTTTAAGCTGATTTCGAACATAAGCTAATATTAATTTAGTCAAAAAGGTTTTCCCAGTTCCTCCAGGTGCATCTGAAAACCATATTGTTCCCAAATTATTCTGAACACTCTCGCGCACGCGATCATAGACTCAACGTGGTTCTGCAGTCATCATTGGGACACCGTTTTCTAATGTTGCCAGCAGTTCCATTGAATTGTAACCAATCTCTGCGGAATATTCTCTATTGGTAACCTCTCCGGCTGAGGTTGGTGTTGGCAAACCATATTCACAAAGTGATTTACCGCCTACTGCTGTTATGTCTTCCTGAAGAGCTAATAAACACTGATTTATGGCAAGATCACGGAAATTATCATAAGTTGCGCCATCATCATTGTGAGATATATTCCGAAGAAAGTCTTCTTCAATTTTTTTTTATATTTTTCCCATAATTGTACAGCATCTGACAAATTACAAAATGTGAGTAATGTTACAAATAAATGGCGTAACCGTCGTGGATTATCACTAACACAGGATTCTGCTAAAGCGTCATCCCAATGCTGATCATTTTCCAGCAAATGACGCGCTTGGCAAGCTGCATGATAAGTTGGATAAACAACATCGTCTACTTTTCTCAAATCTATAAATTATGTCGGTACTCGCACTGCATGTAATAATAATCGCAAATAGAAACACTCAGCTTTGTTAGAATGAACGGTCTACATTCTACCAAGAACATGTTCTTTTAAAATACCTGACTCGCCATCTACAGGCCTGCCGCGGCGTCTACGATTAAAGACACCTCTAGGTAATAATGTTAACTTTTTTTAATTAGGGATGAGTGAGAGTGTTATAAACGTAAGAGTAAACAAATATAATCAGAAAGCTCCGAACTGCTAAGGAGTTACACGTGTTATTGTGAGTCAACTATAAAAGATGGACATATGCTGTAGTGGGATATTTTTTATATAATTTTAAGGTGAACTTTTTCATCATACATGATTTCTGTGTAGCTTTAACCATTAAGGCTGCACACGATACGGAAGCTTAAAAAATGGAGTAACTTCTCCCGTTTTCCCAACATTTCCCTTCACTGCTCTGCTCCTATTGATCGTGGCGTGATGAAAAGTAAACCCTGCCCAGGAGTATGACGAATAATTGTACCAAGTTTCGTTAAAATCCGTCGAGTAGTTTTTGTTTCTATAACGAACATACAGACAGACAAAAATTTCACTGATTGCATTTTTGGCATCAGTATCGATCACTAATCACCCCCTGATAGTTTTTTTTAAAAAACATTTCATGTACAGAATTGACCTCTCTACAGATTTATTAAAAGTATTTTGAAAATACATTTCATGTACAGAATTGACCTCTCTACAGATTTATTATAAGTATTTTAAAAAAACATTTCATGTACAGAATTGACCTCTCTACAGATTTATTATAAGTATAGATAGAAGATTTAAATACAAAATATTACAGAAATGTCGGCGTCATTTACGTAGCCAACTGGGATGCCTATTTTTTGGTTAAAAGATTTTTTTTTATTAGTGAAACAGAAAGAGATGGGATGTTTTTGTAAATATGTAGGTACTTACGTGGCCCGCAAGTCAAGTTAGCTATTGACGTTGCAAAATAGTTTTTATTCTTATAGGGTTGAGAAACACGGGTGGGTAGATTGACTTGCTGGCTACGTTTCTCGTGACTTTCTTATTTTTAGTGCTGTTGACACAGAAACATACAAAAATTAAACTAACCGAAATTCGATTACATGATTAAAATTCAATCGTAATAAAAGAAATTTAGTTTTAGGGTGCGTTCGTTTTGGGATTAAGAGTTCCCACGATTGATACCTATCGTTCGCGTAGCTTTGAAACGTTACTAACAAAATTTTTGGTTGCAAAACGAACGGTTGACGTACTCACACTACGATAAAATACACCCACACTACCATATACAATGAGTATAGGCAGTTTGACAGATTAACACAAAAACCTCACCTCCAGACATGGGTCTAAAGTTTCATTTTTCGGTCGCAAAAATGACAAAAATAACAAAAATATCGTAAACGAACGCATGACAATTTGTTACTTATGATACTAAAATTTCGATATTTTTCACACTAATGCTAAACGAACGAATGACAGGTGACAAAAATAATGAAAATAACGATTCTGCATCCCAAAACGAACGCGTCCTTAAAAAAAATGGCCACGCTCCATACATGATTGGACCAGGTTTTTGTTGGCCTCTAGGGTTATAACAAAACTAAGGACTGAGTACATATAGAATTTGAGGTTATGTTTTAGCAATTTTTGTTAGGATTACTCATACTAAGTTCAAAAAAATATTCAGAAATAATATATCAGACTTAAAATCGGGTAGTGCGAGATATAGGCATATCAATGAATACTACTAAATCAGTAATTACACGGCTCAGCTAAACTCCGCTTAAAGTCAACAACTCGTAAAAACTTAGCAAACAGCTATTTATATTCTGTAGGTTGTATATCGCAGGTTACAGTCTGTAATAAAACAAACGCATCAATTAAACTTAACTTTTACTATTAAATAACGCAAAATTTACAACCTTACCTTTTGAGTTTGGTAATTATCGTGCTTGAGTGTTTAGGTGACCGTCCGTTCTGCAGTAAAGTGGGGCATAAATCTGGGCTCCGGCGAATACCGGTCGTTAAGCGCAGGGCTGATGCCGGGTAGGTTGAAGGGGACGCAAGGGCTCGAGGCGCGCTCGTTAAAATGGCCGAAACGGACGTGTAAACAGTTGTCTCCAACTTTAATTGGTTTTTATATACATACATGCAGGTTAAGTATAAAGTTGGTTGTTGAACAGGTATACCAATGTTGTCATAAAGACGATCAGCTCTACCACTATGCAGGGTTCCGTAGTCAAATGGCAAAAACAAAACCCTTATAGTTTATGTGTCCGTCCATCCATCCATCTGCCCGTATTAGCCTTATAATTCCGCCATCTTTGATTTGATTCTGAAGAAATTTTGCAGTAAGTTATCTTATATGAAGTGAATATTTGCAATAAAATTTAGCTCTCTGCTGTTGTTCTCCTATATTTATATATGTACTAGCTATTGCCAGCGGGTCCTGAGTTATGTAGTAAGAGTTTGCTATAGCAATCTATAGCTGAAGCTATAGTACATCCACGCGTAATAAAAAGTCTATGTCCTTCTCCGTCTCTTCAACTATCATTGTGCCAAATTTCATCTAAATTGGATGTTCCGTTGCGACGTAAAGGTAGTACAAACAAAGTCTGTTTCACATTTATAATAGTATCGACATATTTAACTGTGCGTGCATGCATAATATGTTTAAATATAATATAATAATAATAATCCTACCAGTACTATTGAATATCCTAGTACTTTTAAATATCTGAATTCCTTCAAATGATTGACGATATTTGATGCTTCACATGGTGAGCTACATAAAAAAAAAAAAAAATTGACATGTATGTATTACACAACTTTGTTTTTAGTAGATTTACTAACATATTAATAAGTGTTTTAATACAATTTGTGTACTTGTTAATTGATTTACAAAGTGTTGTATTATTGCTTTAAATAGTTCAGTTTCTTGCCGGCTCTTTCGGCAGAAATTAACATTGTTGAAAAGATTGTATTGAAGATTTAAAAGTTTTCTATGTTACCTAATCCAATGAATATAATTTGGTTTATTGGTTTCAGTATGTGTTGGAACAGTAGTAATTTTATTATTAAAGTTATGGCATACCGTAGCAAAAACGCGCCGTTTCGACCAGTGCACAAAGACATATTACATTATTAAAACATACAAAGAAACACAGTACAGCGTACGATAGACGCTAGCACGTGACCGCACGTTGGGAATCTCGATTTTGACGGATTTTTGTCGGTATAAAATTTAAATATTTATTTAGAACTACTTATGACATTAGCAATTCACTTGGTCATATTAATATTTATTTAATGAAATAACGATCAAGAAAATAACACTCTTAGCTCTCCAAACAATTTGAATTAAAGCCCAAAAATAGAGTGTCAGAATATTTTTTTTCCAACTGTTTTTATAGTCTAATTATTTTAATCTTAGCAAATTTGCTTAGTTAAGGTTTGAACTATAACATATTTTTCTTCTACGTAAAAAATTCTTGCAAACTTAACTCTTTTGGGTATGCCATCACCTTAATTTTATTATTCTTTGCAGAACAGCAGCGCCCGCGTTACTGACGGGGACGGTATAGTTTTTCACAGATTGACACCGCAGCCCCGCACCCACCACTGCTACTGAGAGAGGTTAGTAGCAGCGAGATGTTTCCTTCACATGCCCACCCTGGACTGGAGTACTCTAGGAGGAATTTAGCGCTCAGTTCAGCTTACAGGCGCTCATACACAATCCAAACGTCTCATCCTAGTCAAAATAAATTTACAGAGAATCGAAGTACACCGACCAGATATTACCAAACCGCAGTACCAACAAGTTGTTTAACCTTCTGCTAGATACGAAATAGCACCTCCATAACCCTAACTCACAGCAAGCTACTAAAGATAAACCTCACTCGCAGTTTCTCCGGTTCATTAGATAATAATATAAGAAGACCGGGACTGGAAGTAGCTTACGTTATTTTTGATGATTAATAATAAAAAAAGGTAATTAGGATGAGAATAGCAACACCACTGCATCCGTTTGTTAACGTATCATTCAATTAATTTTTTATCAACCGTTTTTATTAACTTGTATCTCAAACCGTAAACAAATTCTAACCTGTCTGACCACGACATAAAAGATAAAAATATATTATGATGAGATCCTTTTACGTATATTCGATATAATAACAGTATAAACGTTACCAATAATAATATGTTGATAAAAAAAAACTCGACTTGTTTAACCGTAGGTACCTAAAGTTGCCGGTTTTAGGTCGTAGGTAGAGTCCGCGTTTCGTTTACAAATAGATATACGATTTGCATTTGTGTATAAAATATGACTATTAAATAATCTTTATGTGATTTTTTTCTTTTCAGTTTGAAGTGAGGGACAAAAATGTCAAGGATAAATAGACCATTCGTAATTTCAGGAAGTTTAATATAAAACAAAAAATATCGGTTTTTGTAAAAACTGTTGAATATTTTATTTAAAATTATTGGGCTTTTATAAAAACATGGATGTGTCTCGGTATTTTTATTATTGACACATTTGCAAAATAAATGAATGCATTTGTAATAAAATATAACGGGAATTAACGTGTCGTTTTAAAATGGTAATGATATGGAACGCGAAAATTTAAGACTTTACATATACAATAATATACATATGTAAGTATATATGTCTAAATTATATTGAATCTATATAAATAAATCGTTTAATAAGCGGATCACTTTAAAAATGTTAGCTGGACTGATTTGTCTTTTTTTTCTTAAATTATCGTAATTTACTTACGATTCTAGAGATCACAAACATTTTTTTTATAATTAAGACGTCTGTTGGGTCAACCTATGTAAGATAATAAGAAGTTTGAACAAGAGACAAAAGTCATGGGTAAAACTATCTTAACTAATATATATGTGTAAATATCTCCTTGGTTGTTTGTTTGTTTTGTTATAGCTTCATGTCGCAACGTAGCATCGAATTGAGCTCAAATTTTGAGATAGATGGAGTGACGTAGAAGGACATAGGCTTGACTTTACTATTGTGCAATTATTTGTGTTTCCGTAGGAGTCCCATACCGAAAACTTATTCAAATTCAGCCTTGCATAACAATAGTTATTTTTGATACAAGGTTGGAAAGTTTTACGAGTTTTGCTAGGGTAAAGGACTTGAATCCATGCCTTTCATATTGAATAAAAAATATTGTTTTATCGTGGGATTCTTACGGCAACACCTTGGCTATTTTAATGAAGTTTGCTATAGCAAGCTATAGTTCGTTTAAGCTCGTTTACTGCTCGAGGTAACAGACAGATAGACAGACAGACAGACAGACAGACAGATAGACAGACAGACAGACAGATAGGCAGACAGACAGAGTTACTTTCGCATTTATAATATTGGTATGGATATAGATAATAGCAAGTAGAACTTGCAGTTACGATATTATCTATAATTATATATTCAATATTCTGTTAGATACCTACATAGTTTAAAAAATACCATTTTAATAAATTTATTTTATTGGCAATGCTACCTACCTAATAATATATTCAAAACACCAGGTAATTCAAATTTATTGTATTTTACATTTATAACCTCATTTTATGATTATTTATTGGCTTGTCAATTGTAACTTTAACCATAACCAGTCATTTTCGGCTGGTAATGGTTAACGTCAAAGTTATGACGTTATTTAACAATTGTCAGATGGTACACTCCATTTTTTGCTTAACCGAGTATTTGACGATCCGTCAGACTTTTGTTTTAGTTGAAGTTAGTTATTGCAACCCAGCCTTAGTGGTATAAAACGCAACACCCTATTTACAACAGTACATACAAATCAAAAATGTACGACATAAAACTTATATATCTATGAGGTGAAAATGATCACGAATGGTAACCCTGCGTCTTTCATTCATAATACCTAATAACTTATTTACGACTGCACCGAGCCAAAAACCAGATTTTTTTTTACCATAGCTAGGTATGCAATCGATCCAACCATAGATCATTGTAATAAACGCATTATCTAAAATAAAATGTTACCAAAACAATGGTCCCCAGATTTGTAATGTGCAAAGTTTCAGTGGTCCATAACTCATTTACAAAGGGATCTCTAGGGAATAACTTGAATTAAATAATATTTAATCAAATCCCATTTGTATGCTCTCGAATATTATTAGAATTCAAATTCAAAAACCCTTTGTTTGCCTCGTGGGTTCACCTGACCACTCCACACTATGCACCGTCAGAGCGGAGCGTTTCCCACAGTCCGCAGACTGTACCCAGCCGCTGACCACTCCAAACCCGTCGCACCCCTCACAACCCCCTATACCCTGCACAAGCACAACATCCCACATGGTTCAACAGCGGACTCAAGCGGCGTTAATTATGTAGAAAATAAAATTTAACACCCCTTTCATAAAACTCCAAGGTATACGGTACAAAGTAAAAGACTTAAGCCTTTTTTTTCTTCTTTTATTAACACGGATCTTTAGTTCTATTTTTAAACTGAAGTTTCATTACTTTTAGAATTTTAAATAGCTGGTCGATTTATTAACTATTACCTACAACGAAAATATCAACAAATTCTCAGTAAAGTGCAATTTCTCTGACCCGGTGGTCAAAATCAAAACAACAGTGTCGCCATATTGAAATGATGTGAATTTACAATGACACTAGCGGCCATTACACAGGGAAAAAAAAGTTTTTTGTACTATAAGTGAAACTAAGTAGCTGTTGTTGCTGCCAATTTTTTATTACAATATTAATGTTATTGATTTTGGTATAAAATGATTTACTTTTCTCGGTATGCAGCCAAGTATGTACGCTTACACAGTTCTTGAAAACGAACATCGCATTTCAGATTACAGTGCAAAAAATATTTTGACCCTGCGGGGTCAAAATTCAAAACTACAGTCGCCATATTAAAATGGTATGAACTTATAACGACTAGTGACCATACACTGGGTTAAATAAAGCTTGTTATACTGTGCAATCTATCGCATGCATCCCATCGCATTAGCGTAACACAAGTAATTCCATTTGTACATAGTCTGTTAGGTATCCCTAAATTCGAATCACCAATAGCGTTTTGTCCCAAAGTAAATAAATACAGCCTGATATTGAAATCAGTATACAACTCTATTCGCTATATCGCTCATTCCAAAAAAACAAGATCATTACCAAATTAGGCATGGAGATAGTTTGAGTAGGACATAATCTACCTGAAAACGTTGAGTGTGTGTCGTTGTTTTTTCTATAACTGAGGAGTTGACTTTAAAAACCTACACCGATAACCGAATTGAGGGCGGGTGAAAACGCGGGCAAAAGCTAGTATAAGATAAACTTTTTGAAAAGATACCTAATAAACAATATTAAAAAAATTTTTGTCACAACAACAGTTTGAAGTCTTGGAACTCATATTACTCTGAAACACTGTTTTAAAATAAAAATACTCATCGACCCAAGCGACCCATAAGTCATATTTTGGCAAAATATCATATACTGAGAAACTAAAACTATCGTGTTTTTTTACTATTATAATCATAGAATGTCTGTCCAACGCAGCTTAATCTTATACATTGTACCAAACATTAACCCTGTAAACAACAGTGTATGCAAAAATGTTATTTATAGTTAAGAGGGTCGAAAATAACCTTATAATGAAAATAAAAATCCTAGTAGAGCCCGTATCGATTGATAGTAAAAAATGGGAACAAAAAATATTTTTTTGTGGTCGCTCTTTTGTTGTGAAGTAATGTCTCGGGTTTCATGTTTTTATATTAACCTATAGGGGATAGACCTTGCATCGGTCGTAAAATTTGGATAAAGCATTCGTTAATACTCACACTAAAAATTTAAAAAAAAAAATCGCAATAAACTGTTGAAAAATCAAGTAAGTTATACGAAATAAACATAAAATATAGCATCTGTAAAACATTTTTATAACTTACGATGCAAAAAAAATATATAGGTAAATAGAGATTGGAAACGCCAGGCGCCATCTAGTTAGTTTAAAATAAAACCGTAGCAATTCCGACCGGTTCTGTCACGCGCGTCTACCGACAGACATACCTACAACATTTTTATTAGTTACTGAGCGTATCTAAAATCAACTTAATTAGCAATTTGTATGAGCGTCGAGCCATAAAACAAGAAAATAACGTAAGTGAAGTGCGCCCACTGCACAGTCCAGCGAGCGAGGAGAACGCGGAATGAGGTCACTGGGATCAAACCTTGATCGAGCCTGCCGTTTTTATCTAGGTGAGTAGTTTACTGGTTGAATGGTATGTGTGTGTGGGACTATGGCCAAGACTATGGTGCTCAATAGTGACCTACGGGTTAAAGTATGTGGATGTGGTTCGCAAACGAGAGCTCCTATTGGTTATCCATATCCATATAATAAATATTATAAATGCGAAAGTAACTTCTGTCGGTCTGGTAACTTTACCGATTAAGATGAAATTTCGAGGAAAGACATAGGCTACTTGAAAACGTCAAGTGTGAGTTGGTTTTTTTGTGGTTGAGTCGGTTCCGGTTTCCGGAAAAATTAAAAATTTCTTTAGGGAAACCTGTAACAGAATACCACTAAAAAAAACTATAGCCAGAGATATATTTTTTGCTATAGCAAACTAAAAGGAGTTTCCGTAATAATTTAACAAGCTTTAAATTTGAATTATTACTAATTTAAGGTTTAAATTTGTAAAGTCCAGTCCTGAATTTCAACTAAGAGTTCGTCAGAAACAGGTAGGGGGTATATTTTTTTGAACCAGGTCTTTTATTTGACCGCCTACTACCTACCTACTTTAAAACTGATGGGTCACGAAAGATGGGACATATGTAAAGCCACCTTAGTGCAGATACACTGCTTCAGACAGAAGCAGTTGTTCAGGTAATACGATTACGCAGGACTAAAGTGGTTGATAAAAAGAGGTTTTCCACCATATTATGATGATGAAACGGATGTGTATGTGTGTGTGTATCCAGCCGTTGGTTCTTCTGGGGATAAAAACCGATACCAAATTAAAACAACAAATAATATAAACCTTCCAAAGTGTAAGTCGGGTTCGCACCATTTTGTAATGGTACGGATCCCTGGGTGCACGAGTCCGACTCGAACTGAGAACTAATGTTACCTACTTACATATAAATAACTAAATCGTTCAGTGTTTTGAAAACTAAATATCAAAATACCGAATGCTCTAAAGTTTTTAGTGTTTTCTATTTTAGAGTTCTATGTTGAGAATTGTTAGATAAAATAGGTATAAAACAGGTATAAAATAGGTATAAATCAACTTCAGATATATACTTACATTACAACTTAATAATGTGCAAAAGTGTTCGCGAGTTGACACAGATGGTAATGGGCGATGTCACCTTGTGGTTAAAATAGATTGGTACCTACGTGCCCAGAATCAAACTGCCTGCCCCCCTGCATCAAAGTTGACAGTTGGCCTGGTAACAAAGCAAGCATTTCGACACAGCTGATTCGATTCTCTATATCTAAAAACACCTTTATTATTAATAAAGGTATACCTATTATTATTATAACACATCGATGTACTTATAAATAACCATATTTAACATTTTAACTAATGACCCTGTCGAGTGACAAACAAACACACAACACTTTCGTACAAGAATAGCCAAGCTCGTTCAAACCTACCACCGAAAGCCACGCACAAAGGAAATCCAAAACAAAATTCTTTTCATGAGACACGTACGAACACGTTTCGTTAAATAATTCTATCTCATTTCAACCCGTAGGTTAAAAAGAGAGACACCGATCACCTGATTTTATGCCGAAAAAATATAGCTGACGGGTTACGCGTAGGCTTGCCAACGACCTTAGTCGGATTTTCGGGATATTTCCATTTAGTATGCGGAATGTGGCTAAAAAACGCTGGACCCAGGTGTCAAAGTATAACAAGAAGAGAAATAAAAATTGGAAATTAGATTTAGCTTTTACATTTTTAAAGTTTTATTTCATACTAGACTTTACCTGCGGCTTCTCTTTCACGGGATTAGGTTATCAGTGTGGGATTTTAACGAGAACTCCTTGATAAAAAGAATATGATTTTCGTTCTGGACATTTAGCACTGATGCTCATCCTATTGGAGTTGCGACGTAAATAATAGTGCCATCGGGTTTTACATGCGGTAAAATCAATTCTCGTGGGAACTCTCGATTGGGATAAAAAATATTTACACTGTGTCCTTCTTTAGTCCTATTCCTGTGTCATAAAACAGATCACCCTCTCGCTCTATAGCTACGTGAAAGAATTGTGTCATGTGGCTTAACCTGCAGAAAATTATGTTCCTTATCCAACTCTGCAACTATCCTTATATCAAAAGTTAAGTCATTCCAACGTTCTGTTGAAACTGAAGGAATAATGACGTAAAAGAATAACAATTAAACAAACAGAATTGCGCTATATATGTTAGTTTTAGGATGTGTTCCTTCCTACTTAAGAAACTGCTGACGACGACTTTCTACAACTGTTTGACGAATAAGTGTTTTTATATTACTTGGGGTCGCTACTAGACTTCTGCTCGAAAGCTTCGCCGTACCATAAAACAGCACAATCTGTGTCCAACACATATCTTTCGCGGGACGCATCCTCTAAGGCTCTAGAAACGGGAAGTCCCACCTAATGCGGGACAGTTGGCAACCCTAGTTACACGTTCCAGCCAGGCCCCAAAAAAGTTTTATTTTTATATTATGTTATCGGTGTGTGCTCGAGGCGAGGCTACCTTAACAAAAAGATAAATAAGATTCTTTTGGGTTATATGCAATTTAAATAAGTGCAGGTAACTTCGTCAATTCTCTAAATAGTTTAGTGAAGGATGAGATTGTGTATGTTATTTTAGAGTCAAGGTATGGAGAAGCAAGATGCATTTTACCCAGAGAACACGAGACCTTAGTACTTACTCCAGACTTTTCGCAATAAAGCTCTTAGAGATAGTTCTTTTGGTACTCGTAGCGTAGATATATAGGTATATCTTAAGGATACAAATATATGCATTAGTCAAATCAAACGCAAAATTAAGTTTCTTTTATTTTATTTAATCAACTTTCTTTTTTATAATGTTAACTTCTGAATCTGTTTGATTCCAAAATGTTTGTTTTCTTAGTAGTGAGACCGAAAGCTTTCGTAACTTTGTATGTTTGTTCGACGATAACTTGAGTACCTTTGCTTGATTACATGCATAAATATTTTTTTATGGTTCCGTAGTCAACAAGGAACCCTTATAGTTTCGCCATGTCCATCCGTCAGTCTGTCTGTCCGTAGCTTAGCTCAGAGACCATTACTTTTAGAAAGCTGTAATTTGGCATGGATATAATTACATATTAGCTAGGCGGACAAAGAAGTAAAATATAATAAAAAAAAAATTTTTTAGACCTCCCGTACACGTGAACTGGGCACGTAATTTTTTTTCTCGTCTACCCTATAGTGTGAGGTCTCGTTGGATAGCTCGTTTAAAAGTTCAGGGTGTGTAAAACCATTTTGTAGATTTAGCGTTGCGTTTGAGAAATATTAAGCTTTAAAGTGCACATTTTTGTTAGAGCCCACTGCCAGCTAAATGGCTGTTCTTGGGTGTGTCAAAAACAATCATGAGAGTAACATATATAATACTTGCCTATGTATTATTAACTACGTTATTGATCCTAATATTAAAAAGTAAATAATATTTTCTTTCATAATTATATATTTCTCCAGATAACAACTCCAAAATCTCGTTATTTTAAAGTTTTTTATACTGGTCGAGATATTTTAGTTTTCTAATCTAACTAACGCAAATTAGCGCAAAATATATTTCCTTGTATGGTGGTCTCCTTAAGATGCCTAAAATTAGATGGAAATGACGGACTTAACTTAGTTGACATGATAAAATAAGGGTTTAATTTTTGCTATTTGAATACTAAACCCTAAAACAATTGAAATTAAACAATATCTTCACCTCAACGTGTGCCTTAATATGGGATTATCGCAACGTTTGCGGTAAAACCATCCGACTCAAAGCGCTGTAGCATTACTCTCCAACAAAAACTTAATTGTAACAAAAAGGATTATCCCATTACCTTCCTTTGGCCGTTTCACAACAAAGAAGGGTTATAACGTCCTTGGTAGTTGTACATCAAACGGCATAGGACGGACCAAAGACAACAGTATAAACTGGGGACGGACACAAAACCTGCGGACAGTCGGGACTCAGGGGTTAAACCTCGAAAGGTGTCAATTATCCCGTCAAAAGTGGAACAACCGGGCAGCGCAGGATTTTTTCTAAAACCCTCTTTAGAAGGTCGGATCTTGTAACCCTCGTCACGGAGCTTCTTTGTGTGTAATCAGCTAATTGTTTCGTGGTCGTAAAAATCGCATTAAAACGCAAGAGCCTTTGTCCGCTATTGTTCCGGACTAGGCCGGGTCGCGGCGCACACACACGGCCTGCACACAACCCAGTTGTCGCCCGGGGCGCATATTGCCAGACTGTTTACTGATTACCAGAGACACGAGTTGTTCTACACTCGTAGGTAGTTTATAAATACAAAGTATATAACATATTACAAAGTATATCTGTGTTAAAATGCATTTTGCTATAACACATAAAAAGTAGCAAAATAAGTATATATAAGTACCTTTATCCTGCTTCAACAACTTTTTTTAAACTATTTACAGTTCGTCTGATGTTAAGCGGTCACCGTAGCCTATGAACGCTGGCGACTCCTGGTTGGATCGTCGTTGAACCGAGTCAAAAGGGCCAAGCTGGTATCCAGGTCCATAAATGGCAGCAGTGTTCCATAGGGGCCGGACTTGGATTTTGTAATGTTGCAGCTCTGCCGCGAGGGCGAATTAGGTACAGCTTCGGTCTGTTAAGTACCAACGAGTACCAAGTTTTTTTCGGCATTAGCTTCACTCAGTGTTCCATATTGTTTCGAAACTGAAGTTGTCGCTGAAGATGATAACACCATGAATACAATAAGCGGCGGATTCTGAAAATTTTAAATCTCGGAAAACGGGTGCCAACACTTATAATTAACAAACATTCTACAATCCAGAAACTTTCACTACATGGCCACTGTAAACTTTTAGTAACCTCTTATGTCAGTAGTTGAATATTATTATCGGTATTGCCACATAAGATATAAAGCTATTGCGTCTGCTTCTATGAAAAATTTTAACAAGGCAAGACTGATTTGCAATGATGCAAAAATGATTTTTAAATTCTTCGATCAATGATTATTGTAAAATACTATCATGAGGTTAGCATTTACTCTATACCAGTTTGGACGATGTCTGTGTTAATATACTTTTGTTACTATTCTTCTGTGGTCGGTAGTATAATATTCATTCCAGCAATACGTTTCCTGGGCGCTTTTTTGTTGGGACACTGCTTTCTCAACGCTTGCATCGCACTAAGGTGTCAAGGTGCGGTGGTGCGATTTCTGTCTATTACAAGAAGCACCTTTGTTATTCGCTTTCGAGACAAATACACGAAAGAACCTTTTTGCGCATTTCACCGGTTCAACAATCATTGTATATATGCGCTTTAGTTGCTTTTTGCTCATTTTACCGGTTTAACAATCATTGTATATATGCGCTTTAGTTGCTTTTTGCTCATTTTACCGGTTCAACAATCATTGAATATATGCGCTTTAGTTGCTTTTTGCTCATTTTACCGGTTCAACAATCATTGTATATATGCGCTTTAGTTGCTTTTTGCGCATTTCACCGGTTCAACAATCATTGTATATATGCGCTTTAGTTGCTTTTTGCGCATTTCACCGGTTCAACAATCATTGTATATATGCGCTTTAGTTGCTTTTTGCGCATTTCACCGGTTCAACAATCATTGTATATATGCGCTTTAGTTGCTTTTTGCGCATTTCACCGGTTCAACAATCATTGTATATATGCGCTTTAGTTGCTTTTTGCGCATTTCACCGGTTCAACAATCATTGTATATATGCGCTTTAGTTGCTTTTTGCGCATTTCACCGGTTCAACAATCATTGTATATATGCGCTTTAGTTGCTTTTTGCGCATTTCACCGGTTCAACAATCATTGTATATATGCGCTTTAGTTGCTTTTTGCGCATTTTACCGGTTCAACAATCATTGTATATATGCGCTTTAGTTGCTTTTTTGCGCATTTCACCGGTTCAACAATCATTGTATATATGCGCTTTAGTTGCTTTTACCTTAATAATTTAAAAAAGAAAAGCTTTAGCCTTAAACCTATGACCTAATTATGTATGTATGTTTATATTCACGGTTTTTATTCCCAGAAGGGGGTAACCAGTATATAGCTGGGTAATTACGTGTGAAGTCTCTTTTCACGATCCGTTTAGTCTTGGCGTGACTGCTGCTGATAGCAGTATATCTGGACTAAGGTGGATCAATACTCGTATATATGCGTTATACATACCTGAATTATAGTAATAACCGGTAAAATGAAAAGACCAGGGACAGAATGATATTTGACCCTTTACCAATTTTAGACAAACTTTTTTTTATACCACTAAGGTGGCAAAGGAGCTTACCTGGGGCTTCACTGACGCGTTCCCGACCCTTCAAAAATCTAAAAATATCTTTCTTGAAGCACCCCATACTGTAGTCTTTAGAGAAAACTTTGGCAGGGAGCTCATTCCACAATCCAAGTGTTCGCGGAAGAAAGTTTCTCTAAAACCGCACTGTACGCGACCATTTAGGTTCTAAGGTGTGAAGATGAGATAAATGATGAAGGTGAACTGTAGGAAGTAAGTCAGGATTGGTCACGAACTTTTATAAAGATCGAGGAGTAATTTATGGTGGCCGATAACTAAAAGATATAAAAAAGGTAATTCAGTCAGTTTGTTAATGATATATTTTGACGTAGGTTGGTAGCGAAGTTCCGTAGCCTCCGAGGTTCCATCGGCGCGCCGCCGTAATCTTCAGTGATTAATTGAATCACGTCAGGAGAACGCTAAAAAGCTGACGTCCCCAGTCATGCCATGTCGGCTTCGTTCGCGTCGCGTCGAGAAGGCTCTCAGTAGGGAATTCTTAGAAGTGAAATAATCGTACTTAACTTAATTCACTTGGACAGCGAAATTTACCTTCCTGTATAACATAAGAATAATAATCACTTAATATTCTTATGTCCATACCTAAAAAAAACATTTTATTTGATATTCAGAGTACTATATGTGTGTAAATAGTATATACATAGTGCTCATGTGTATCTTTTTTTAAACCGATTGAAAATATGAAGAGATTTTCATTTCAGTTGTATTTTTTTTCAATATCTATATTTTTAGCTTACAACTTTTAACTTTAAATTTTAAATACCGTTTGATTGTAATCAATCTCGCGAGATTGTAAACTATGAAACAAAAAATATTATAAAGTGAACTTTTTAGATTATATGAAACTTGATTCGGTGGCTCCGCTCGCTGCGCTCGCTCCGCATCTATGTGATCACAAGAGAAACTGAACCTAACCCACTCAAAAAGACTTATAAAGTGCGATTTCTGCTACATTCTGTTTTATAGTATACAGTCTCACTAGGCAGATTATAATCTAACGGTACTTACAATTTTACGGTGACATAAGACAAATTAACTTTTTATACTTAAGTAGGTATGTACAGTGTAACAACTTTTCCTGATCCGGTGTCTGTCGCTATTGTCGCATAAGTTGACAGCATTTTAATATATAGTTTTGATGTTTGATCACCCGGCAAGAAAAGTTTGTTTACTCTAAATTGTATGATGGTAAATTTAGACAGTGCAACACTTCTATTAAATATTTTTTCTCAAACATGCTACAATATGCGACCATATCTTACACAAGCTATTGAGCGGTCAAATTTTTAAAAATTCCGAACATTGATAACTTCGATTTATTTGAATTTCGGACTGGCACAACAAAAAAGATTGCGTCATTAAATTAATTTAAAAAAGTAAAAAAAGAAATCGACATTTGAACGCGGCCAACTAGCAACAAAATTACCTAAACTATTGATTTTATTGTCAATACAGAAGTCAATATGTTTAGTTTTTTTCACATATGTTTGGGAAGAGCACTATACAAGCCTTGGCCACGACTCTCGGCGATGCCTCGGCCCGCCTACTCACGATCACCCAGTTATGCTACGCTTGTGGGCCGCGGCAGTAATTGTACTGTAACTCAATATCAAAACAAAGACAAAATATTACTTTATCACCTTGACACAAACATAAGTAGTGTGTTTCACTTCACCCCGCCCTGCTCGCACTAAATAAACCATTATTTATACTAATGATTGATTACAACGCCCTATTTATCCTACAGAGTATGTACTTGATTCTGTGTAACCTCCTCTGGAAGCCTTTCAGGGTCTGCGTCACTTTCTGCACACATTAGGTTCGCACCTGCTCTTATCTTTTTGGACGCCTTCCAGTTACCCTCCTTCCACTCCTTTTGCTACGATCTGTCTATTTTTCTACTTCACTCCCTTTTTAGGGTTCCGTACTTCAAAGGGAAAAACCTTAAAGAATCACTTTGTTATCCGTTTGTCTGACTTTCAAGACCCTTTTTCTCAAGAACGCGTAAAGGTATCACGTTGAAATTGATGTCAAACATTAAGGTCTATGGTCTAACTCATTAAAAAAAAAACGGCAGAAAATCGGCCACATTTGTCGCATATTTTAGCATTCACAAACAAATTAAAACCTATGGGGTACTTCCCGTTGTCCTGGAATCATGAAATTTGTCATGAAGTCCTACATCACAAACATAGAAAAAAATCGGAAATTTGTTAATTTGTAGTTATAACACATTTAAAAAAAAACTTCATCTGTCTGTTTGTCAAGGTCTTTTTACTCAAGAACGCGTGAAGGTATCAAGTTAAAATAAATATCAAATAATAAAGTCTACAGGCACTTAATGTTGTAAAATAATCATTCTTCTAAGTCAACACAGATAAATCAAAATCTATGGGGTGCTTCCCTTTGACCTAGGAGATTGATCTCACGATGGAAGAGCTATCTAATAAGTTTGTACGGAACCCTCGGTGCACGAGCCAGACTTGCACTTAGCCGGTTTTTCTTAACTCTAAGCGCGCCATAGAAATCATGTGGAGGTTCTGTCTTCAGTGTTGCCGTTTATTTTTCTTTTCGCCTTCCTTATTTGCATTTCATTTGAGCCAGTGGGTATTATGTATTATTATGCTAATATATTGGGCAATGAACGGTCAGAAAGTCACTTGATTAATACTAACCCGTCTAGTGCCAGAAGGTGTGAAATCTCCTCCCGCTCCATCTAGTTATAAGCATATGAGAGAAAGAGAGCCTGAACGAATATTGATGATGTTATACATTTTTTTTTTATGTGACCATTTTTCATGCGTAGTTTCGAAAACCGAAACCGTTTGTTCGCGTCGCGCTCGCGATTGTAATCTCAGTTTACGGCCAAAGCCGTTAGTTTTTGATTTACTACTTTGTAAAAATATAATAATGTTTTTTTTATCATATATTGCTACTTGTTGTGTTTGGTGGCTTTGTGGCTCAGTAGGTAATGATTCGACGGCTGAATCGAGAGGAGTGAGTTCGATTTCCGCACGGGACATTCTTTCATGTGATGAACGTTTGTGTTTGTCTTGAGTGTGGGTGTTTTGCTATGTATAATACGTATTTACAATAAAGTAAGTATATGAATAAACATCTGTTGTTTGGTATCAATGGTATATGTACAAGATTTGCTTAGTTTGAAATCAGATAGTCTGTGACCAAAAATATATACTAAACACTTATTATTTATTTTATATTTAAATTTTATAGTAACAATGAAATAGAGATGATTTTCTTCTGTGACTGTTACAAATCCAAACTTATATATATATATTTATTTTTGAAAGTCTGTTTGTTTGTTGCTAACTTCGCTACGAAGCAACCAGTTAAGCTAATTTTAGGGGGAGGATAAGGACATAGGCGTCTGTTTATCCCGTAGGTATACCTATAATCTAATTTCACGGGGACTTACTATAGCCTTAGCTTGTTATAGCAAACTTTCTTACTAAAATCGCAGACTTTCCAAAGAATTTAGAGCGGGCGGAGCCGCGGGCAAAAGCTAGTGTCTATTTTAGGTAGGTAGGTATAGAAAAAACTGTTGTGAATTTTTCACATCGTTTGATTTTTTTTTTATTTTCAATAAATAAATGTTACGAGTTCATTTTTACGGTCTGTTATCTGGAACGCGCGGCGTCCCATTTGCAGAACGTTCTTGCGTCAAACAAAACGAACACGTTGGTACTTTGTTATGTGACGTCAGCATTTCTCCAACGTTTAGTAACGTTAATCAAAATAAATCGTTTTTCACAGTGACACTGCTTTCAATCATTGTAACTCACTTCATGATTGTAGTCTTAATAGCATCACGTAGGTATAACGAGACCTAATTAAAAATGTAAGCACTTCTTCTAAAAGTTTTTATTCTGTGGGTGAAGGAGTCATTCTGGTGTACACGTACGTGGACATAAAATGTAGGTACTAATTTTATTTTATCAATTCTGATAAAAACATGCACAGCTTGTTTTTTGTTAACGATGAGTGCATGAAAGTACACTATTTCTTATCTGTCTGCAAATTTCAAAGTTCATTTTTGTGTTCTGTCGTGGAAAATTATTCGTAATTTAACAAGTGCGTTTTCATATTAAGTACCTACCTCCGGTAATTTTACGTTTATGTAACAATGTTTTACTTTTCAGGCAGGCTGATAGATTAGAATAGAATAAAGAGTTTATTGATCACCAGTATTTATAAGTAACTAACAAAAGTAAAAGGTTTAAACTTGTTAACAACTTAGGCGGTCTTATCGTTGTTTAGCGATTACTTCCAGACAACCCTGTTCTTATAAATAGATAAATAAAAAAATAAATTGTCTCGCTGTAGTGACATGAAAAACTGAGTGTTTCGCATGGCTGAAATTATTTGCGTCTCGTGCCTCAGAATCCATTGTTACAATCAGTATTAAATTTACTTTGAAATAGAGTGTGTATAGAATCCTTTGCTCGCTCGGTTAACTATAGATATATTTTTTCTAGTAGTCTCCCTACAGACCCGTTTACAGACAGTTCCCAGGGCAAGCAGTCAGCTGTTTTTGTCTATCTCTCTCCATCATTGGTCGTCAAAGCATTGCCTCTCACTCCCACACCCACATAACTATGGAATTAAATATGTCTTGAAAACATTTTTATGGTTTCTTTCCTTCACCGTTGCATTTGTAATGCGTGGCCGTAAAAGTTAAGGGAACACGTTTCCTTCCTAAGTTTTTGCGACTTACTTTGCTCGCAGCCGCCGGTTCTTGTGGAATATCAGCTGTTGCAAAAAGGTTCAGCTGTTTTTACGTCAAAATACCGGAAAAAAAACTTTTTTTGTTGTTGTTAGGAACAGTCTATGTCTGTGTGAGCTGTGAGCAGGCAGAAATAACTAATATGGTACAACTCACAAAAACTAAGTCAGTTTTTTTAAAGAGGAATTCAACAAACTGCCAGTAGTAGGAACGAGTATCCGTAGTGACAGGATCTCTCTACATTGTTTAATTTATCAAAATGTTGTACCTACTTACTATTGGTCTCTGCCTACCCCTTTGGAAACAGGCGTGAAGTTATGTATGTAAGCAGTAAGAACCTAGTATCGTTATTTTATTACTTATTATGTATAACTAATCCATACTATCCATCCTAATATTCTAAATGCGAAAGTAACTCTGCATCTGTCTGTCTGTCTGTTACTTCTTCACGCTTAAACCGCTGTACCGATTAAGATGAAATTTGGTATGGAGATAGTTTGAATCTTAGGAAAGACGTCAAGTGTGAGTCAGTTTTTTTTCTATAATTAAGGAGTTGTCGTTGATAACCGAATTTAAGGCGGATGGAACCGCGAGCAAATGCTAGTTTATTATAAATGTAAATAAATATTTTCATATTAAGGATGCAGTCAAGAGATTAACCTCAAGCCATGACTTGAACCTACAACCAACATACATTCCGTTTAAGTAAGTGCCTTCTAATTCTGTGAAGATTTTGTGTATTGTAAGATTGATGAACTAGGATTGTATAAGTCACTAGGAGTAATTAATATAAAGAGGTAACATTTGTTAATTTGTATGCCGGATATGATATTACTGCTAAACTTAACTTACTTCTTAACTTAACTACCACCAAAGTTCTCCCAGAATAATTTGTAAGCAAAGTTAACAATTAGCGTAATTAAATAAAAAGGCAGGGTGAGTTCGTTTTTTTGTTAGTCGCTTTAAACGTTAGTTTAGTAACGTAACTCAAGAAACTAGACAGATCACTTAAGCGTGATACACCAGGTATACTTGATACACAAATATACCTGGTCGCTTTAACTAGTTAGATTTAATAATTACAACAGGCGACGGCTAAAGAGTTTCTTTCCGTTTCTTTTCTTCAGAACGCCTTTGCTTTTCAAAAACTCCTTTGCTTTAGTTTTCAGAGCGTTTGCCCAAACAGAGGTTTGTGTCCAGCAGCGGCCAACGATAGTATTCAGTGGTTAGAAAATAACTCAAGAATGCCTCAACAATATACTTTTTATACCTGCCAGCTTTTAGTGCTATAAGGAATAATTTGTAGAGTGCTCCGATTGCCTATGGGTAGGCAGTACCTATCACATAAATAAAGAGTCTATATCCCGCACGCGGGTAACACCGGGGTTAACACCACTAGAATTTACTCTCTTTTTCCGAACCCCCTCGCCCACTCACTACCACCATACTTCAACAGGTCATACTCATAAAAAATTATTCTTTAAAAACATTACACTATCTTCAAAAACAACTCCATCCATCACTGTTTATCTAGGTAATGATTACACATTCAACTCCTATCTAAGACTTTATTTGTAAGTCATAGGGTTAAAATTAGCATGAGTTATTTGACTTGGTAACAGTGTTAGCAAAAGTCGATTAGCCCGTTGTTAGTTTGCGATCCGGTTCGAGCCGGTTCGCGCCGCCTCGGCTTGTTTTTGCACATGGAATGAATACAAATACCACAGTAGCATAACTGTGGCATAAGCCGCGTTTTGTTGACATGACTTTCTCAGCATAGAGAGCTATCGCATCACGTAAGTACTAAGCAGGCATTGAAATCATTCTGTTCACTAAATGTAAATTATGGCCGAGCACTATTTTGACAACGCTTTCACTCCGCTCTACCTGCCGCGCATGTGTAGCCAAAGAGTTGAATGCGGACTGGAAGAGCCGCCATATGTAGATTAGAGCGCATTCAGAGAACGTACGAATCCGCGCATAGAGAACAAAGGTGCATTTAATGCGCTCAATTAATGCATGTGAAATAACTCAAGTCAAGCCTATAACCACACTTGTTTAGGACTTAGGGAAGGAAAAAAGGGACATCGATCGCCCTGCAACAAACTCATAGATCCATGCTAGATCTAAAAAAACCTGCTAGAAGGTAAAATAAAAGAGTCGAGTTCTGCTTAATGCGGTCACACTGTTCACCATACAAAACCATATATTCCCAATTTGACGATGAAGATTCAAATTGATATCTGTGAATTTATACTAGAAGTTTTATACGAATCAACTAACCTAGTTTAATTATATTTCGTTCACGTAATATTCTATTAATTTATCGTTTTATTAGCTGGTTACCACCAAGGCTATTGGTCAAAAATTCAACAATATTACTTCGAGACTGTCAAGTCTGTAAATCTATCCTTATCTGCTAGCCAATGTAATACAGTTTAAATTGTTAAGTTTGGCAAAACTGAATGTTTTAAATTACTTATTGTATCAAACACTAAGTTCTTAAGAGGGGGCATACAAGTAAATTGCCCATGGCAGAATTGAATTTTCAGTGACTAAATTTAGTCCAAATAAATAATAGAAATACATAGATACTACATTATAATTCCCATGTCTGAGATCTGCAAAAAAAATTTGCAATAAAATTTTCTTCATAGAAAAAAAAATCACAAGGTCGCCTCTAGTTTTCGTAAATTTTTGATTTATTTTTATAATGGTACATATAATTTACTTGAAATTTCATTACAATATTGCTTAATACAAAACGTAGGGCTGTAATTATGTTATTGGCAAATTTTCAATACAAATAATATTATTCGAGTTATTAATATTTAAAGTTTTTCGCTCATACTACGTCCATATCCGTCAGAATTCGTCTGGCTTTTTGTCCCCTCTTAAGTATAGCTAACCTATCGATGAGATAAGCAATCAATGTGCCAAATTGTTTGTCGATTTGTTGGTCGGTAGTCCTCGACAGCGGCGCGGGCGTCGCGAGTCACCGGAATGGCATACTCTACACTAGTAAACAAAACAAAATTAAAAAATGCTTTGACATCCGCCGCTCCACTTCAACACGGAAGGCAGCGAAAGATAAAAACAAGAGACCAAAAGTATTTGCAAAAAGCCTTTGGAAGGAGCCAAATGGGAAACAGACAACATATTGCGGAAGAACATTTCCTTCAAGCTAGAGAAGTTTGCCAAGGGAAATGAAGACTTATATGAAATTGTCACAAGAGTGCTACAAGCCTACGGATCTAAAATAGACGTCGTGGACTCTTAACTCCTCCTTAAGTTTCTTAGGATAGCTCCTAATGGCTGGAGCTGGAGGAATCACCTCTAAAACCGCAAATCAAACCAAAGCAATAATTATAAGTTTTTCTTTAGATTTAACACGAATGGTATCGCCTGGAGACTTGACGAATTCAGCCTCTCGACTAGGCTGGATTTTGAAAAGCTACAGCAACGTAGATTACAGCCAAACACTGGAATAGATTGTACACACGACCGAGGGGTATAATCAGCCCCTTTGTCTTGCTTTTGACTATGATAAAGCCATTGACTTCGTCTTTGCAATTTTGGACTGTTATGGTATACTAACAGCGACACCGACTCCAATAGCGATACGTCGGATCGCTGACAGAGAAGACCGAGTAACTGTGTATACCAATGAGAGAGAGACTCTTTCTAAATATCTTAAGAAAGCAAGAATCATCACTGACTTCATCCTGTTAAGAACAACATCGCGCGGAAACCTGCACCCATCGAAAAGACATATCGCCCAAGGTGAGGGTCAGCCGATAGCCCAATAGTAGGGACGTATGAAGGCTGGTAAAGTATACAAACAAACATACATATATAAGAGGTGGAAGTCGCGACGGCTTCCAGTCCGCCGACGTTGCAGGGCCGCAGACTTAAGTCGTTAATATTAATTAGTTATATAGTGATACCTACTGCAGATTAACCTTGAACAAAAATATTAATTACAAAGTCATTTCGATTTTAATTTGAATTTGACATCCGTTAGATAATTTGTTGTGCGAACAAAAACCGATTGTCCAGTAGCGGGGTGTCGGTGTCGGTTACATGCGGCCAAAGCCACAGCGAGCCATACACGCTGTTGTAATAGAAGATGTATTTAATCAATTACACTCGAGAGATTTAGGCACACGAATGAACAAATCGAGCTAATTGATCACCAACTTACACCTCAGTTGAGCACTCTACTTTTCAGCACTAATACGAGCAGGAAACCCGAGGAAACAAATAAACAACTCCTAGTACCTTGTAAATATACTTCTTTCAATCTTTATGGAATCAAAAAATTTCTTCATATATATATATCTATATGTATATATAAATATATGTCTATATAAATGAATAATCTGACTGACTGATATATCAAGCCACAGCCCAAACTACTGGGCCTAGAGACTTAAAAAATTGGCATAAAGGTATCTGTTATTACGTAGGCGAGCACTTAATGCATAAAACTTGGTATTAGTAACTTGGTTAAGATTATTGTGTTTTACTGTTTTTAGAAAATTATCCCGCAAGGGGCAAAATAGGGGATGAAAGTTTGTATGAATATTTAGATTTTTTTGTGTCGAGATTTGAAATTTTGCACGGAGGTTTCTGTTATAAATGACGTACGCGAGGAATAAGATCGTGAAATAGGGGATGAAAGTTTGTATGAAAATCCGTTACTTTCGAATTTACACAAAACTTGGTTTGTCGCCTTAGGTTTAAAACTTAAGAATGGCATATTTCATAATTCATGGATAATCATCCCCTAGAGAATAAAATAGGGGTTGAAAATTACTTAATGTTTACTTAATATTTTTTTTACTTAATAATCCGGTTTTTACTTAATAATCATTATGGTATTAGGCGTCCTCTACGATTTTGAGTCGAAGTTGGCAGTTTCAAAACGACTTTTTCCATGTTATCACAGTTTTTTATACGAACATCCGGATATACAAATTATATCTTTTTCGACCTTTTTAAATAACTATATACTAATAAACTATCAGATGTTTATCCTCAAGTGCTACAATTTGAGCGACGTAATAATTTTTCCCTTATTTCATTATTTTTGCCTTTATCACAGCGTAATCAGTCTTATCTCTGACTGACTGTCTCTTTATGGGATATGTGCGACGAGCTAAGTGAAGTTCAGGTTTATCAGAATCAACAGGGGCATCGTCTTGTTGCTCTTTTACTTCAGAAGCTTCATTGAAATACTTTACGTTCAATTACATCGTTTCATCGGTTGGCAAATCTTCTTTCCATAATAACTCTAACAAACTTTCAAAATAACTGCGTCCTATATATCTATGTTTTTTAGCGTAGATGTTTGTTTCAGCGTCTTTTGATTTTATTTCTACTGTCCGCGTTCAA
Organism: Apoda limacodes; assembly: GCA_946406115.1. Classification (NCBI taxonomy): domain Eukaryota; kingdom Metazoa; phylum Arthropoda; class Insecta; order Lepidoptera; family Limacodidae; genus Apoda; species Apoda limacodes. The sequence continues at coordinate 12,350,246 of OX291543.1, read as the reverse complement.
CTTTTTCTTTTTAGGCCTCTTCTATCTTTTTATTTGTCTATATGTCTTATATTTTCACCACACACTGTTTTATATTTTCCCAAAAACCTGTCTTATTTTTAACCTTACAAAGATCATGGGCTTATTGTTCAACTATTGTATGCATACCGATTTCGTCGTCCTACCGCTCTAGTATCGGTCACGCACGAAGTGAAGCGGGAGAGGCAAATCTATGTGAGCTCCAATGAAATAAAGCAAACACTACACTACAATAGGTTTCTGAAGTAATTATTGATTGCAGATGATATTGATAATAATATAAGATTTTAAATGACGAAATAACATTCAGTTTACTCGAGCCGAAGTCATTAATTTTACTTAGGTAGATTTTAAAATTTAACTGGACGTCATTATTAACCAAATTAATTCGTTATCAAAAGCGCTTCGCTTCGAAACAACTCCGCGACCAGGCAGAGAGAGGGAGCTTTTTGGGAATAGTCTCGAGTGCGCCAGACTGGTATTCGAGACAAAAATGTATGCAAGTCTTACCTCCGAAAATAGTGATGGTACTTCATACATTTTACTCTCGAACTATCGAGTCTGGCGTAATCGAGACTGTTCCCAATAGGCTCCCTGCTGTAAAAGTACAGTTAATTTGTAGAGCCGAACTGCTACAAAATGGCGACGAAATGCCATTAAGAAATTAGTCATCATTATCCGAAGTGACAAAGTTCATTTTTAATAATAATCCGGCATTAATTGAGGCAAAGTTGTCGACGGAATGCGACAGTGGTGGAGGAAAGAGGCAAGTTTGCCGGACGTCGAGGCACCCGCCCTCTTTCATTACGCTAATGCGTCGGGGACTTTCTTGAAGGGAGTTGACGTTTAGCCCTTTACTTATACTTTCCTACTCTTTGTTTGCGCTCAATAAATTAAATTAACCGACAGTTCTGTTTGCAAAAGGTAAGTATATACGAAATATAACAAAAACCAAGCTTTATTTGTATCGTGAAACAAACATTTCTGACCCGACCTTGGGTGTTTGGTCGCTAGTGTCGTTTTAAGTTCACACCATTTTAATATGTCGATATAGTTTTGATTTTTGACCACCGGGTCAGAAAAGTTTGTTGCATTATACCTACGTATTTGTTCGTTTATTTGTTTTGCTTGACTAGGGTCAGCGCTGAGCCACAGCCTAAAGAATAATTTTATTCATACAGTCGGCCATCGAAGGCGTTTAGTCAGAGCAATCGTAAGGTGCGTGCACCCGACTAACCTATATATACACATATGGCTACTCAGCGTAACATACGGCAGTCTCACTCTCAGCGTCGATGGATGTTCAGCGTTAGACGTAGACCAGACTTACACTAGGGACTGAGAGAACTTATCGTAGAATTCGCAATGTGTCTGAAAACTGGTATCTACTTTGTGATCTTAAGGCTTGTGTTTGATAGTTCGCTATCAAGTCATCTCTTTTTCAACTGAATTCAAGAAAGAAACAAAGAAGCACTACATGCATCCGCAGATTGTCACCAGTGCCACGGAACTCTGTCTTCCAGATTTGTCCTAGTTTTATGAAATTTCATTTGTGATGATGGAATCCATAAGGAAATCCGGGAACTCCTTAAATATAGGCAAAAACATAGCGATTTCGGTTTTTTAGTAACCAATCAAGTATTTGCATTTAGAAAGTATTATTTAGTGAAGGGAAATAATGAAGGAGACCACAGATGGCCTCCAGAACTTCTCAAGGGTACTCATTTCAAGCGTGCCGATAAAATATCCCAATTAAGATAGTAAATTACAAAGCTTTAAATGGTTTGGATAAAAATGGCACCATCAAGTAAATAAGTAGGCAAATATTAAAAAATGTAGTTTTAAGTTTCTTTGACTTTATCTTCTGAAATGTTATAAGTGGTTCACCAAAAATTTGACCGACTTCAAAACTCTACTATAAAGAAAAAATAACCCCCTTAAGCAGACATACTGATAGAACATTAATCTAGGTACTTATATAAATATGTGCGTGTTTTCATCGCTTTGAATTCGAATGCCAACAATTTACAGTATATACCTTCCAAAAATTAACAGTCAATTGCCGATTTGCATTCGACTTCCAAGCGAAGAAAACAAGTGTATTTTCTTCAGTTTGTCTGCTTAAGGGTTTTTTTTTACTTTTTAGACTAAATTGCCAATTAAAAAAATGCCAAACTCTCTATACTTAGGTATACACTATATAAATACGATGATCTTTTAACAATCTATTATTTTACTCTGTCTAGTATAGCCGTGATTTCATAATCCATTAGGTAAATCTTCCTGTCTGCAACTTCTCAAAAACAGTTATATTTAACCACAAGTCTAAGTATAAGTATCTATCTAATCGTTTAGCTTTACCTACAATAACAAATACGCGATATCACCTATTTGTGTGTTACGTTCTCGTTGAACAGGAAGTGCTGCGCCCTATATTCCTAAAATAGAACTGTCGTGTTTTCCACATGAGGTTATCTCTGTGTGAACATTGGCACTTTTTTTTCTATCTTGTGTCTACTGTTGCCGGTCACAGATGGCCTTCACAACTACACGCGGGCTAACTTTTGCGGCGGTGGTGTTTGAACTCAGCTGCGAAAAGTTGAGGTGGAAACATCAGCCCGCAAGATCCCATAACATATGGAGGCGATCAATGCGGAGGTAAATTGTATAGTCTGTGGCAAAAATCAACTCCAACAACTATATAAACTAGAGAAAGATTAACCGGGAAAGAGCTAGTTAATATCAGATTTTACTACCCAGTCTGTTTTATCAACCACAAATACAAGTTTATTTCCAGAAACAACTATTTTCACAAAATTTGCGACAGTTATTGAGATTTTATGTTTTTTATTTAATTACGCAGCCAATCTTTATGTAACGTGATAACAGTCACATTTTATAAAGATTTTGTGTACAACATGCGAAACTATATGGCCATACGGCGCGGCGCTACGCTTAGTTTGTGGAATGAGCTCCTCTTTCTCTTAGGACTGCAGTTAGGGTTGCCAGATACAGGCTTTTTATTTCCGGGTCAATTCGGGGGTCACGGATTCGGTCGGTAGGAAAATAGATAATTATTTTTGTAAATCGCTTGTAATATTTACAAAAATAGTTTTATATCTATGGTA